>ML776913.1:593728-656656 GCA_009831015.1 Picea engelmannii | reverse complement strand
TCTATTCCTCAAGATCTCCAAGGGATCATTGATAAGCATTCCAAAGTATTTGAAGATATTCCCAAAGGTATTCCACCCACTCAAAATCATGATCATGAAATTCACCTAATTCCTGGGAGTGTTCCTCTTAACATCAGGCCATACATATACCCTTACACCTAGAAGAGTGAAATTGAGCTTATGGTTGAAGAAGTGTTAGAGGCTAGCATTATTATACCTAGCCAAAGTTCTTACTCTGCACTAGTGGTAATGGTATTCAAGAAATATAGCTCATGGCATATGTGTCCAGATTATAGAGAGATCAACAAGATCACTATTAAAGATAAGTTTCCCATTCCCATCATTGATGAATTGTTAGATGAACTACATGGAACAATCTATTTCACAAAATTGGATCTTTGTTTAGGGTATCATCAGATTAGAATGAAGGAAGAAGGTATCCCAAAAACAACACTCTGAACTAATGAAGGCCATTATGAATTTTTGGTCATGACTTTTGGCCTTACAAATGCACCTTCCACATTCCAAGGGTTGATGAATTCCATTTTGAAGCCCTTCCTTCAAAAATTTGTGTTAGTATTGTTTGATGATATACTAATCTATATCAAGTCTTGGGAGGATCATGTGTGACATGTTAACAAGGTGCTACAACTACTAAAGGAGCAACAACTATATGCCAAACCATCTAAATGTTTCTTTATATTAAAGGAGGTAGAGTATTTGGGTCATATTGTATCTCATGAAGGTGTCAAGGTAGAACCTAACAATATTAAGGCCATGATGGACTGACCGATTCCCAAAAAATTGAAGAGTCTTAGAGGACTGTTTGGTTTGACAGGTTACTACCGCAAGTTTGTTCGACACTATGGAAGAATAGAAGCAACATTAATAGCACTAACTAAGAAGGATGCATTTTCATGGACACCAGAGGCAACTAAAGCTTTTGAACAACTTAAAGAGGTGATGTGAAAAGCTCTTATCTTGACCACTCCAGACTTCACAAAAACCTTTATTGTGGAATATGATGCCTTAGGAAATGGAATTGGTTCTGTCCTAATGCAAGAAGGAAGGCCCCTGGCTTTTGAAAGTCGACTGCTCAAGGGAAAGGGCTTACAAAAACCCATTTATGAGAAGGAAATGATGGCAATACTACTTGAATTGAAGAAATGGCATCCTTACCTAATAGGTAGGCACTTCAAGGTCAAAACAGATCATGATAGTCTAAAATACTTCTTTGAACAAAGACTATCCTCAGAAGAACAACAAAAATGGGTAACCAAGATATTGGGTTATGATTTTGAAATCGTCTATAAAAAGGGGAAGAAAAATGTTGTGGCAGATGCACTCTCAATAAAGGATGAATATGTTGAGGCCTTTCTCTGTGCTATCTCGATCATCCAACCCGATTAGATAATAGAAGAAAGGGATGAATGGAAGAATGACAAAAAGTGTGGACTCTCATTCAAAGGTTGCAACAGGATTCTAGTGCATCAGATACATTTAGATGGAAAAATGATTCACTATGGTACAAAGATTGCTTATATTTATGTAAGAACTCCCAACTCAAACAAAAGGTACTATTAAAATTGCACACCTCTCCAGTAGGAGGGCACTCGAGATTTTTGAAAAACTACCATAGAGTCAAGAAGGATTTTTTTGGGGATGGCCTTAAAACAAATGTTCAAAGGTTTCTAGCAGAATGTTTAGTTTGCCAACAAAATAAGGTGGAAACAATTAAGACCTCGTGTCTTTTACAACCATTAGCCATCCCAATTCAGTGCTGGGAGGAGGTTTCCATGGATTTCATCACAGGGTTACCGAAGTTTGAAGGAAAGAGTGTCATCATGGTGATTGTTGATAGACTGGCCAAGTACAGACACTTTTGTGCACTCTCTCATCCCTTCAAAGATAGTATAGTTTCCATCGCATTCATGGAGACATTTCAAAAGCTACATGACAACCCAAAGATTATTGTAAATGACAAAGATCCCATCTTCACTGGACATTTTTGGACATAATTATTTTCTTGTTTGGGTACTCAATTGGCTCATAGCTCATCCTATCACCCTAAATATGATGGACAAACCGAGATAGTGAAAAAATGTCTGGAAGGCTACCTTCGTTGCTTTTTCTCTGATAAACAAACACAATGGTTCAAATGGTTACCCTTGGCAGAATGGTGGTATAACACTTCCTTTCATACTGCAACAAAAATGACATTATTTATGGCACTCTATGGATACCACCCTCCTTCCATCACTTCTTCTCTAAAAGAAAAATCTAAGGTTCAAGCAGTGGAAGATCACATCGAGAATCAACAACAAGTTCTCCAAATCTTAAAGTACAACCTGACCATGGCACAGAATCACATGAAACAACAAGTAGATCAACATTGTAGTGAAAGAAGTTTTTAAGTAGGGTTTGGGTGTTTTTAAGACTATAACCATACAAATAGATGTCCCTCAAGAAATCCAAGAAGGATAATAAATTATCACCAAAGTAATATGGCCCTTATAAGGTGTTACAAAAGATTGGTACTATGTCATACAAATTGGAGTTGCCTGCACCTTCACGAGTACACCCAGTTTTCCATGTTTCATGCTTAAATAAGGTTATAGACGACAAGATCCCAATTCAATATATATTTCTAGAACTTGACGAGGAAGGAAAAATCATATTAGAGCCTGAAACCATCACTGACACAAGAATTCTCTAGCTGAGGAATAGATCCATTTCAAAGTATCTCATTAAATGGAGGAAACTAACGGCTGAAGATTCCACTTGGGAAGATGAGACTTTTATACAAAATCATCCAAAGTTACTCAAGCGTTGCAGACAACAATTATCTCAAGGGGAGGGGCATGTTAATCCCTAATATTGGCTCATTACCCCTTAATTGGAGCATATTACATTAGTAATGTTATTTTATTTATGTCGACTTTATTTCATTAGTTGTAATTATACCTCCTAGTCTCCTATATATACCAAGGAGACATTTTCATTTGGAATCATCTTGTACTTGAACATTTATGTGGGGTAAAAGGAGGTTTCCCCCTCGAAGAGGCTTATTATCTGAAATGATCTTTTTTTCAAGGCATTGAGTACTTATTCTAAGGTTTTTCTATGCTGTATTGATATTTGGTTCTTAACACTTGCATTGGTTGCAAGGGAAATAACATTTCCCATCACCCTATGCCTCCAATGTCTCCCTTAACCTATAAATAATCCTTTCATTATATTCATCCGTAATGTTTGGCATTGGGATTTCCTATTACAAAAAAATCCACTAAAGAAATATAAGTACAATATACAAATATATTCTTATGGTAAAAATGTCATTGAATATTGACCCCATATGTACTAGAGAATTAATCCATTGTCGTCATAGATTTATTAGAGTTTTATAATAGTAGTAAAAAATTACTCAAGAAATTAAAACCATACATTTTTACCACATAAGCTTCAAAGCTTCACTATAAACAAGTAAGAAAATCAAACAATAAAAGAGAATTATAGCAAGACAAATTTTATAGTCATTAAATTGAATTGAGTAGACATGTTCATACCTATTTCCTAGGAAACAATTTGTGCCCCCAAATAAAAGAGGGTCTAAGGGTTAAGGATCAAATGTGGGTATTTAAAATTTGACAAAGAAATATTAAAAAAATTTAACCTTCAAATCACAAACTCCAATCCATGCATCAAGAATTGGATCTAAAACAAGTAGCGCATAGAAAAAATAATAATATTGCATGCATCGAACAATGACCAAAAAATGATTTTATAACGATCGCACCTACAAAACAATAGTTGAAATATCTCACCTCTGTCGGACTTCTGATGAATGTTGACCATGTTAAAGTTGACCAATTCAATGATTGTTAAACCATTTTCAAATGGATATTTGGAATTTTCTTGGTGATTTGCAAGACAGGCGTAAGTTCATCATTATACATACTATCTTTCATCTTTAGATCAATCAAATTTTTTATCTAGATCGATGAAAGTGCATCTCTAGATTGATGAAATATGATCGCAACATCAATGGAAATAGAAGTTCATCGAATGTGCAATGCACATCAGGATGCCCAAAAAAATGATTAAAATTTTAATAATTATGTAGTAATTTGTGATGGTATGATTAATTCTATCCTTATCATCATAATATTTCATCGAATATTGACCCCATATGTAGTAGTGTGTTAAATTTCCTTCAGATGAGGCTATCGTTAAAGCCATGATTACATATTGTAGACCATGGGAAGACATGCATCGCATATTGTTTTTTCTGTTGAATTTGAAACTTTATTGTTTATCTACTAAAGAAACCCTTATCTTTAGCCTATAAATGGGCTCTACCTAAAGAAGTAATACACATAAGTTGCAAGTCTATGTGGTTATTTGCACCATATTGTACTTTCAAGGTTTGTTGTTTTCAAGTTTTGTATTCCATAGCACATGTTGTTATTATAAGTTTATATATTGGATTTATTAACTTATTTATGAGTTTTTTTGGTCATATATATTGGAATTTTGAGACATTTTTATTCATCACTTTTGCATGTCAATCAATTATGATAGGTAATTCCCTCAGAAATGGCATATAGGTTAGATTTTCCCCTCCATGGATTTTTCATTATCCATTTCTTTGTTCATTTTTTCTTATTATAGACCACATTGAGTTGCAACATGAAGATTTATTTGTCATATATGAGTGTTTTAATTTACATGGTAGAGCCTACCATTCATTGGTGCCCTAGTTAGAACCTTGATTGTAGTTTGGCACCCATGCTAAAGTATTTTCATATGCTCAGAAGCCTTGCTTAGTCCCACCATGAATTTGTTATGAAACCTCATAACTTCTTGTCAATCTTCTTATGGCCAATACCCATAGGGATCTTGTATTTATGTGTTAATTTGTAATACTGGATTACATTTTCCCACTGGCTCTTTTGAGCCAAATTCCAACTTTTTCTCACTTTTATATAGACTATTGATTATGCATTTTCTTTAGTTTCTATCCTTTGTATTTATTTCCTTTGTGACTTGACACTTGTATCCTTGGAGGAAACATCCTCTGAGTTTCCATATCTTTCTCAAGTTCCTTTCATTGAGCATAGGTATGTTCCCTATTCTTGGAACTAGTTTTCTCGCCCATGACACTCATTTCCTCCAAAATATTATAGCATTCTTTTATTCATTTTCAAACTTCCTAATATGAAAAAGATATATATATATATAGGATGGGAAAGAGTTAAGTTCTCATTTTGGCAGCATTCATGTCACCCTTGAACAAAGAACCAAGTTTTGAGTCTCTGTCTGTACAAATTGGGTTTTTAGAATGGCTTTAGGAAATTGAACCTTTTTCATTGAGTCTTTAATCCTCCAATTGGCTATTCTTCCAGTCACTATGGAGAGTCTATCGATACCTGTTGTGTCATAGACTTATGCCATTGTTCATTCTTAGAGATTTATTTCCCAAGTCACTTATGTTCTTTTGTTCAAGGGAAGGTTTAACATACGTCTTCCACTCCTCAAAATTCTTGAATTTTCATGTCACCCTTCACATGTCAAGTACTTCTTAGAATCAATAAGAATATATGTCTTATACTCATGCCAGTATGGAAGGTACACATTGACTTATTGTTGGTGAGTCAAGTCTTATTGACTACAACACATTGCTCTAAGAGTTTGACCTAAAGTATCACCTTGGGTATATTTTCATCATTTATAGGTTACCTTGAACTCAGTAGATGAAAATAAATCATTGGTTGTTGACTGAGTGGTTTCCCATGTGATCGATGTCAGTACCTTTATTCACACTTTGGGATTTGTTCAGTACCTTGGGTTCCATTTTCCTCATTGGTGGAATTCCTCTCCTCTGTAAGTGGTTTTCATTATTGGTCATTTCTTAGAGGCTCTCTTAAGTGCATTATTCCATATATTGCATGTGAGAGACATACCTAGTGGTGTGTCTATCTAATATTTAATATGATTCCTTCAAAATATTTTTCCTTCTACCATTCCTTATGTTAGATGATGGGGGATGCCTTAATTCCCTCCTTCCAGTAGGTCTCTTCCCATTGACTTCGACTCATTTTCTCTCGAATAGAGATATAGAGTATTTTTATTACCTTGGGGCTTATAATAATCATTGGTAGGTTCCATCGCTATTGAAAATGGGAATACATCAATGTCACCTAATTGATAGACTCGACAAGTGTTTGGCGTCAGTTGATTCATTCACAATTTTTAGAATATACTAGGCACATTGACACCCATTATCATTATTGGTGGTTTGTCTCACATTTGTTAATGATATACATCAATGAACGGTAATCAAATAGTGTCTCACTATGTTATACTTCAGCTCATTTATTCACATAATGTAGAATCATACCATCAACGACATGTTTTGAAGACCTCAGGTCTATAGTAGCATCACCTCTTTTATGCTCCTTCTTGAGTTGCATTTGAAAGTACCACTCTACACGACATTGGTACCTATGTGGGATCATTTTCCTCATCTACTTGATTCTATATATCATCCTATGATTCTAATACAAAGATCCATTGCATATCTATTTGTGGCTATGATCTCTTTTGAAAAGGATCCATTGTGTACTCATTTGTTTTGGCCATGATAATGACTTATATACATACTTCATGGATATGAAACTTACTTAATTTGGATGCCATGCTTTTATCACTCTTGAGCATCGGTATTCCTAACTCAGGAAGTGAGTCATCTCATACTTAATTGCTTATGCAAGTTTTTTTCTAGTCTAATGTTCTATGAACTTTGTCTAGGCTCATTATGCAGTCTCCTCCTGTATTTTATAATGTATTTTGATAATTATCTACCCATATGACCTCACATATTAGGGTTTATATGTTATAGCATACTTTTCCACATCATTGCATAGATGCACTTGTTGGCTTGAATCCTACATCCATTTCCCTTTTGCAGACCAAAATTCCCCAAAATTCCTCCTCAAAATCTCTAAAAAACACTTTTTGGAAATACATATGCTCCCTACCTATTGACAACTTGTATATGCAACTTTATATATTTCCTTTTCCATTCATCAGAGCACGTACACCTCAATATATATATAATTTCTTAAAACTACACCTTTGGGGTAGAGTTCATGGGTTTTTCCTGTCATTACCCATTATATCATGTTCCTAACTACTCCAACCAACTTTCTAAGGTATAAATAAGTTCCATTGGGTGGAAGAGAGAAAAACATCATTATAAGAATCATTATGTTAGTGAATTTCACTGATTTTGTAATCCCATTACCCAAGTTTTTAATATGTTCCCCTTCATTTATGGAAACCCTTGATTTAAGAATATTTCTCATATATCATATTTAGGAAGAGACTCATTATCTTTACTTGAATTATCTAGAGTAAGGATTCAAGAGGTATGATACATCTTCAATGGCCCAGGTGGAAGAATCTGGATATCGGTTTTTGATAGTGCCACAATAGTTTCAAGTTGTATCATTCTTTGATTTCATGTTGCTAATATAATAAAAACTCTCTTTCCCATCACGATCTTATTTTTTTTGTTTACTTTTTTAATATCTATGAATTTAATTATCTTGAAACTAACATACTTGATCCTAGTTAGTATAGTTAAGAGTTAGTTATTATAACTGCCTACTTTCTAGCCTTCTTTCTCCTTATGTGTAGGTTGACAAATAAATTCTTTGGAGTGAAATATTGGAGAAAGGATTTGCACAAGGGATATATTCCAAACATTAGGATCTAGGTTAGTCATGTTTCTTCTCATAAGTAGTCGGTTAGTTATGTTCTCTTAACTTCTTTTTTTGGATAGAGTTGTTTCTTGGGGTGAACACTTTGTGTGATATTCTAACCCAAATCATAGGGGATTTATCCTCAAAACACCTATGAATTGGATGGATCACACTCGAGGTGAGTGGTATTCCCCCTTTTTGAGAAGGTTCTGAATTGGTAGTGAAGAAAATATGTGTGGTAGACACATTTCTATCCAAAGGAAGAGTGGGATTGATCAAAGATGGAATCAATGTGACTGATTTGGCAACCAATGGTTGAGTAGATTGTTGAGAAAACAAAGGTGGTTCTAGAGTAGAAGAACCTTCAAACAATGACCACAATGTTTTGATCTCTGGAACAAGAAGACATAAATGAGTAAGGTTATCCCCCTTGCAAATTGTACAAGGGAACTTAATCTTGTGTCTTTCTCATCTAGGTTTATCAATAATATCAATGCCTCCATCATGTCTGGTAGTGGTTCGATTCTTTCTCCCAACATGAATTACAATGGTTGTTTTTGTATCATTATTATGAATTGAAGTAATGGGTGTGTTCACCCCAACATGACTTGCAGTGGTTGGTTACCTGTCTCTGGTATTATTAGCAGTGATCGATGACATGTCTCCAACATGACTTGTAGTGGCTAATGATTTCTCCTTTTCTCTTCGCTTCTTCTTATTCATCCTCTTTGTTTTTCCTTTTATACTTATAGTTACTAGGAGTTGGAATTTCACCAAAAGAGGTAGAAGGAGGAGGAATATAGTTCATTGGAAAATAAGTTTAAGGATAATTCAGAACACTCAAAGTGGAAATCCTTTGGTATTGGTCCCTTGGTTGGTGTTCATATAATAATTTACTGGAAAGTGACTAGTATCATGTGAAAATGTAGTGTTTGTGGGGCATGGCATTAGTGATCCTCCCATATAACTTCCCCCAGGGAAATTGGTGGCCCTAGAGACATAACTTCCCCGAAGGAAAATGGTGGCCCCAAAGACATAACTACCCCCAACATTAGGAAAAACACTAAGGGTAGGACCAAACCCAGGGTTACAATTCCAACCAAATGGAGAACTACCATTTGGTATCCCCAAGATACCTATATGGTTACCACAAGTATATGGAAATCCAATTCCAATAGTAAAATCAAGGCCTTTCCCCCCATTTGAAAAAAATATACATGTGAGCACTTGCAACAATGCAATAGGTGTAAAGACACTAGGTACATCTATGGAGGGAAATGGTGTAACTAGTGGCATATCCCAAATGGAACAATTAGGTCTACTAGGAATGTTAGTGGAAGAAAATATCTCACCAATGGATGGTAAAGAAGGAGTTAAGTAGAATCCTCCTACAACGCCATATTATGAAGGAATGTGTCCTCCCTTATTGGATAAATGACTCACACCCAACATTATATGATCATCTCTAAACACTAAGAACAAAACCTCGAAAGGTCTATTCACCCAAATGAGTAAAGGGTCTTTGATACTAGTGAATAAGTTATCCAACCACACTGAAAAGTGTGTTTTAATCCAAAAAGTAACAACATATGGTCAACTAGACACATAATTCACCACAGAACACGCCCCTTGAAAATATAGGCTATCAATAAGAAAACTAGTGGATAAAGGGGACTTTCGAAAACCACCCCTCTTTATGGTAACCCACATGTATTTATCCCTTATCGGTGAAAGTACCCTTTATTAATATGGGCTTCCTCGGAGGGAATTGAAATAGAGGTTTGACATTTGACCAAGGTACCTTAGGCACTTCCCACCTTCAATCACCTCTTTAGATATCTAGGAAAAAACATTATGATTCCCACCTCACAATCAGTGAATGGGAAAATAATCAACGGTCAAACCACATGTATGGGCAGGGAAACTAATCCTGAAGCTTCAAGAAGAATTACCTCTTAGGGAAGCATGGAACTTTTGAAACCCCCGTACATGTAGTACTCCAAGTAATCCAAAAAACACCAAGACAATTATAGAGGGGATGTCACTTTAATTACCCTAATGTGACCTTGTTCTTAATTGTTGTTTTAGAGGACCTTCTCGACACACTCATTTTTATAATGGATTTATGCATTCACTAGTGACTTCTAGGTTTATTTACATGGCCTTGGAAATTTTACTCTCTAATCCTACAAGAAGACCCTAAATACTAGTCTAGTGTTGGTGTTATCACCATTTATGTGCACACATATCCTAAAATGATAAGACTTACCGATATGCACCATCATAGTCCATGTATTCCTTGTCATACACATTTTCACACAATTATTCCCTTGAATAACTTAGGAAAGTCATTTTTTCCTAAGTTATTTCACTTAATTAAAGTCATAATCCCCTTTTATTCATTTTCCCTTATATATTTTATTTAAATTAAAGACAAAATTCAAATTAGTGGTTAAAATTGATTTGGTTAAATATAATAGTTTATTATATTGACCATATCAAGGATAGCCACTATATTTCTTATAAAATAAAGAGAGCCATATGATTTTCATAGAGATTTTCCCATGAGAGTATAGAGATGTTGTCAAAATTTCTATTGGCCTTGTAGCTCCATCTCACCATAGTTACTTTCAGCCAAGAAGAGAATCTAGTCAGTTCTACCACACATTTGGGAAAGAAAGAAGAAACCTCCCATGGAGGGGCCATCAGGAGGCATTTTTCTTCAGTGGTATCTTCACATGTGTATCTTTGGGCCCTCCATTTTTTAAATAGATTGGTGGTTCTCTCCATAAAATTCAATAATGTAACCCTCCAGAATAGTCCACATAGAAAAATCCATAGCATGAGAAATATGATGATCCAACCGGTGAATGGACACTAAAACCTCAATGGTGTAGTTATATCTCCTTTTGACTCGATTTTTATACTCAGTATATTCTTGCAGTCGATATATCCATTCAAATACCTCTTCAGGGAACCTAATCCAAAAAATCTCGTACTAGTCACTAGAAGGCTCTTCATAGAACACAATTCCTTTTACAATCCTAAAGATTTTATGTCCTAACTAGGCATCTATTTATATGAATTCATGACACCTTCTTTCCCACTAATTCTCAACATCATATTTACAAATCCAATGAGGCATCCTCTAAAAGCTCACTTTAAAGCTTGGGTCCTGGAAACAAAACCATTTATTGGTGCAAGGTTGAGACCAGGGTTTTCTAAGGTTACGAACAAAAGGCACCATTGTAGTCTAGCAACGCTAACATATTTATCCTTCCACAAGGGAAATAATTCTCACCCAAGGCATAGTACAGATTTGGATTATTAAGTGATTCGGAGAGAATGCAACTTCATATCTAGCTTAACATTAATTAGAGCCATTGAGTAGATCCCAAAGACATACACAAACAATGATCAAATACTAATCATACAAGAAATAAGTAATAGCACAACCAAAACATAGATTCATTTACATCAATAAATATCAACAAGAATCAGAATTTTAGGGCCCAAACCAATCCATTATATTAAGAAAATATCCCTTAAATTTCATACAATAAAATTATTTCTCATGCAATAGCTTGCACAATGAGATCCAACCCTAAATACCCATTATAGACTCAAAACCTAATGTGCAAGAACAATACTACTAGCAAATCCAATTACAATGTTTTGATAAGACTGAATTGATCCCAACCCAACCAATATTAGTAACAATATATCTCCCATGTGTGCTTCATTAACCTCTTCCTCGTTGCACTTCCTTCCTCTTTACACTTTTCTCTTGGCCACTTCTTGGATTTCTTGTTCCTCTATTTGTTTCGGATTTTCCCCACTGGCACTTGATTCTCTTGGAATTTTTCACTGCTTGTCTATCTAGCTCAAGGAATTTTTTCCTATCCCCATTACTGTTAGACTTCCAGTTAGCTCTATGTTCCTCTAACTATTTTTTGTTGCTTCTTCTTGTTCCAACTAGCATACCTCACTTTACCCAAGACTTCGGTATTTCAAAAACAAGAGGGACCAACATGTATCTTATTTGTACTCTGGTTATTGGGCATTATAGATATCATATTGATTCTTTATATCTTTTTTTATTCAAGTATAGTTTCTATTGCATTCCTTTTTTGTTTATGAATAACATAGATCTTAAGAAATCTAATTAATAGAGATCTAGGGTTGTTGGTTTTCTCCCCCACTTTTTTTTCTAGCTTTGACACAACCATAAATTCTATATATATTCTCACCCCTAATGTATATTTTCACCAAAAAAATGTTGAATCCACTGGGGATCTGAGTTTTACTCATGATCCTTGGTTGTGTGTGTCTTGTAGACATTGTTTCTCTCATTGTTTATAGGGTTTTATTGAATTTTTGTTGGTTTATATCTTCCTATAGTTTTATGTTTTATTTCATAGGTTACATGTGTTTAAACTCCACTGAGGAAACCCTTGGAGAAAAATCCACAACTCTTCTTCGAAAAAACATTCCCAACACACTTTTTGGCCCTTTTCTACCACTAATCAGTGCAACAATTGGGTAGTTTTCTACGACTCCTTAATGCAAGTTCTAGGTAGTTTTATTCCACTAATCAATGTATATTTTGGGCACTTTTCTACCATTTCTCAATGTATATTTGAGGGAATGTTTTGCCACTAATAAATGTAGGAATCATGCCTTTTATACCATTTCACAATGCACTTATATAGGTTTTTCCTGCACTGGTCATTTTTTGAATTTGTTGCCAGTTTTAGTGTTTTATTTGCTTGTTGTAGATGTCTTTTTAAGTTGTTTAAAACCCTAACTAAACCCTAGGAATTGAGGAACAACCCCCCAGGGTGTTTGATCCATTTTCCTCAAGGTGTTTCTTGAGGTTTTGGCTCCATGTTTGTTGTTGCAAATAGGTTGTAGCTCTACTACTTGATTGTTGTCCTTCCCCTAGTTGATTTTCTTGATTATACCAATTTAAATGCATCCAAAAGAACAAGAAAATGCATTTAGGGTAGGACCTTAGGTTTGATTTAATTGCACATAGTTATTTGTTGATTTCTGTATCCATTGGTTTCCATTTGATTACTGGTGCAGAACCTTGAGTAACTTGTAGTTTCATATTGAAACCCTTAGTGAAGAGAAATGCCATTTAATCCTTTTCTTTTTACTTTATAGTAGGGAAAATTCATCCCTTAGTTGCATCACTTCTTATGTTTTTCAAAAGGAAAAGTCAACCAATAGTACTTTTGATTAGGTTGTTTTTTTACATAGGAATTTATTGCACTTTATTTTCAAAAATTTATTTTATACCATCAATAATTTACTTTTAAAAATTTAAAATCAAATACAAAAAATAATCAACATACCAAAGTTGAAAACCAAAACCAGTGAAACAAATTATGAAACTCAAAAACTCACCTTGGACACCATTTCTCCCTTAAAAAGACAATATCATAGTCTGAAATTCCTTCATCCTAAGTTTCACATTCGACGTTCCCTCTTCTCCACCCGACAAGGCAACACCCCCCACATTAGTCACTCTTTCAGTTCTATATCCTTATATTTAGAAGCCCCATCCTATTATGACATACTAGTATAGACATTTCTCACCCTGTAACTCCTTCACTAGGACCATCCCCTCCTAGTTCCCTAATGGGTAGAACTACCCCATCCTCTTTAAATTTCATGGTCAATTTGAATATACTTGACATAAAATAGTTGATCAATGATCCCATTCATGATGATCCTAAATTGCCCCCCATGCCCACCAAGTTTTCCTCTGACATCCTCAATTTTGAGGGAATGTCAGGAGAAGACCCTTTGAACCATGTTATCTCCTTCCACTTATGGTGTTCATCAAACTCTATCACATAGGACTTCATTAGGCTTCATATGTTTTAGATAAACTTCATGGGTGTTGCTACAAAGTGTTACATAGACCAACCGGGGAACTCTCACTCAAATTTTGAGTCCATTGCAAAGTTGTTCCTCACCTTATTAAAGTTTCCTATTAATCATGACCCAAGGATTGAAATCCTTACTACGTGTCACCAAACCATTTCCACCTACATCTTAGACCACATCCATGAGTGGCGCAGATGGAATGGCTTCTGCAAATCCAATCTAGATGACATATTCCTCAAGGATTGATTCCTAAAGTCCCTCATTCCTCGCATCGTCAAGGATTTCTCCATGACATTTCCTCAGAATGAGGAAGAGGCCATATAGAAGACCTAATAATATGAATTGAACTAGGTTCAGTATGGGTATTTTTACACCATCCTCCCTCACACCACTAGGTCTCAATGAAGTGACTTAGCCACTCATGGAACTTCCCATGTCACTTATGGTCTCATTGTCTCAGTATCTCTTGCATGTCCACCACCACCACCACCGCCTAGACCTAGTGGATATGACTTTCCTTATGGTGGGTCCCCCACTCCTTATGGATACCTGACCCCACTTCAGGATCAATCATGTTCCTCATATCAAGTGAGCATGAGTACACCCTACCTTGCACCTCCTACTCTATTTCATTACCATGTTCTGGGTCCCCTATGTGGGAATTTATATTTTGGAGCTACCCCCAACCCTAATTACCTTTTTCCTAGTCCACCACCATATGCATCCACCCCACTCATAGTTCCACCCCCTACCCATGTTAATATGCTTACACCTCCTTCACAAGGATAATTGTATGCATAGGAGAATTATCCCCTTCCTCCCAAACAGAATAGGAGGAACAACAAGAGGAAAGAGAAGAAAAAAACCCAGAACCACTGACCTTAGAGATCCAAAAACAAAAACCCCAATAATAAGGGAAATCAACATGACCCCAATCAAATCCAAGGAAAAAACCTGCTTCCCAAGAAGGGGAATAACCAACCTCTCTGCATAAACAAACCTTATGCTTGTTGTGACATATTTGGAAATTACACACATGAGTGTCCTCTCCTCCCCATCATGCATCGAGTATGGGAAGCCTCTAAGGATTCTCAACAAGTCGATTCCCAACCTTCCCCCTCATCCTCATCGAAACAGGTTGTGTTGTAGAACCATTTCCTACGCTAAGGGTTGGTGTCCACTTCTTCTCCCCCTCCCCCTACCCCTACCTCTATTCCTCACCCATTTGGAAATGTCACTTACCATATTCTCTTATTTGATTTATCTGACGTGAACCTCACTACTCAATATCACTAGTACGATATTCCCACTGAGGAAAAACCAACTATTCCCTTTGATCTCCCTTCATCCACCCCTAGGAATTTACAGATCCCTCGACCACCCACCAAGATCCCTTTGAATGTCCTAAATTTTGCACTGCAAAGGAATTTTTTTCACCTTCATGGAAATTTATCCCAACATTATATCATTGTCGATGACTTGGCCTAGGCCCCTGCTACCATGTCATCCCTCGAGCTCCTTCATGTGTGCCCCACATAGAATAAGTATTTTCTTGCTTTCTTAGGAGTTGTTGACCCTTCATATGATAACATTATCACCTTCAATAGTGATCAAGATGAGCCTTTCCACTTTCCCTCTTATACTTATTTCTATATCCCACTGACCATCAATAGGTACAACAATCATTGTTTCATTGTTGATGAAGGCACATCCACATGTGTCATGTCTGCTCATTTTTATCAATAGATAGGATCCCACATCGTTATCCCATATACGATCTCCCTCCAAGAGTATGATGGTAAACCTTCCCAACCCTAGGGCCTTTAATAGAATTGTCCCATCCAGCTAGGGGGGAAATAATTCCATGTTGATGTGGAGGTCATATATGCCCCTCTGGCTTACAACCTCTTGTTAGGACACAAATTCATGTATTCCATGAAGGTCATTGCCTCATAATTTTTTCATAATATGGTTTTCCACCATAATTGGAATCTCATCACTTTCGATCAACTGACTTACCACGACCCCTAGGCCCAACTTCGTCCTAAAAAATGTGGTTTCTTCCTTAGGTGAGGACTAGAATACTACCCCCATCTACGACACTATCCCTAGAATTGATAAATACTCTAGCTTATTGGGTGTATACTAAGGACCACCTATATTAGTGATTGTGCCCAATTATTCTCATTGTTGCTTGGTGTCATCTGGCCATGGAATAGTAGCTCAAATCCATAACCCTATACTAGACCTTCCACGCCCGTATCCACCATGCCTCCACCTAGTACATTGTAGCCACATCCATACGATCCATTTGGCTAGGTACCCTTATTTTTCCCTCCTCTTGGGATCATCAGTACCTCAATCATGGCTATCCTTGCACTTCCTAACCTTATCCTTTGGATTCTAGTTTGGTATTTGGATCCACCTCTGACCTCTCTTTAGAGATCAAAGACAATACTTTATTTGTATTTGACCCCCCTACATCCTCTACCTTTCCACATTGTTTTTCCCTAGACACTACACAACCTTCACCTCAAATTTCATAGGCCCCATCTCGACTTGTGTATGATTCAAATCCACCAACTCCAAAAGGAAAAAGATTTGAAAATGGGGTCAAGGTCAAATTCAAAGGAAGAATCAACCCTTTCAAACAATCCATATCCACCCATACCACTACATCTAAACCCATATCACCATGTTCCATATGATATCTCACTAACCATGTTACCTTCAATTGTCCAAGGCTACTTGATCTTAAGGAACTTTACAATGTTGAAGACTCATAACTTTATTTCTCCATACCCATTTTTGAACTCTCTCTTCCTGATTCTTTAAAATACCATATTAATCCCTTGTGCACCAATCACCCTTGTGTGTTTTGCGACACCTATGGCCAGTATTCTCATCATTGTCCCCATATACCACAATATCAATATGGCCTTCACATTCTCCACCAATTATATTCTATTCATCATACAAATCCAACATATATGACCAATTCTCAACCCACCATTGATATTGATCCACCTAAGGGAAAACTAGTGATAATTCCATGCACATTCTCTATCTATCACATTCCATGGTATCATAGTTGTATGAGAACCTCCCTTTCTCTATAGGCGTAGATCAGATCATTCCTAGCTTGCCTCATGTACCTTTGGTCTCAACATCATTGACACATTTGTCCACTAGTATTTCATTCACCTCTTTGGATGTATCTTATGTGAACCATGTTTCTCATTTCCATTGTAGGGGGAAGTGGGCATCAAGCCCACTTATACCCATAACAGGGGGCATCATACTCACTTACCACTAGGTCCCCATGCTTGATCTAGTTAGAGGGGTAACTCTAGGAAATTATCTAGGTAGTTCCTCCCCTCATCCTAATTATAATCGATGCACTATCTATTCCATTGGAATCATATTTTGAGCCATTTTTTAAATATCTTTCTTTGACACTTTACCAGGAAGCCATTTTTCCAAGAAGATTCAAAGCTCATGTTGTTTCATTGAATTCTTCTTCAACTAGTCACACCACTCAAACACCATTTTCTTTTTGTGTTGTTGAATATTGAACAATGATTCCCCATGAATAACCATTTTTATTCATGGATATGGGTCTCAATTAGGTCTTGATTTCCTCACCATTTAGCATAGTTTTCTCTCCCTTATGCTCATTGCATTTTCCTATCATTCCCATAAATCTCTTGTAGAACCCCCTCACTTGGTTATATGCATCATCCCTCCATATTTTTCATTTTCCATCTACTCGGTGATATATCCTTCCTCACATGGGCACCTTAGTGTAGTGACCATAGTTTCATTTTGGTGCCAATGTTGTTTCATTCCCCTAAGGGTTGGGAGTCTAGTTAGTCTCCATACCATAGTTGAGACACTTTCAATTCTTCTCGTCATATTGAAATCCACACCTTGGAATCCCACATTTTTTTTTGGTCTTGAGTAGAATGTTTGTTCCTATATGGGGGCATGCTCTTAGCATTCCATGGATTCCCTTAGCTAGGAGCAGCATTTTTTACCCTCCTAGTCATCCCCATTAGAATTAATAGGAATTTTTGCATCTTATAGGGTTCCTTCATGATGGGACCGAACATTTCCTATCCAAAAGGCCCATAATAAACATAATTTTGACCATAATGCACCTAAAAAACTACTTTAATTGACCATGTTTAATAATAATTGTGGATATTTTTCATATTGTCTAATGAATAGTTTTGAGGATGGAAAACAATGAGTAATGGTAACATTTTTGTTTAATATCCCTGATGAAGTGTGTGTGTGTGTGTGTGTGTATAAAAAATTAAGCATCTTGAAATATCCATGATAAGAGGGAGATCCCAACACAAGGAGAAAATCAAGGACCTTGTCCCCACCTACCTCCATTGTGTTGATAGTGCATTTATGACCACTACCTGTAGACTGAAAATTGAAAGATATGAAGGATAAACAAGATATTGAAGGAGTATGCGCTACCACATATTCCCCCCTTAATCCAAGGACAAAGGTCGATTTCTAGTTGTATAAATAGACCTCCAATGTAAAGAACAAGATGAGGAAAAACAAAGATTCAAATATTGCATTCTGGTATTATTGAGAGCATTTTTTAGAATTGGAGCTTTGTTTCCTAATGTAACAACTGATGTTGGTTAATAAACGTGGTTTTGTTTCCATATCATTAGATTTTTCATAGGTTCCTGGTGATGCTTGGTTAGGGCCCACTCAAGAGGGTTCAAGGACCCTATTTGTATTCTTTCTTTCTTTTTCATGTTATTGTGGTGCATTTCATTTTCTTAATCTTTCTCAGAGAATTAGATAGCTATGCAGAACATTTTCTAGCTATAGTTTTTCACCTATACTTCTTTTATTAGTAACTTGTAATTTTACGCTTGTTTCCTATAGAAGTGGTTCCAAGTCCATTAGAGTGATAATCATCATATTTTCAAGAAGATGAACCTCATCCATACTTTATTGCATCACGATTTATATTTCTCAATAGTTTAGAATAAGTTAACAATATTTTTAGACCTCTTCTCACCATCATGTAGAGCTTCCTATAGGACAGTTACAGTTCTTGTAGAAACTTCCTATAAGAAATTTTGGGTTGAATTTTCTTGAATTTCTTTCATATCCTTTTATGAGGTTAATATATTATGATAAGATAAAAATAGGGTAAGATATTGAATCAAGGGTTCGATGCAATTTTGTTTCACACAATTAGATTCATTTCCTTTCATGCAACAAATTAATTTTCCTTCTTGCAATTAGGTTAACTTTTTACTTTCAACTTGGTGTGCTTTTATGCAATTAAATTAGTCTTTATTTCTTGCATATAGATTATTTTATTTTAAGTTGGTGTGAATTCCATTCATGCAAGTATATATAGTTTCATTTATGCAATTAGTTCATATTTCGTTCAAAAAGTTATAATTAGGTTTTATGCATTTGAATAGTTCCCTAGATCAAACTCAAACCCGGCCTATTGTCAATGTAATTTTCATATAATTTGGAAAAAACCTCTAAAGTTTGTACGAGCCTTGGGTCGACAACTAAAGTAACAAGCTAAGGAAGCAATAACATTATTGTTTTTATTCCGAGGCCCACCAATTTTTGGTGCCATTTCTAAGGAGGTGCTAAAATATTGCACATCGTTTCATTTCATTTTTTCTTAGTGAATTGGAGGATTATAAATAGTAAGACAAAAACACAACCTCACTATATATTTTATGTATCACAAAGTCCCAAGTTCATTCACTTTGAGTGACTATATACAAATATTTGTCATGTTCTTTGCATTTTAGAATTATATGAGAAAAGAAAAAACTAGTTTCAATTGTTTTTTGGTCATGAATGACTTGACCTAGAGATAATAATGGAACAAAATTACCCAAAACCCCCACCCCCAAAACATGTCCAAGTAATCTAGAAGTTGGTTGTGAGACACTTAAAATTTTCTTAGAAAGAGAAGAAAGAGAATTTAAAAATCTCAAAATAATTTGAATCTCCATCCCCCCATACAATAGCCAAAGAAGTATATATGGCATAAGTTTTTGAGTTTCCTATACAATCAACCAATGGAGAAAATAAAATGAAAAACATTAATCCTTTTTCATTACCTCACTTCCATGGGCTTGTCTCAGAATATCCTGACACCTTTTTATTTTAGTTTGTAGTTGTAAGTAGAACTTATGATTATACTACAAATCAACAAAATATCAAGATATTTCCCTATACTTTAAAGGATTCATTTCCAAGATGGTTCGTGATCCTGGAAGGAAACATCATCACAAGTTGGGAGTAAATTAAGAACACCTTCAGTGAAAAGTACAGGTATTATTGCAGAGCAAGGGATACAAGAGATGAAATATTTAGAATGACTCAAGGACTTGATGAATCTTTAAAATACGTCAAAGAGAGATTCCAACTAAGCTATTAAACATCCCACAATTATACTATGGATGAATATTGACTTAATCTTGTCTTACTTAGAGGAGTAAGAGAAGAAATCATGGAAACACTAAATCTCTTATCAAATGGAGATATTTACCAAATGGATTATGGTGACATCAATAAAATATTCAATAATCATTCCATATCCTCAAGGAAGAAAGGTATAAATGGTAAATAAATGGTAACACAATATTCTAACCCTGCAATTCTTATAAAAAATGATATAGGAGGATTATTAGAAGATATGAAAACTGATATTTTGAATTCATTATCTATGTAAATGGATATTTTTCATCTCAGGAAGAAACAAGAGGAATAAGAAAATGCATTGGCTATATTTTTACCTATATGCACCAAAAGGCATCCTAGGAATGAGTCTCCACTTGACCTTATAGAAGTTTTTGATATTTGTGAAGAATCTCATGCAACTAAAAAATGTCCTTCTTTCCCAATATTAAAAGCTACATTCCAAGGAGCAACAAAGAATGTTGATTCAATATCTTCATCAACCAAAATCAACATGGAGCACCAAGACACTTCCAAACAAGTATGACCTACAATACTCCTCAATATTTTGGTGGATATAATTCGAAAATTCCTTCTCAACCTTGGTATAATCCTAACAAATATCTTTATACATGTCAAAATTGATGGAAATACCAAGGCCAGCCTATTTCTTCTCCATACCAACCATTCCCTAGTTTTCCAGAAGCCCAAAGTTCTCATTGGACTCACCCTCCACAAGGATAGAGGCCTAAAAATTTCCAACAAGCATTAATTTCTCCTCTTCCTCATTCTGATAACATTATTTATAATAATTTTCCTCCTAAACAACCACAATTACTTGCTCAATATTCCCCCAATCCAAATAATAAATAGATTCAACCTATATGTACAACAATGAAGTTGTAGATCAAACTTACTCCTTAGATGTTAAAGAAATCAACCTTCGATCAGGAAACTTATTACAAGAACCTCCAAATCCCATGAAGGATTCAGAGCCTAAAAAATATGATACCATCTTACCACAACCTCAAGAACCACCTTATCCCAAAAGGTTGAAAGTGAAGAAATCATAGACATATGAAGAAAATGAACTCGTAGGAGAACTCAAACATTTATGTGTGAATATCTCCTACAAGATATTAAGGATGTACCTATTTATAATAGATTCATCAAATAATAATGCATCAAAAGACCAAGGAGAAATAAAAAATACACCCCTACAATCAATGTTATAGGACAATTAGTTGATCTCATGTTTGGAAGGATAATTGTTCCTAAATATTTGGATCCAGGAACCCCTTTAGTAAATGTGCATATTATAAAAATATTAATCCAAAACAACCTCATATATTTAGGATCTGCTATAAATGTTAGGACAAGAGATACCATGTTGACTTTAAACCTTCAGATATCCCAAACAGATACATCCATTGTGCTCCAACTTGTAGATAGATCCATAGTAAATACTAAGGGAATGTTGGAAGACATAATTCTCTCCACTTATTCTTAGGAATATCCCATTAATTTCTTGGGCCTAAAAACCAAATATAAATTCAATGGGTATCCTTTTATATTGGGAAGACCTTGATTGGACACAATAGATGCATACATCAATTGTAGGGCAAGGAACATGGCCATTACTAATGGGAATTCTTAAAAAAAAAACATTCTACCCCATGCTCAACCATTAATGAAAACAAATCTTCCAATTTGGGTGGAATAAGAAGAAGACTTGTTATAGGCCTCTTCCTATCCTATACACACAATTATTACAACATTTTCTAGTATTAAAATTGATGAAGACATCTTTATTTCAAATTTCCTGCAAAACCAATACCCTAATAATGTAAGAATATAAGGAATAAATGATGAAAATGAATTTGAAAAATATGTTGATAAGAAAATAAAATTATGAAAACAATTATTCATAGCTGAAACTAATTATCCCACTGTCAAAATTGTAGAAATCATCCCTTCAAAGACACTAAAAATCAACACAAATCTTACTGACAAACAAGCGCATAAATTACTAGTTATGTTGAAAAGAAATGTTGCATCCTTTTCATGGGATTAAAAAGATACGAAAGGAATCCACCCCTCCATATGAAATCATCATATTTTCATCAAGTAAAAATAAAAACCTATTAGGAATCCTCAAAGGAGGTTGAACCCTTCATTAAAAGACATTGTCAAACAAGAATTGCAAAAATGTTTAGATGTTGGTTTCATTTATCCAATATCATATAGTGAATGGGTCTCCCCTTTGGTTATTGCTCCTAAAAATAAGGATAAGTGGAGGATATGTGTGGATTACAGGGAACTAAACAAATATACAAGAAAATATCATTTGCCTCTACCCTTCATTGACAAATTTTTAGATGTCTTAGCTGGGAAGGAATATTTCTCATTCCTAGATGGATTCAGTGGATATCACTTCATTTAGATCAATCCTGAGGACTAGGAAAAGAAAAAATTTACCTTCCCCTAGGGAACCTTTTCTTGGAAATTCCTCCCATTTCGCATATGTAATGCCCCAACTACATTTCAGAGAGATATACTTAGCATATTATCATACCTTATCCATGAAAAAGTAGAAATTTATATGGATGGATTCACTCCTTATGGAAACTCATTTGATGAAGCATTGAATAATCTTGATAAATTTCTCCATAGGTGTGAAGAAATGAACTTCTACCTTAGCCATGAAAAGTGCAATATGGTAATGTGAGGTAGTTGTGCTAGAACACCATTTGTCCTCTAGAGGGATTTAAGTAGATAAAACTAAAATAAGGAAGATCACACTTCTACCTACCCCTCTGAAACAAAAATATGTTACATTTTTTCTTGTACATGTGGGTTATTACAAGAGATTCATCAAGGAATTTAGTAAAATAGTCTCTCTTATGTTTACCTTTCTATCCAACTATATAGACTATTGTTGAACTTCACATTGCTAAGAATCATTTGAAACTATCAAGGAAATACTCACAACAACTCTTGTCCTACAGGGTCCTAATTGGAATCTTCCTTTTGATATTCATGTTGATGCCTTAGACAAGTCAATAGGAGCAATTTTGGTACAGAATAAAAATAAGAATCCTTATGCAATAAGAAAAAACTTATCTGGTGCAGAGCTAAACTACACTATCACTAAAAAAGAATTTATAACAACAATCCATGATCTTAACAAGTTTAGACATTATGTTACAAGATATTAAGTTTTTGTACACACTAATCATGTTTCCATTAGATATTTAATGAAAAACCTAATATTCATGGTAGAATAATCAGATAGCTTTTATTGTTACAACAATTTGATATGACCATTCCTGACAAACCGGGAAATCAAAATGTTGTTGCATATTTCTAATCTAGGTTAACAATTCCTACAAAAGGAGGCATGATAATTAACCATTTTCCATATGAACACCTCTTTGCAACATCAACACAAAACCCATGGTTTTCTAACATAGAAAACTATTTGAAAACAAATAGGTTTCCTCATCATTTTTCATACTGGGAAAGGTGCAAAATTGTCAGAAAGAATATCGTTGGTGTATTTAATTTCATAATTAAAAAAACTCAATCATCCAATACATTAATTGTCAACCTGGGGTACATTATTTTATTGCAAATTTAGTGTGTAAAATATATGCTAGCAACAATTCCCTAACTGACACTATCATGTAATATGAAGGACAAAATCTCAATAATTAAGCACATAATACAGACTAGATTCCACACTTACTGAAATGAAAACACCCTTGCTGAATTGTAAATCACACTTGTTTGAATGAAACACACTTACTGAAGGAAAAACAATTGTTCTTGAAAGGAAACAATCTTCACACTTTCCTTGAAATGTAAACACACTTACACTTCTTTGAATTAAAAACATTGTGTTGAAATAAAATCACACTTGCATAAATGAAAGGCACTCCTTGCAAAATTGAATTAAACAACTAAAAGAAACAAAACCATGCTAGGAATAAAACACAATTTCTTGAATGTAAATACTCTGCACACTTGCTTATAATGATATCACATTGTTGAAATTAAACATGTTGCACACTTGTGTTGGGAATAAATCACTTGTTGGAAATCAAACAAACCACACTCTTGAGAAGCGAAACAAGATACACTATGCTAGAAATAATACATACTCTCTCTTGCAAAAACAATCCATTCAAATTGAAGGGAAGTACATCATGTTGAAACGCAATACATCTAAAGTTGACTAATAATTCGTAAAAGTGAACCTCCTTCAAAATGGTTGGATAAACTCAACATCCAAAATCTATATAAGTTCATTAACTTATCAATAAATTAAGATCAAGCAAATCAACACAACAATCCTATAATAGAAACAAGCAGTAAACTAAATCTAATTCAAAATATAGTTGAGTAATAGCAATCTACATCCACACAATAACACTCACAATTAATAGTAAACAATAAAAACAATAATCTGAAGCTATAACCATAGAATAACACACTTAACAATAATCAATCTCAAAATAACTCTACCTACTAGCATAGTAACAACAACCTCGATAAAGAGGAGGGCCCTTCCTCCTTATCAGGGGTTGGAAGAGTAAAGAAACTACAACTGAAATGAACATAAACTAAACCATGAGCTTGTTGAGTCCTTATTAATCAAAATCAGAAGTTATATATGTAGATGTATTTTCTCATTGACCGGATTGACTGTTGAAAAAAAATAGACCAACTTGGTAGCATAAGTACTCTATTTTAAAAGCTCCCCTTTCTTAACTAATCTTAGGAAATTGACAATTAAAAAAATCCTTGAGAATGTTTCAACTCTCAATCTTTTCAATACAGTCTTAAATAAGAATGTATTCAATATCTTTTATAACCGGTCATAAAACAATACGATTAATTACAAATCTTTCCCAACGAATTGTCCCTTAATTTAGTCTAACAAAACAAAATTGTGAAAAATACAATAACCGTGAATTTGTAAAATAGCCACATCATCCAGGAAGACAATTCATTACCATGATGTAATTTCTAGGATCAACAACCCGATCAACATCAACACAAATGGTAATGGTCTCCAGAAAACATTGTCGATTTGTTAGGAGTAATAACACTTTAAGAGTAACAACACTTCACGAGTAATAACAACAACACCTACATGTAACAACTTCTTAGGTGTAACAACTCCAGTAACATTCGATCATCCTGTAGGAATATCTTAACACTTTGTTAGTAAATACCCAAATCAACCAATATCCTTCTCAAATTCAAGCAAGACTCAATTAATTGAAGCAACATATGAACTTATCATACCTGGACAAAAGACAAGATATCATATAGTAATGGTTATGAAAAGGACACTGATGATATAAGAAAATTGGGTGAAATAATAATAAAAGGGTGATAGAAAGGTTTCAATTCTCGAACCCAACATATCCCCCCAACGAAAGAAACTACATGTCCTCATTCAGCCCACTGTTTAGTCAGAACCTAAGTCGAGGTGAAAATGTTGGATATGAATATTAGTGAGGTTATATGTTTAAAATTTGGTTGCATTGATAGTCATTCTCTAGTGAGAGGCCATATGGGCCACCCTGAGGCTATCTAGGGAGATTTGGAGAATCAACCAGTCTTGTGTGGTATTGACAAAATCCAGGGGGGAACGTACAACCTCTGTGAGCATAGACAATCTAGTTCAAAAGTCATGGGGAACATAAAACATCTATGAGCATAGACAGACTAATGAAAAATTTAGGGGGAACATACAACCTTTGTGAGCCTAGTCAAACCTTGTGAGCCATGAGCAAAAGTCAAGGCATCTAGCAAAATTTAGGTTGAATATAAAATTCCTATGAGCTAGAAAAAAATGATATTCCTAATATTGAAAATGATATAAATGTATTGATCAAGTACGTTGGCATGTGTAACATTATCCACCATGAGGAGAATTTTGAATTTCCTTGTAAAGATTCAAGTTGTAATTGAAGTCTCAAGTCTAGTTCTATTTTAGAACTAAAGTGTAATGTTGAATTATAACTGAACTCTTAAGTCTAGTTCTATTTTAGAACTAAAGTGTAATGTTGAGTTGCAACTGAAGTCTTAAGTCTAGTTCTATTTTAGAACTAAAGTGTAATGTTGAGTTGCAACTGAAGTCTTAAGTCTAGTTCTATTTTTGAACTAAAGTGTAATGTTGAGTTGTAACTAAGGTCTCAAGTCTAGTTCTATTTTTGAACTAAAGCATACCACTCTCAAATCTAGTTCTTTTTTCGATCTAAAGTATAATGTTGAGTTGTAACCAGTCTCAAGTCTAGTTCTAAGTTCAAACTAAATTATGAAGCTAATTTATGATTAACTCATGCAAACATTTTACTATTTTGAGCCTCTCCTCTTCTCCTCTTCAACCTATATAAGCCGAGGTTGACCCCTCTCTTCAACACATTTTTGATATGCAGGTTAAGGGAGAAGAAATAGAGGAGTATATCCATGATAAAGAGGTAGCATACCAAAGAAGCATATCAGTGTTGTATATCAACAATAGAGGCAACATATCATAGGTGTATTTCAGCAAGGTCTTTTAGGTATTTGTCAGGTCAGAGTAATCTTGGCAAGCTCTTTAAGAGTAGAACATTCATGATGGATATTTGTAAGTGATCTTACATTATTAGTGCAATAAAGGAATATCGTTTGTTGGGGATTTTCTCCCTGTACTAGGTTTCCACAGGGTATATGTGTTGTTGATGTGCATTCTTACTTATCTACATAGTTATTGCTATTCGATTATGATCATGGTATTGTTGAAGTGTATTAAGTTGGAATCAAAGTGTTGAAGAAAATAAAAGAATTAATCTGCATAAGAAATCAAGCTCATAATTTAACATGGTATCAGAGCTTAGGGTGTGATAAACATGTTGAAGTGCAGCATCAAGTACACACAGATCCAAGCTATATTTATTAAGTTTCCAGTGTGAAGTCCATGGCATCCTCCATTTTAGTCAAGTTCGAGGATAGGCTCGAAGGAGCTACCAACTTCAATGTGTGGAATATCTGGATAAAAAAATATCTTGGAAGAGCATGATCTTGAGAAGTATGTGACCATAGTGGTGGAGGAACCCACGAATAATGCAGGAAGAGTGAACTTTAGGAAGATTCAATCAAAGGCCAAGTGAATAATATTTGACTTAGTCAAATACATTCTAATGCCTGCAATGACTTCGTTAATGATTGTCAAGGACTGTATGGATACCTTGGTGAATCTGTATGAGAAAGATGCTCCAAGTCAAAAGAGGACACTTAATCACAAGCTTAAGTATTTGAATATGGAGAAAGGTGAATCAATGGCATATTTTTGTTCCAGTATAGACCAGATCAGAGATCATCTTTTGGTCACAAGAGTGAAAGTGGATGATGATGATTTAGTGCAGGCCATTTTTTACGGTCTTCCTTCTTCATGGGAGACCTTCTTATCCAATGTAAGTGGGAGAGATATTCATCCCACATTTGAGAGGTTATGGCATGATTTATTCTAGGAGGAGAGTGGCATAGCTACCAGGAGCGAGCCAAAGAAACAAGAGCACACAACTTTAGCATCAATATTCAAGGGAAAGAAGAAAGACACTTTCTAGAAAGGCTCTTAGAGGAAGCCAAACACCAAAGGTACATTAAAAGGAAAGCATATTGATACATCTAATATTAAATGCTTTAGTTGTAATAAGTTGGGTCATTTTGCTAAAGATTGTTGGTTTAGAAATAAATATCCAAGGAAATGGAAACATAATGCCTCAACTGTTGAGGATGATGAATCCAAAAGAAATCAGAAAAGTCCTTCTAATGAGAAAGAAAATAGAAAATAATATTATTTGGTTTCTTCCTTATCCAGTTCAGTTTTCACGGGGCCGAAAAACTTAGTTAGTAGACAGTGGTGCATCAAAGAACATGACAGGGTACAAGGATATCCTCTCATATTTCGAGACAAAATCGTTTGCAGAGCATGTTGATCTTAGGGATGAAAAATGTTACAAGATAGAGGGAGTAGGATCTATCTCCTTCAGATTGGAATTTGGGGCTAGACTTCATGTTGATGAAGTATTATATGTTCCAGGGCTCAAGAATAATCTATTATAAGTTTCAACCCTTCAGGACAGGGGATATTGGGTGATCTTCAAGGACAGAAAGGTACTAATATGGGATAAAGGTAGCCACTTAAGTACAACATAACCCATTGGAACTCACAGTCGAGGACTGTACGTCATTTCAGGATAGTTAGTTCAGTCATTGGATCATGTTGTGACTAGCTCCAATGAGTTGTGGCACATAAGACTTGGACATCTTCATTAAAATTCTCTTCCATGTCTATAAAACATGGTATGTGGCATGCCCTCTATTTCTCTTAGTAAAAATGAAATTTGTAAGGGATGCATGCTAGGTAAAAATATTAAGAAAGCATTTCCTAGTAGTGACAACAAAGCTCAGGGCATCTTATATCTAGTTCATTCTGATGTATGTGATCCCATGTCATCTCCCTCACTTAGTGGTTGTTTGTATTATGTCATTTTTATTGATGATTACTCAAGAAAATGTTGGATATATTTCCGTAAAGCTAAAAGTGACACATTTGATAAATTCAAAGAGTTTAAAGCCTTTATTGAAAAGAAGACATGGAAACACATCAGAATCCTTAGAACAGACAATGGAGGAGAGTTTGAATCTCTTCAGTTTGAGGATTTCTACAAGTCAGTAGGAATCAAGAGACAATTGACTATGCCATATAACCCTCAACAAAATGGAGTTGCTCAGAGGAAAAACATGACAATTTGTGAGGCAGTGAAAGAAATGATGTTTGACAAGGATCTTCCAAATTCTTTATGGGAAGAAGCTACCTCCACTTCTGTGTATATTCAGAACATGTGTCCACATGATATATTGAAGGAAAAGACTCATGAAGAGGTATTCTCAGGGATCAAACCTGAAGTAGGGCATCTAAGGATATTTGGGTGTCCTGTGTATATTCGTGTCCCTATGAAAAAGAGGAAAAAGATGGAACCCTCAAGCAAGAAAGGGGTTTTTGTGGGGTATAGTGAGAACTCCAAGGCTTACATGATTTATGTACTAGGTCAAAGGAAAATAGAGGTAATCAAATATGTTACTTTCCATGAGGAATCCACATTTAATAAATCCATAGAGCTTTAGCAGGAATCAGAAGCAGTTCAACCAACCTCAACCTCTTCTGAAAATGAAGAGTCGGATGATCAGAGGGAGGAACCTTGTGAAATAACCTACTGAAGTGTTATAAATAACTCTTGAAGAGCCTCCAGCCAAAAGAAAGCCAAGGTATATCAAAGAAATAGTGCAGGAAGCAGAAAGGATAACTACTCCCAAAGGAACTTTCAGGGAAAGGAAGAGGCCTCATAGGTTTGGACGCTATGTTGCACTGATGAGCATCATTAGTAATGTCGAACCTTATTCATTTGAAGAAGAAGATAAATTACAAGTATGGAATGATGTCATGCTTGAGGAATACAGGTGTATTATAAAGAACAATGTTTGGGACATTGTGTCGAGGCTAAAAGACAAATCAGTGTTTTCTTCCAAATTGATATATAAGATCAAACATACAGCTGATGGAAGTGTGGAAAAGTTCAAAGAAATATTTGTAGTCAGAGGCTTCACTCAGAAATAAGGAATTGACTATGAAGAGACTTTTTCTCTTGTAGCTAGGTATACCTCCATTCGAACTATTAATCATTTATCTCTCGGTCTTGGTTGGAAGCTACATCAGATGGATGTAAAAACAACATTTTTGAATGGAAAGATTGAACATGAGATCTTTGTGGAACAACCAGATGGTTTTGTACTTCATAAAAAAGTCACTCATGTATGCAATCTAAGGAATGCCTTGTATGGTCTTAAGCAGGCTCCCAGAGTTTGGTATGGTAGGATTGATGGCTTTCTTAAAATCCTTGGATTTCAGAAAAGTGATCCTGATGCAAATATGTACTTCAAGGTAAGAGGTAACCAACCTGTTATATTAATCATGTATGTTGATGATATCTTTATAAAATGAGATGAAGGGCTAAGAGCTTGGTGTAAGAGGGATCTAACCTCGGAATTTGAGATGAAATACTTAGGCTTGATGTATTACTTCCTAGGATTGGAAGTGTGGCAAAGACAGGGAGAAATATTTATGGCACAAGGAAAATACATAGTGGATGTACTAAAGAGGTTTGGTATGATGAACTACAAATACATGTCTACTCCAATAATTACCAACCCAAGGAAGATGCATGATTCTGATACAGGTTCAGATTTGGTGGATCCCACCATGTATAGGAAGATTTTGGGATCATTGATGTACATGATCCACACTAGGACAAATATATGCTATGCAGTGATTATAATGAGTCAATTCATGACTTAAACTAGACAGAGACACTGGGTGGAAACAAAGCACATCTTGAGATATCTCAGAGGGACCATTACTTATGGTCTGAGATATACATCCAGTGGTGGTTTATTTCTACATGGGTATGCAGATGTTGACTGGGAAGGAAGCCCAGTGGATCAAAAGAGTACTTCCAAATACTTCTTTAGTTTAGGATCCGCTATGATCTCTTCATCAAGCCGGAAGCAGGGATCCATTGCACAGATTACAATATAGGTTGAGTACATTGCAGCAAGTTATGCTAGCAAGGAAGCAGTATGGCTCAAAAAATTAGTTTTTGGGTTGTTTGGAGACAAGCTCAAGACGACGGTGGTTCACTGTGATAATCAAAGTTGCATAAAATTGACAGAGAACCCAGTATTTCACGATAGGTAAAAACACATTGACATGAGGTAACACTACATCCGAGACTTGATCCAGAGAAAAACTGTAAAGTTATAGTACATACCCACGAGCGAGTAGCTAGCTGATATCCTGACCAATCCTCTAACCTCGAGAAGTTTGTGCAACTGAGAGGCAAGATTGGTGTGGCTAAGAATGAATCCCTCACTGATAAGGAGTGTTAAATTTGGTAGCAACGAAAATCATTCTCCAATGAGAGGCCATATGGGCCACCCTGAGGCTAGCCAAGGAGATTTAGAGAATCAACCGGTATTGTGAGGTATTGACAATAGCCAGGGGGAACATGCAACCTCTGTGAGTCAAACCAAAAGTCAAGACGAACGAGATGTTATGTGATTCTAATGAAAAAGTTAGGGGGAATGTACAACCTCTATGAGTGTTGGCCCTTGACCAAGTTTTGAGGAACACTTGGTCATATTTGACCATTTTTATACTTCGACAGTTTGTCGAAGATGGAGCGCCAGGTGAAGCAGAGATCACGAGATCTCGACCCACTTTTGGGACCCTTTTTAGGGTTTTGGGTTAATGTAATGGGAAAGGGATGTCGGGCCATGGGTTTACCCATGTTTTAGGCCTATTTTGTAAAGTATAAGTAGCTAAGAAATATAAGACAGAGGAGGAAGATAAGCTAAGTGCTAGTGAAGTATTTGTGTATATTATGTGAATGACTTGCAGAGTTGAGTGCAAGTGCTATAAGTGTTGAGTGCATGGATTGTAATAAGGATCTGTGCTATATCTACCCGGGGAAGGAGGATCTGGCGAGGTGCATGTAGATCTCCTGTCCTATGCGGAGTACAAGTGTGAGCTCTTTGCTGTAACCTGATTGACCAAAGCTAATAAAGAAGAAGAAGACTTTGTGGACGTAGCCCCAAGGTGGGGGTGAACCACGATAACTCTGTGTGTTATGCTTGGTGATTCAACCTAATGTGTTGATTTCTTTCCATGTGTTATGCTTTGATATGATTATTCTATGTGCTTTTCTATGATAATCTTAGATAGATCCAGTTTGCTTTGTGCTTCTTAGATGTATGGGTGTAGATCTGACATATATGAAAGTGTTGAGTGCTAAACCTATTTTGTTGTTGCTAAGTGCTAACTTAACCTAGATCGAAGTGAATGTTGCGGTGCTCTGTGCCATATGCAGAGTGCCTTGAGGGTTAAATACTGATTAACGATCTTTGCTAAAGTACTTTCTAAGAGTAAGAATCACATATCTGTGTCCCAGCTAAGGTTGTAGACACCTGAGTCTTGCAACCACCCCTACCTCTACCACAGGTGAGACTTCATCTGCTTTGCAGGTGTTGCCGAAAGGGCTAGTAGTTAGGGTTTTGTTGGTGCATTGTTGAAGCATTGAACCCTGGGTCTGCCCCTGTGCCAACAAATGGTTTCGTTGTCGGGACCTAAAACTGTGATTGTTGGGAACTGAGGAAGAATAAAATTTGTGCAAAAGGAAGCTCTGTGTGTAGATCTGTCTCCCTAGTGCACAACTTTTTACTCGACCTATGAATCTTTGTGCCAGGAATAAGGTCAGATCTGAAGAAAATAATATTAGATCTGAAGAAAATAAGCGAGATCTGAACGTTCTATGCTCTAAGAAAAGTAAAAGGGGAAATTTCTAAAAGAAAGAAGTCAGATCTACAGAAAAGATGTAAGATTTGTAAGCTTTGTGCTCTATAGAAGTAAGATAAGTGAAATTTTTTGTTTCTAGAGCATGGATCTAGGTATGTTTGATAGATTATGTCCTATCTTAAAAACTAGGGCATTAATAAATGGAAGGAAGTTTGATATGAATAGATATGATAAATATAATAATAGATATGTTATACCTATGTATCGAAAGAATCTCTAGACTAACAAGTGGATTTAGGATCCCAGAAAGAAATTTTTTAAGGCTAGCCACTATGATCCTAGTGTGCAGTACAAGAAGAGTTGGGGATCATTGAAGAGAAAGAGAGGATTAACTCTTTGTTGCAGTTGCCGAAGACTAGGACATATTGCTAAAGAATGCCCTTGGAGAAAACCTAGTTGTCTTTGTTGCAAATATTTGGACCATGACATATTGGATTGCCCTAGAATGATCACTAAGTTGGAAAGGCTGAATCTGAATCAAGAAGACCGGAAGGAAGATCTAGATAAGGCAAAAACCCAGCAAGAATCAAATAAAATATTAATACGGTTAAAAGAAACCCTGAAGGAACATAAAGATGTCTGATTACCAGAGATCTTCAAACAAAAGGAGCAAGTTGAAGCAAGAATAGGGGACTTCGACATTGACTGTATTCTTGATGAAGAAACACAAGTGAACATTACACCATAAAGAACTTGGGAAGCTATAGGAAAGCCTTCCTTGATCCCTTCCCTAGGAGGAACAACTTTATTCAGAGGAAAGCTTGTAAACCTATGTGGAAGGCTCGCCTAGATACCTATGAATTTCAATGGAACTTTGACAGAGGAAGACTTTGAAATTGTTAAATTTATTGAAGACAATGCCCAGTTTACCATGTTCATAGGAAAACCTTGGATTTATAGAGAACAAGCCAGACAAAAAGAGGAAGAATAAGTTTTGGAACAGAAGAAGAAAGAGTTAAAAGAATTTATGACTAGAAGGGTCACACACTTGATTGAAGAATAGAAGAGCCAGTCACAGATATTTAATACTAGCAACCCTGATGTCGAGGCTAAGAGAACACTAGAGGATCCATAGAAGATTGAGTTACCTATTTTTGATACAAAAGAAGTATTACCCAAAAACCCTAGGAAAGAATTTCAACAGCGCGAACCAACTAAGACAACATAAGGTAAGCATCAGAATGGTAAAATCATTACTGAGACAAATCTCATTGGGAAGAGGGATAGAAAGTTAAGAAAGAAAAGGGCTAATACTGTTAGGTTACAAGAGGTTCTAGAGGATACTTCGCAAAAAGAAAAATTGCAGAATCTGAGCTTCTCCAAGATATCCTAACAACAACATAGAGTACTTCGCCGTGACAAAGAAATATAGCCGTTGGGGCCAATATATCCATTTGAATTACGCTCCAAATAGGAAAGAAAGCAATAAAGGTTCATCATCCAACCGTTGAAAAATTCCATAATGGGTCAAACATGAGTTAATGAAGGATCATACCTGTTGCAAGAAGACTGTTGCTAATTTTCCCTACTTAGTCCATCATGCCACACACCGAGAATACTTTTTTCTAAGTGAGAATTTGAGCACAAAACCTGAGATTAATTCACCCTAAGATCATTTCCTTGTCCCATATTATTCATTCTAGTCCCTGAATTCTTTTCGCACCCAAGCTAGCTGACCCAAGCTTGTATGTCGGATGAGCTCAGCACTGCTGAGAAAGAAGTTGAAGAATTTTTAATTGACTTAGTGACCGAGAGAGTCATGTCAGAGGGAGGAGTGTCTAAAAGTGTACAGGAATCATCCTCAGAAGCATTGCTAGCTTCCCCCTCCACTGCTCGAGCAGGATCATCCTGAACGCCTTCGGAAAGATGATCTAAGCTCATAAATGACTTCACCACTATGAAGATGATCCCAAGTATCTTGCCTAGATATATCCCACCACTAAGTGGCACAGTGAATCAAGACACTGTACCCAGAGACTTCAACTATGCTTTGGTCACTGCATACCTTCCGAAAAGGGTGTGCGTAGTTCGTGCTGACTAGGATAAGCTCACAATGTTGAAATTTAGTGATTTTAACCTTGGAGATCACAAATTTTATAGTATGCTAGCCCTGCACAAGTACTTAACTATCACAAAAGGGAGGAACTCGAATATTGTCCCTCAGCAATGGACCCATAAACTCTCACAGTCAACCCTCCTCAATGTAATGAAGATTCTGCATTTTGGGAGACATTAGGAAGTGAATGCATGTGTCAGATTGTTGTCGTCCTGCTACCACAGAGGATACTATGGTTGGACTATCACATCACGGTGGATCTGATTCTGATCACTCAGATCAAAGGGATAAGCATGTAGGGCCATGACCCATAGGACTTTTACCCTGGAAAGACCGTAGATCGCTCTCTCACCCAGTGAATAAAAGACACATATGGCAATGTAGAGAAGGGCACGTGAGGCTACAAGGTAGGTTCCATCAAGATTTCACCAGTGCGCCTCGATTGCTAGATGATCGCAGGGAAGTTAGTCTGCAAGAACAGACCCACACATGTGACTGGATTTGTAGTTGACCTCAGGGAAGTGCACAAAGGGAATACAAATGAACTAGGTGAAGTACCTTGTGAATCAACTCGATCTTGACTGCAGAGAAGCACAATACCAAGGGTATGACTTCCACTTTAGTTGGTTGCTCATACTCATCGCTTTCATTGCCTGGGAGCTACCAGAAGGTGCCACTTTTCTAGAGATCGAACCCTTTGAACCACTAGCCTCAAAGTTATGTACGTTGTGGTACTCCATTGACATGAACAAGCAATGGCAATCCAATACCATCTTCCACGTTTATTACAACCAATTAAAGAATGAAATCAAGTCTACACCGTGCCTTACACCAAACACACTTCATAGGTTTAGACCTTTTATCAAATTCAGCACAGACCGCTACTTCACCTATATCACAACGTGCGCAGATGAGCACAAACAAAAACTCCAATCATAATACAAGTTGACAGAAGAAGACTTGGAGTAGATTACTAAGGAATGGTCGACAAACCTCCTTATTCTAGCGGACCCCACAGAAATATCTAACGTGGAAAGATCTGAAGCTATATTGGATATACCTGGACCGAGAAAGACTAATAAGGCTGATGAAGTTCAATATATCCATAGTACATCCACGAAGACTACTTCAATCTCACCTGCGTAGGGAGGCGATGGTGAAGAACTAGGTGGCATAGAGGTTGAGAAAAACAAAGGTGAGGTTACTCCACCTAGAGAGGAGGAGGAGCCCTCTAAGAAAAGGAAGGTCACCCCACCAAAGTCCTCATCCCAAAAGAAAACTAAGGCCACCCAGACTATGTTTAAGACTACCCTCACACAGGACGACTTCGACTTCTTGATTGCTGCACTGAATGATCCCTCACTAGAGATTGCAGAAAGGGAAGAAGCAAAGTAGGAGGAGATATTCAACTGACTCAAGGGTGAACTTCAAGAAGTGCAGCAGGCATTAAAGTCCATCCGGTCTATTTCTACTATGCCCTTGATGATGGGAATAGCAGGTGTTGGAGCCGCCCTTGTTTTTTAACCTATCACAATTTTCATTTTTGATACTTGAAATCTAAAGATAGTCTTATTTTCCCCCCGAGATGATGAGACCTCTAAAACCTGGTCGTGTGAGAAGCGATGATTTTCTACTCTCGAAACAAGTCCACTTTCGTAAGAATGTTCGCTCTTTTTGTTTACTTCGGGATATCGCAGGTCAGATGCTATAATCCATGAGTTCACACGTCCCGAGTCACAAAACGGTGAAGTCGTTTTAAATTTTCACTCAAGACAGTAACCAGGGTAAAATCTTTTAACTCACGGTTAGACGTCATCGGGGTTTCATGCCTCGGCATTCGCCAAGTCCAAAATTTTACTTTTACAGCCTCGAGAGCCGAGAACGCGAAGTCCTTTCTGGATAACCCATGTCAAAGATCAAAGGCAAAAAGCTAACCACGGTAAAAGTTGTTCTCGCCTTTTCACCACTCGGCATTATCTTTTTTGAAAGTTCCAGTTTCTAAACCCCGACTCACGAAGTCACGAGGTAATTATAACATGATTAATTAGTCACTTAATTCAATATTATCTTCCCCTTAATTAAGTCTTTCTTCTAAATCTCGCGGTTTCGCGACTTGGCGTATAAATCTCCCAGAAACTTGTCTTCGAAATCCCGAATCGCGATACGGCAAATGAAATAATTGTAAAATTAATTATGCCTCCAAATCACAATTACCTTGAATTAAACCAAAATCGGTCCTCGTGGTCTCGAGAGTTAGAGACTCAAAATGTTAAAAGAAATTCCACGATATAACGAAGGGCGAAGAAATTGATTATCATTGGCGGGATGGGATTAATTAAGCTAAAGCAAGATACATCCTGCGCCTCGAGGCTTACACGTTTCTCAAGGTAGACATTTCTCTCCATACTTCGACTGACTGTCAAACTGCCAGAAATTTATGACATTTATGGAGAAATAGGGTAAATCTACGCATATAAGATCGGATTTTACGCAATAAATTTATTTATAATTACGATTTGACAAGCTTATTTTGAAAAGTACCGAGTTTTCAAATATCTATAAGAGTTTCATTTCATTATAACGAACGCATTTTCATAAGCACGCAAAGCTCACCACTTCTGAGTAAACTAATTTCTGCATGTATACGCAGTTCTATCACAGAAGAGCGAAAACACAAGCTTCAGCTATGGCTCCGTGGAAAGCAGCAAAGGCGAATGTCGAGGTCCCAGGACAAGGCTCAGACATTGTCTCTGACACTTCGCGCCAAAGTGTCGACTCGGTCCCCAACTGGTCATTTGTTTCAGACATTCTACAATCGGAATTGGTGGATTATTCAGATGACTCAGACGACAATGAAAAGGATGATCTAAACACCAAATACAAGATAGTTGTCCAATCCGGAATGCACAGGGTAGCAGCCAGACCACGATTGCTCCCATATTATGACATGATCTGATGGGCATTGGATCACGTAGACATACCCACCAGGACTATCATGAACGGGCAGCGGGTCACGGTCGAGACTTTTAGGCTGGAACATATCCAAACCATGTATAAGCTCCCGATGACGTTTGAATACACATATGGCGTTGAGTTCCTGGAGGAATTCAAAGATAAGGAGTGCAAACAATATGATAAAACCATGCCCAGTTTGATAAAGGATTGGGTTTCGCGCACCGCATAATTCAGAGCAAATGACCAGGGCGTTTATTCAATCACTTCATTGGAGCCACAGTATAAATATGTGGCCATGATGACATGTCGGCTATTTGGGAGAGAGGACACATCGCATTTTTTCATTGCATGGGTGCCTCTTATGTTTCGGGTCACAGAAGGTTGCTCTTTTAATTGGGCAAAGATACTCTCGGATAGTTTGGCCAACCGGGTCACAGAGTATCGGGAGCAGAAGGCAAGCGGGAGGCCATCCTGATTCTTCATGTCCGCATATATTATGGATGCAATATGTTCCATGACACCATTTCCACTGATGAGCCAGGCTTGGACTCTGGCCAAAGATAGACCCGTACATGTATATCATGAAAAGCTATGGGAAAATAAAGCGGACAGTTTCGCATACGAAATTTTCAACTGGGTGATGGTGCCCCTGCATATCGCCATTTTTGGTCACCCACCACCTCGTATCTCAGACAACATTGCAGCAAATATGAGTGGCATAGCGGACTGGTATGTGGAGGCAGATTTCTCGTACTTCATAGTGTTCGGGGTTGTTGTTCCCCTGCTTGCGCTACCATTGTTCATTCCCGAAAAGCTAGCTTGTCGCGAGGTCACCCGACAGACAGTAATTGGCGGGGTGAGTAAATAACTCAAAGGGTACTCAAAGAAGGTATGGCCATCTTTTCCCATTTGGCTGAATTCTTATTCTTTATTGGATTTCAGGCATGCCAAGGCCAAGGCCGCAGCCCTGGAAGACCTGAATTTGGTCTCCATCGAGTATAAGAAACATGATCCACAGAAGTTTTTGAGCAACCATTTAGCTGACTGTGGGCTCAAGAGGTTTGAGTATGAGAATTATCCTTTGGATGACATTTTCTGAGGGGTGAGGTCTTATGAAGAAGTTCTAGCCCGGATCCGATCCTTGGCTCGTGAAGACACGACCGCTGTATTAAAATTCCAGGAGCATAGATGAAGCAGCCTCCCCACTGTGTTGCGAGGTGAGAGTCCGGGTGTTTCCAATATGAAACAAAAGGATACTGAAGGTCCCAAAGATGCAACTCCAGACTTGGGAAAACACCAGGATGAGGGGAAAAAAACAAAGAATCCCGAAGCAGAGGCATAGACTCCGGAACTTCCAAAGAAACAGAATCCGGAAAGCAAGACAAAGACCCCTGAAGCAACAAAGAAGCAGGACCCGGTCGACACCCCAGGAAAATTAGTGAAACAAATCAAGGAACCCATCACTTTTGTCACCCCCTTGCAGTCGACGTAAGGAAATATCGAAGAAGGATGGATATTCAATGAGGAACTGAGGCCCATAAGAGCAGAGGAACTTCCTCCGAACGAGTTTTTCTATGATAAAAAGAGAAAAGTGGTAGTAAAGAGGGAATTCTACCAGGAGGGAGAGTCGACTGCTAAGAAATACCAAGTTATGACCGATGGAAAGAATAAAAAGAATGAGAAATTCGCCATTGAGATCGCAGGGACGCTAGGAGTGTATGCATCGGTGAATCAATTTTTAGTCGGACTTTTAAAGAATCAACTCAAAAGGAAAAATCACCTGATCAGGACTCTCGAGGCCAGATTGGCCTCGGCCATGGAAAATGCTAAAGGCCAGGTGAGCGCGGAGATAGAGTTGGCCTAACTGGCTGATAAAAATGAAATAGAGGTTCTCAAAACCAAGCTCGAGCAAGAACATCTAGTGGTCCGAGACGGTCGGATATAGGCGGGCAAACAAAGGAATATGATTAAAGAGCTTCAGGCTCGGGCATCGATCACTAAAAGAAGAATGATCGACGTGGAGATGTTCAAATCCCAAGCAATTGGAATTCGGGGAAGAATCTCTTCGGCTCAGCAGAGTTTGCTCGCCAGGATAGGAGATATCTAGGAAAATTGTCTGTTGGTAAATCAGGTTTCCTAGAACTGGGCTGCCAGGGAAAGGGATGCAGAAGCATCTCAGGTCACCTTCTAGGAGGTAGTGATAGCCACGAATAACAGATTTTCGAAAGGTGCTCCCGGGCTCACCCTCCCAGAACAAACCAGAGGTAATATTCTGTTGAAGGATTGGGAGCACAACATTGCCCTGGGCAAGGAGCAAGCCCAAAAGGTAACCAATTCTTTAGAAGAAGCCTTTAATTCCATATACGGCGAGTTGTTGGGTATTGACAGTGGAGGCGATGCAGAAGCATTGATGCAAATAAATGTGGAACAAATCTCACTTGATCTGAAAGAGAAGGATGAGAGAGATTTGGCCGATATCTCTCAGATAGATATGGTGGATATGGAAAAAGTTGATAAGCACATGATCAAACCCAGCGCACAACTAAGTGCCCTCGACATCATCGATGCACAAATGGAGTACAAGCTGTAGCAGTTAGCTCGATAATGTTACTTCATCGAGGCCAGTTGTCAAGAAGAGCCTTCATGGCTTGTATCTCAGCTAGTGGAAAGATGTATCGCCTGCGCCGAGCTCGCGCGACGACAAACACCTGGCGCCAAGTGAAGACAGAGTAGGAGAAATGGAGCGATTTCTCTCTTCTTTGTCTTAACTGAAAATTGTGTGACTATTGAGATTCTACCTGCTTCGTAAAAATTGTATAAATGTATCACAGGAAGAAAGACAAAGGGCTGTACCCTTTTTGAGATTTTGTAAGAGAGTTTTTACATTGAGATTTAATACAAGCAGATCCGAGATTCTCAATTCTGTCACTACTGTATTACAAGTTTTCTTTCTTTTTCCTCATTTTTTCAATTTCAATTCATATTCATAATTGATGTGCTTCGTTATACTTTAGTACGACCACTACTATAACGAATAAATTTGGGTTTTCTGTAATTGTTTATTGTCTTTCCTCTGCACCAGCTATCAGTGGTGTAAGACCAATCTACAATTTCAGAATTCTACATGTATTTTTTGTTACATCGGTTATTTTCTTACATATTTTATTCTCCCATTTACTTCGTGAGATTTTCCCCTGGTAGGAACCTGACACTGTAAATGTCTCAATTTTTTTCTCCCATCTTGCCCCTTTTATTTAAATATAATATAGTTACGGGAACGAGCCTTAGATTCGAATCTGTATTCTAATTCTACGACCATAAGTTCTCTTTTACAAGACTAAACTGAGACAACACTTAACCTCTCTTAAAGTTTTTCCTACCTGCATTGTTCCCCCATGACATTTCCTGTACCCACTCAACCTAACGTTGAACCTGGACTATTGAACCAAACACACATCGCCTTAAACCTCTTCAATACCATCCTTAAAATGGAAACTAAACGGGCCGAACTTGAACAAGCATGGGCAGCCATTGAACGAGACATAACTATCCAGGAGCAGCTTGAAGCCAGACAATGCCAACAAAGAAATATCCCTTAGCTTTCTTCTCCGAGGGTTGACGTTTATCCCTTCTCCATATTCTAACCACTTTCAGATGCCTTGACACTGTACTTTTGATCCTTAAGTACAGACTCAGGAACAACATCTTTCTGGCGTCATTGCCGGGGAACGAAGTTACGAAATCTTTTTCCCTGGGAAAACGACATTTGTTTTTCGTTGAAAGTGTTACCCTTTGATAGTGAACAAAGAGTACACACCTTTTAAGGATTTTTATCTTTCACTTGGTGACTCCACGAAGAAATAAACTGGAATTCGGTCGAAGGAATACCAGACAAAACCCAGATGGTGAGCAGATTACGCCAGTTACCGATCCTGAAAAAATTCTAAAGGCGAGAGGCTCTTTTAAGCCAACCGCTGCAGTTTACCAACTTGAAATCCCATCACTGAAGGCTGAGAGTCCTTCCGAACCCTCGACCTCTCTCAGTCCTTGCTTTGATGCTAAACATTCAACGCCAATCTGCTCCAAAATTAGGAGTGAGATTCATCCAACAGTCCCCTTGATATAGAGGGGAAAGGGCCCTCTTGAAGGTTTGTCGGCTTTTAAAACACCATCTTATCTTCAGTTAAATTTCCCAACTTCTCCAAATCCTGAAGAGTGTGTTACACACTCGTTTCTCACAGCCGTCGATTTTCCCGATTCCATCTCTTGCAAGTCCAAGGAACCAACTCCTCTCATTCCTTATCTTTCCTCATCAGAGTCTCCTCTTCGTGAAGAAAATAAAAATTCCCTTTTATTTTTCGAAAACCCCCTTTATAACTTTTCACAAACAACGATGGCAGCCGCCGGAGGAGGAGGTGGAGGGTTTATAGGAGGAGGTGGAGGGTTTATCGGAGGAGGAGGGGGAGGAGTCCCTTTAGGGGGAGGTGGAGGTGTCCCTCTAGGAGAAGGTGGAGGTCAAGGGTCTGCCCCCCCTCCCATAGTTTTCGTGAAAGTCGCAGCCAGATACACCCCGTTAGTATTGTCTGTCCCCCTACATGATCTTCTAGAAAATTATATAAACAATTTACCGAAATTCACCGGTGAAGGGGATCTGACTGCGACCGAACATATTAATTTTTTGGACCAATTCGCAGATGTCTTTGGTATCGAGCACAAGGATGTCTATTCTAGGCTCCTTGTCCAAACTTTTGAGGGTCAGGTCCGAGCTTGGTTTCAGAGCCTACCCGCAACCTCTATCCTGTCATATGATGCTTTGGAAGATGCTTTCCTCAGTCAATGGGGTGAGCGAAAAGATCATCTCTATTATCTAACCGAATTTGGATCTTTGAAGAAAAAGAACTCAGAAACAATCATGAAATTCATTCAGAGATTCAACAAACTGTACAATAAAATCCTAGCTGAGGTCAAACCATCCCAACCAGTGGCCAAAGTGACTTTCGCCGGAGCTTTCGAGCCAGATTTCGCACTACTTTTGCGAGAGCGAAGGGGAGCCACCTTAAACCATATGCAGGACGATGCAGTAGAAATAGAGTCTAACATGATGGCTTCGGGTAAGCTTAAAGCTAGAGTAGAGAATAGAAACCGAGAGACCAAGTGCTTTAGATAACAAGCAGGCCCTTCAGGGTCCAATAGATCCTCAGATGATAGAGTGGACGATATGGCTAGAGTGATCAAAGAATTGTCAAATAAAATAGCCCGGATGGAACTTGAATAGAAGGCTGACTCTTACCCCAAAAAAAAATTCAAGAGGAACCCAAACCCCCTGAACCAACAAAGACCAATAAAAAGGAAGATCAAAAAATACAATCTCCCTTAAAGAATGAAAATTTTATAGGAGCTAATGATTTTCAAGACTTCGAGGACTCAGATAATGATGTCACTAACTTCGGTGATGAATGTACTCAACCATATCTAACTTGTGAAGACTATGAAAAGTCTCTAAATATGTCGGAAACGTCCAATGAGAATGAAGAGGGTGATCACACTGAGAACTGTGAGTCCCAACCAGAAACTGAGATAATGATGGCTGAGTTCCAACCAAGATACAACCTGAGATGTAAGAGTAAGCCTACCTCAATGACTCAACCTAAGAAAATCCTTCTGAGAGGTCAAGCTTACGAGCCTCCTTCAGACCAGACTTTACCACCTGACAACAAAACTAAACTAGTAAGCGTTCAAGAGCCCGAGGTGGAAAAAGTTGGAATTCAAACACCGGGAATAGAACCCGTAAACAAAGCTACGTTTTCGACTAGAACCATGAGCGATAAAGCCGTCCAGACAAATAAGTCAGAAAGAAAGAATTCGGAAGTCTCAACCAGAGAAACAGACAGAGTGAGCGGGGCTTTCAGTTTTGAAAATGAGTTAAACAAAATTAAGATACCAATCCCTTTGGTGGAATTAGAAAAAAAACCCTGTTATCGCAAACAAATTACCAAAATGATAGGTGTCCCTGAACTAGAAATCCAGTCTGATGTTATAAACTTATAAGATGATAGACCTAACATCACTTTTGGTCCCCATTTTGAAGGGTCCAAAGACAACATCGCTCCCTTTTATATTACCCTGAACGTATATGACCAATTGCTGCATAATTGTATGCTAGACTCCGGAGCTTCCCATAATGTGATGCCCAAGATTATAATGGAAAAGTTAGGTCTCCAGATCACAAGACCTTATGGAAATATTTACTCCTTTGACTCAATAAAGGTCAAATGTATGGGCATGATAAAATATCTAGTGGTTACCCTGGCACAGGTCCCGGTCAAGAGTGTCTTGATGGATGTGGTTATCGCAGATATCCCCCCTAAGTATGGCATGTTGTTATCTAGATCATGGGGAGCCAAGTTGGGGGGTTCTCTATAGTTGGACATGACTTATGCCACAATCCCTATGTTCGGTGGTCAGTTCACTCGTTTGTACAAAGAAACAAGATTAGCCTATACGGTCAGTGACCCCCAAAACCTAAACAACTTCCCTATTTACATTGCATACCAAGATCTGGGAAATTGCATCTTGTCTTTTGATGATGGTCTAGATGGTTGTCCAGAGGAAATCGATACAAAGGAAGAAGAGTTAAACCTCATGACAGAAGATATGTGTAATACAGGTATCTGGAAAATGTATTTTGACGGTGCTTCGTCTTCTGAAGGGGCAGGTGTTGGAGTTCTTTTGGTGGCACCTGAAGGTAAGTTCATTGTTCCTTTCTCCTACTGTTTACAGTGGGACATAGATTACACTAATAATGTGTGTGAGTATGAATCTTTGATCTTGGGATTAGAGGCTGCCAAAAATCTAAATATAAAAAACTTGGAGGTATATGGTGATGCAGAATTAATAGTAAAACAAGTAAACTGACAGTACCTAGCCAGACACCCCAGACTAAGAGCATATAGAAATTTTGCTTGGGATATCATGGAAATTTTTTTCTCATTTGTAAGTATCCATTTTATCCCTCGCGCAAAGAATCTACATGCTGATGCATTGGCAAAGGCAACTTCAACCTTCTCTCCTCCCACGACCTTCAAACTGAAGTATCACATTGAAATCAGATACAAACCTTCCATACCAGACAATATCCGACACTGGCAAGTCTTCGAATATGACAAACAAATTAAGAAATTCCTTACAGCAGTAGGTGAATTCTCTGAAACTCACGCTGACCAAGAGAATCAGAATGATTCGATGTGGATCATGCAAGAAGGAGAGGAACCTGAAATCTTCCGAGAAAAAATTGCGGATCATCGTATGATGGTCCTTAAAAGAAACCAGATTCCCAAAGGATTGATTCCTTTGGAAAGACTTTTTGATCAGAACAATGTACCTGTAAAGTCCACTTTGCAGCCTCAACCAGAAGAAGTGGAGGACTGTGATATAGGGACCGAAAAATAATCTCGGATGGTAAAAATATCGAAGTTCCTCCCTCCCAAAGCAAAAGTTAAGTATAAAGACTTACTCAGACAATATAAAGACATTTTCGCCTGGTCCTATGATGAATTGAAAATGTATGACACTTCCATTATTGATCACAATATACCTTTGAAGCCAGGGGTCAAACCATTTAGGCAAAATCTTAGGCAAATTAACCCCATTCTGTTACCCATGATAGAAAAGGAAGTTAAAAAACTCTTGGATGCGAAAATAATCATACCTCTGAGATACTCAGACTGGGTAGCTAACCTAGTCCCAGTCAGGAAAAAGAACGGGGAAATCAGACTGTGTGTGGATTTCCGAAACTTAAACAAGTCGTCTCTTAAAGATAATTACCCACTGCCCAAGATGGACCATGTTTTAGAAAAGGTTGTTGGAGCTAATTGAATGTCTATGATAGATGGTTTCTCTAGTTATAATCAAATCGCTACGAACGAACAAGACAGGGAAAAAACTACTTTCACCACACCCTGGGGAACTTTCATGTATGACAAAATGCCTTTTGGTTTGATGAATGCAGGGGCCACTTTCCAGCGAGCTATGGACATCGCTTTCGTGGGAGAAAAGGACGAGTTTGTAGTTATTTACCTCGATGATCTGACGATTTTCTCCAAAACTGATGAAGAACATTTAATGCATCTAAAACAGACTTTCGAAAAGTTCCGCAGGTTTGGCCTAACCCTGAATCCCAAGAAATCTCATTTCGCTATGCGGGAAGGTAAGCTTCTGGGCCATGTCGTATCTAAGGAAGGAATCATGATTGATCCTAAGAGGATTGAAGCGATAGATACTATCACTATCCTGAGAAATATAAAATAAATTCAATCATTCTTAGGAAAGATAAATTTTCTACAAAGGTTCATTCCCAATTTCGCTGAGATTGTCAAATTGATTACAGGAATGTTGAAGAAGGACAGCGGGGTAAATTGGACCACTGAGGCCAGGGCATCTTTCGCACATATTAAAAAAGTTATAAGCGAGGCACCTGTGTTAGCAAGTCCAGATTATCTAAAGGATTTTCTCATCTTCTCTTTTTCTTCTGAACATACCATTGTTGTGGTACTCTTGCAGAAAAATGAAGAGGGGTTCGAACAACCGATAGCGTTTTTTAGCAAAAGCCTCAGAGATGCAGAGCTGAAATATGACATAATGGAAAAACAAGCATACGCAATGGTAAAAGCATTGAAATCATTTAGAACCTATGTGCTACATTAAAAAATAATCGCGTATGTGCCCACCAGTTCTGTAAAAGACATACTGGTACAGCCGGACAGTGACGGAAAAAGAGGGCGATGGCTCACTAAAATGCAAGAATTTGATCTGGAATTCAAGCTGACTAAATTGATAAAGGGGTAGGGTCTGGCCAAACTCTTGGATGAGTCGAATCTTAGAGCTCTTGATATTAATTTCCTCCAAGAAGAAGACGGAGACACACACCTGCATGAGTCGGATGACCAGACAGATCCAAGCAAGGTCGAGGAAAATTTCATATCGTCGGGCTGGTATAAAGACATAGTGTTCTACTTGTTAAACCTGAAATTCCCAAATGAACTATCACCAGCCAAGTGCAGAACTTTAAAACTCCATGCTATAAAATATTGCATCGCCGAAAACCAGCTATACTGGAAAGATCTACTTGGGTTCCTGCTAGTCTATTTGGTTGAGTCAGAAACTCCACGGGTTATAGAGGAATTTCGTGAAGGAGTATGTGGAGGACACCATGCATGGAGAGCCACAACCTATAAGATTTTGAGGGCCAGATACTATTGGCCGAAACTATTTTCAGACGTCAATGCCAAAGTACGCGCGTGCAACCCCTATCAAATATTCGCTGGTAAATAGAAACTCCCTGCACTACCACTCGTTCCAGTCAAAGCTGAAGCTCCATTTCAACAATGGGGTCTAGAATTCATAGGGTAAATTAATCCTCATTCCAGTGCTCAGCATAAATGGATCCTAACAGCTATGGATTATTTTACTAAGTGGGTGGAAGCCATTCCAACCAAAAGGGAAACAGACTAGGTGGTGATCGATTTCTTGGAAGACAATATCTTGTCAAGATTCGGGTGTCCTTGAAAGATAGTTACCAATAATGCCCAAGCCTTCAAATCTATGGCTATGATCAGCTTCTGTCAGAAGTATAATATCATTCTCGACCATTCCACTGCATATTACCCCCAGGGGAATGGATTGGCCAAATCATCTAACAAGAGCCTGGTGAACATAATCAAGAAAGTACTGGATGAAAATAAAAGGTCTTGGCACGTGCACTTGAAATACACATTATGGGAAAACCGCATCAGCACAAAAAGGTCTATCGGCATTTCGCCGTTTCAAATGGTCTATGGAACAGAGGCGGTCCTACCTATAAACCTAGCGCTGCCAGTGATGAAGTTATGGCAGGATCAAAACGAAGAACCCAATCATGTAACCAGGAGAATTAACCAGTTGATCGAGGTTCAACAGCATAGAGTTGAAGTCGATGAAAAAATGCAGAAGTACCAGGATGAGATGGAAGCATTGTTCGATCTCAAGGCAAAAGACAGGGAATTCATTCCAAGTGACTTAATACTAAGATGGGATGCAAGAAAGGAGGAATCCGCGAAGCATGGTAAATTTGACCACCTCTGGTATGGACCATTCAGGGTCTCGGCTTCGAAAGGGAAAAATTCCTTCCTATTGGAAAACATCGACGAAGAAGTCCTTAGTGCCCCTGTCAATGGGTGATATCTAAAACATTACATGACATAACAGTCGTCATTTTTTCAAAATAATAATAATAATAATAATAATAAAATTTGTGTACATACATGCATTTTTATTTAAAACATTACCCTTTTGGCTTTCTGTTTTCTTCTGTTCATAATTTTTAGACATATTTTGAATAAAGTTTGTATTTTCTTTTTACAGGATTCCAGCTACTTGCTAAGCTAGCAGGAAGAGTAATTTGCAAAAGCAGTGTCAGAAATAAATCGGCACGAAACAGGTGATACCTAAAAAATAGCTTCATAATGCAAAAAGAAAGTAAAAATAAAAGGTAAAGGTGAGCTTTCTCAATACACATGTTATGAAAGACTGTCAAAGTAAACCAAGGTAACGTCATTCAAACTACAATATCGACTAAATTATTAGATAACATGATTATTGCTTGGCTTGATATCCTTTGATTTAAAATAAATTGAATGATACACTAAATCTAAAAGCAGTCAGTCAAAAATAACTGTCCCCAAAGATATCCACAAGAGCGAGTCTCGAACTATTTTGACCTTATGTATTTTCAATCAATGAGTCATTGTCTTGTATCCTGCCTGTTTTCGGGTCTAACTTTTGACAAGCTGCCATCTTTTCATTTCATTACGAAGGAATAAAAGTTTTCGTTTTAGCCTCTTGAGTCTCAAAACAGATTGTGGAAAGAAAACGGGTCTCCACAACTACTTGATCCCCTGCTAAGCGAAGGAACGTTTAGAGCGATCCTAACTTTCCTAGGTTTTTCAACAGCATTGGAATAAATCGAAGCTTGCTCAAACAGAATGCCCCTTAAAAAATTAGTTTCCTTGTCTCCCTAATAATGAAGGTGTTGTGAGGGTCAAGGGAAGATTGGTACCGAGTAACCAAAGTAAGTTGACAGACCTCTGATGCAAAATATTACACAGATATCAGCCTTGATACAAACTGATTGCCCCCATCTTCGCGCTCAAAAAAATAAATTATAAGACAGGTGGTGAAAGGAAATTCAGAAATGATTGCCCCCACCTAGTCCAAGAAGACGATGAAAGGAAATTAAGAAATGATTGCCCTCGTCTTAGCATTTAAATGCATAAATATATTCCGAAGTGGTGAAAGGAAATTTGGTAAAAAGGGGCCAGATAACTTCAACGGGGTACTGAACAGGCTCGCTGGCAGTGAAGCAATGTCTGAGATATCTGTAAGGTTGTTATACATGAATATAACTATACTTTGGTAACCAATGCTTGCTAAAAACCTGATCCACATCCCAAATTCAGACGAGACTTCCTGATTAAAAAATATATAATCTCATTCTTTTGATGCAAGCCGAGAGCCACAAGATCTATTGAGTCTCCTAGGGTCGTTTCAACTATCTTAAAACATACCCAAAGTTAGTAGTGGGAAAGGGAAAATTTTGAAAGGGACTACAGCTGTGTTTGAAAAGAATATCTGATTTTGAAAAACTTCTCGAGGTAAAGAATGAAGTCTCTTCCCCCCTTCGATCCTTTTTCCTTGGAATTTTTTCGCATGATTGAGTTGTTGACTCCATTTACCCAATATTGGCACGTGGTCTACTGTTCTTCCCGCCTCACACGAAGGAGGGATCCCTAGTTGGAGCCTATGTTGGAGCCGCCCTTGTTTTTTAACCTGTCACAATTTTCATTTTTGATACTTGAAATCTAAAGATAGTCTTATTTTCCCCCCGAGATGATGAGACCTCTGAAACCTGGTCGCTTGAGCAGCGATGATTTTCTACTCTCGAAACAAGTCCACTTTCATAAGAATGTTCTCTCTTTTTTGTTTACTTCGGGATCTCATAGGTCAGATGCTATAATCCATGAGTTCACACGTCCCGAGTCACGAAACAGTGAAGTCGTTTTAAATTTTCACTCAAGACAGTAACCAGGGTAAAATCTTTTAACTCACGGTTAGACGTCATTGGGGTTTCGCGCCTTGGCGTTCGCCAACTCTGACATTTTACTTTTACAGCCCTGAGAGCTGAGACTATGAAGTCCTTTCTGGATAACCCATGTCAAAGATCAAAGGCAAAAAGCTAACCACAGTAAAATTTGTTCTCGGCTTTTCGCCACTCGGCATTATCTTTTTTGAAAGTTCCAGCTTCTAAACCCCGACTCACGAAGTCATGAGGTAATTATAACATGATTAATTAGTCACTTAATTCAAGATTATCTTCCCCTTAATTAAGTCTTGATTCGCAATCTCGTGGTTTCGCGACTCGTCGTATAAATCTTCCAGAAACTTGTCTTCGAAATCCCGAATTGCAATACGGAAAATGAAATAATTGTAAAATTAATTATGCCTCCAAATCACAATTACCTTTAATTAAACCAAAATCGGTCCTCGCGGTCTCGGGAGTTAGAGACTCAAAATGTTAAAAGAAATTCCACGATATAACGAAGGGCGAAGAAATTGATTAGCATTGGCGGGATTGGATTAATTAAGCTAAAGCAAGATACATCCTGCGCCTCGAGGCTTACACATTTCTCGAGGTATCCATTTCTCTCCATACTTCGAATGACTGTCAAACCACCAGAAATTTATGACATTTATGGAGAAATAGGGTAAATATACGCATATAAGATCGGATTTTATGCAATAAATTTATTTCTAATTACGATTTGACAGGCTTATTTTGAAAAGTATCGAGTTTTCAAATATATATAAGAGTTTCATTTCATTATAACGAACGCATTTTCATAAGCACGCAGAGCTCACCACTTCTGAGTAAACTAATTTCTGCATGTATATGCAGTTCTATTGCAGAAGAGAGAAAATGAAAGCTTCAGCTATGGGTCTGCGGAAAGAAGCAAAGGTGAATGTCGAGGTCGCAAGACAAGGCTCAGACAATGTCTCTGACACTTCGCCCCAAAGTGTCGACTCGGTCCCCAACTGGTCATTTGTTTCAGACATTCTACAATCAGAATTGGTGGATTATTCAGACGACTCAGACGACAATGAAAAGGATGATCTAAACACAAAATACAAGATAGTTTTCCAATCCGGAATGCACAGGGTAGCAGCCAGACCATTTTTGCTCCCATATTATCACATGATCCGATGGGCATTGGATCACGTAGACATACCCACCAGGACTATCATGAACGGGCAGTGGGTCACGGTCGGGACTTTTAGGCTGGAACATATCCAAACCATGTATAAGCTCCCGATGATGTTTGAATACACATATGGTGTTGAGTTCCTCGAGGAATTCAAAGATAAGGAGTGCAAAAAATATGATAAAACCATGCCCAGTTTGATAAAGTATTGGGTTTCGCGCACCACAAAATTCAGAGAAAATGACCAGGGCGTTTATTCAATCACTTCGTTGGAGCCACAGTATAAATATGTGTCCATGATGACATACCGGCTATTTGGGAGAGAGGACACATCGCATTTTTTCATTGTTTGGGTGCCTCTTATGTTTCAGGTCACAGAAGGTTTCTCTTTTAATTGGGCAAAGATACTCTCAGATAGTTTGGCCAACCGGGTCACAGAGTATCAGGAGCAGAAGGCAAGCGGGAGGCTATCCTCATTCTTCATGTCCTCATATATTATGGACGCAATATGTTCCATGACACCATTTCCATTGATGAGCTGGGCTTGGACTCCAGCCGAAGATAGACCCATACATGTATATCACGAATAGCTATGGGAAAATAAAGCGGACAGTTTCGCATACGAAATTTTCAACAGGGTGATGGTGCCCCTGCATATCGCCATTTTTGGTAACCCACCACCTCGTATCTTGGACGGCATTGCAGTAAATCTGAGTGGCATAGCGGACTAGTATGTGGAGGCAGAGTTCTCCTACTTCAGAGTGTTCAGGGCTGTTGTTTCCCTACTTGCGCTACCATTGTTCATTCCCGACAAGTTGGCTTGTCGCGAGGTCGCTCGGCATACAGTAATTGGCAGGGTGAGTAAAGAACTCAAAGGGTACTCGAAGAAGGTATGGTCTTCTTTTCCCATTCGGTTGAATTCTTATTCTTTATTGGATTTTAGGCATGCCAAGGACGAGGCCGCAGCCCTGGAAGACCTAAATTTGGTCTCCATTGAGTATAAGAAACATGATCCACAGAAGGTTGTGAGCAACCATTTAGCTAACTCTGGGCTCAAGAGGTTTGAGCATGAGAATTCTCCTTCGGATGACATTTTCCGAGGGGTGAGGTCTTATGAAGAAGTTATAGCTCGGATCCGATCCTTGGCTCCTGAAGACACGACCGCTGTATTAAAATTCCAGGAGCATAGATGAAGCAACCTCCCCACTGTGTTGCGAGGTGAGAGTCTGGGTGTTTTTGAGATGAAACAGAAGGATACTGAAGGTCCCAAAGACACAACTCTAGACTCAGGAAAACACTAGGATGAGGGGAAAAAAACAAAGAATCCTGAAGTAGAGGCACAGACTCCGGACCTGCCAAAGAAGCAGAATCCGAAAACTGAGACAAAGACCCCTGAACCGCCAAAGAAGCAGGACCTGATCGACACCCCAAGAAAATCAACGAAACAAATCGAGGAACCCATCACTTCTGTCACCCCCTTGCAGTCAACGCAAGAAAATATCGAAGAAGGATGGATATTCAATGAGGAACTCAGGCCCATAAAAGGAGAGGAACTTCTTCCGAACGAGTTTTTCTTTGATAAAAAGAGAAAACCAGTAGTAAAGAGGGAATTCTACCAGGAGGGAGAGTCGACTGCTAAGAAATACAAAGTTATGACCGACGAAAAGAATAAAAAGAATGAGAAATTTGCCACTGAGATCGCAGGAACGCTAGAAGCGTATGCATCGGCGAATCAATTTTCGGTCGGAATTTTAAAGAACCAAATCAAAAGGAAAAATCACCTGATCAGGACTCTCGAGGCCATATTGGCCTTGGCCACAGAAAATCCTAAAGGCCAGGTGAGCACGGAGATAGAGCTAGCCCGACTGGCTGATAAAAATGAAATAGAGGTTCTCAAAACCAAGCTCGAGCAAGAACATCTAGTGGTCTGAGACGGTCGGATACAGGCGGGCTGAAAAAGGAATATGATTGAAGAGCTGCAGGCTCGGGCAGTGATCACTGAAAGCAGAATGATAGACATGGAGATGTTCAAATCCCAGGCAATTGGAATTTGGGGAAGAATCTCTTTGGCTCAGCAGAGTTTGCTCGCCAGGATAAGAGATATCCGGGAAAATTGTTTGTTGGTAAATAAGGTTTCCGAGAACCTGGCTTCCAGGGAAAGGGATGCAGAAGTAGCTCGGGTCACCTTCTAGGAGGTGGTGATAGCCATGAATAATAGATTTTCGGTAGGTTCTCTCGGGCTCGCCCTCCCAGAACAAACCAGAGGTAATATTATGTTGAAGGATTGGGAGCACAACATTGCCCTGGGCAAGGAGCAAGCCCAAAAGGTAACCAATTCTTTAGAAGAAGCCTTTAATTCCATAGACGACGAGCTGTTGGGTATTGACAGTGGAGGAAATGTAGAAGCATTGATGCAAATGAATATGGAACAGATCTCACTTGATCTGAAAGAGAAGGATGAGAGAGATTCGACCGATGTCTCTCAGATGGTGGATATGGCACAAGTTTATAAGCACATGATCAAACCCAGTGCACAACTAAGTGCCCTCGACATCATCGGTGCACAAATGGAGGATAAGCTACAGCAGTTAGCCCGAGAATGTTACTTCATCAAGGCCAGCTGTCAAGCAGAGCCTTCACAGCTCATATCTCAGCTAGTGGAAAGATGTATCACCTGCGCCGAGCCCGCACGACGACGAACACCTGGCACCAAGTGAAGACAGAGTAGGAGAAATGGAGTGATTTATCTCTTCTCGGTCGTAACTGAAAATTGTGTGACTATTGAGATTCTACCTGCTTCGTAAAAATTGTATAAATGTATCATAGGAAGAAAGAAAAAGGGCTGGACCCTTTTTGAGATTTTGTAAGAGAGTTTTTACATTGAAATTTAATACAAGCAAATCCGAGATTCTCAATTCCATCACTACTATATTACAAGTTTTCTTTCTTGTTCCTCATTTTTTCAATTTCAATTCATATTCATAATTGATGTTCTTCGTTATACTTTAGTACGACCACTACTATAACGAATCAATTTGGGTTTTCTGTAATTGTTTATTGTCTTTCCTCTGCACCAGCTATCAGCGGTGTAAGACAAATCTGCAGTTTCGAAATTCTACATGTATTGTTTGTTACATCGGTTATTTTCTTACATATTTTCTTCTCCCGTTTACTTCGTGAGATTTTCCTCTGGTAGGAACCTGACATTGTAAACAGCTCAATTTTTTTCTCCCATCTCGCCCCTTTTATTTAAATATAATATAGTTACGGGAACGAGCCTTAGATTCGCATCCATATTCTAATTCTACGACTGTAAGTTCTCTTTTACAAGACTAAACTGAGACATCACTTAACCTCTCTTAAAGTTTTTCCTACCTGCGTTGTTCCCCCATGACAGTTCCTGTACCCACTCAACCTAACATTGAACCCAGACTATTGAACCAAACACACATTGCCTTAAACCTCTTCAATACCATCCTTAAAATGACAACTAACCGGGCCGAGCTTGAACAAGCATGGGCAGCCATTGAATGAGACATAACTATCCAGGAGAAAATTGAAGCCAGACAACGCCAACAAAGAAATCTCCCTTAGCTTTCTTCTCTGTGGGTTGACGTTTCTCCCTTATCCATCTTCTAACCACTTTCGGATGCCTTGACATTATACTTTTGAGCCTTAAGTACAGACTTACAAACAACAGCAGGAACAAGTGATGAGCCCACTCAATTACACCAGATCGCCGAGAAAGTCGAAGCTCTCCTTCGACAAGCTCAAGAAGACACATCGCAAGCCACCCAGGATTTGGCACAAGTACAGAGCGCACTTATAGTACAAAATATGAAGACAGAATAGGAACATCTTTCCTTACAAGAGAAATGGGAGGAGGAGAAAGCACAATTACAACAGAGCAAGGACCAATTGCTAGCAGAGCAACTTGACGTGCAGGAACGAGTTCACAAAGCACTTCGCTCTGTGAAAGTCATTGAAATGAATATTTAAGAATGTGTCCCACAATAGGTGACACAACTTGAAGAATTAATCCAACGACTTCAGCAGTGCACCACAGATCTGGAGCTTTGTACCATGCTTGAGACTCCCCAACAAGTTAGAGATCTAAGGGAGGCAACTGCCCATAGTGCAATTGAAAGGTTAAAAACCTTGGCTTTGGAATGTAAGAAGTTGAGCTCTAGAAGTGACCAGACTTATGAGAACCTCAAAGAGAACCCAGAATTGAATACATTAGAGGCGCAACTCCAAGAAGAAAAGTAGCATGCAGATACGCTACAGGTGCAGCTGAAGGCCTTGACTCCAGTCGAAAGAATGAAGTGATTTCTGGAACAACGCACCACCCAAAAAAAGGTACACATGCTGCAAAGTAAAGTGATGGAAGTCTCTCGACGACTTCAACCCCTCCAAGAGAAATCATGCCAATTATTCACTGAAGTTGAGAGCCAGATAGTCGAGATTGAATAGGTTGTCATCACCACAGAACAACGCATGGAAGGACCAGTAAATGACACAATGATATAGGAGTTCATTGAGAAAGAGGTTGTCACACTACAGTAGGTCGAAGTAGCTCAGGCAAACCTTGAGACATTCGAAGTGGATTTGATCAGACCAGAGTGACTCAAGATGAATCACAAGTGAGTGTTGGGGGCCTATTGGCCCTTGACCAAGTTTTGAGGAACACTTGGTCATATTTTACTTTTTTTGGACTTCGACAATCTGTTGAATATGAAGCTCCAGGTGAAGCAGAGATCATAGGATCTCAACCCACTTTTGGGACCCTTTTTAGGGTTTTAGGTTAATGTAATGGGAAAGGGATGTCGTCCCATGGGTTTACCCATGTTTTAGGCCTATTTTGTAAAGTATAAGTAGCTAGGAAATGTAAGAGAGAGGAGGAAGATAAGCTAAGTTCTAGTAAAGGCTTTGTGTATATTATGTGAATGACTTGCATATCTTAGTGAAAGTGTTGTAAGTGTTGAGTGCATGGATTGTAAGAAGGCTCTGTGCTAGATCTACCCGGGGAAGGAGGATCTGGCGAGGTGCACACAGATCTCCTGTCCTATGCGAAGTACAAGTGTAAGATCTATGTTGTAACTTGATTGACCAAAGATAATAAATAAGAAGAAGACTTTGTGGATGTAGCCCCAGGGTGGGGGTGAACCATGGTAACTCTGTGTGTTATGCTTGGTGCTTCGACCTAATGTGTTGGTTTCTTTCCATGTGTTATTCTTTGATATGATTATTCTATGTGCTTTGCTATGATAATCTTAGATGGATCCACTTTTCTTTGTGCTTCTTAGATGTATGGGTGTAGATATGACATATATGAAAGTGTTGAGTGTTAAACCTATTTTTTTGTTGCTAAGTGCTAACTTAACCTAGATCAAAGTGAATGTTGTGGTGCTCTATGCCATCTGTGAAGTGACTTGAGGGTTAAATACTGATGAAAAAACTTTTCTAAAGTACTTTCTAAGAGTAATAATCACGTATCTGTGTCCCAGCTAAGGTTGCAGACACCTGAGTCTTGAAACCACCCCTGCCTCTACCTCAGGTGAGACTTCATATGCTTCGCAGGTGTTGCCGAAAGGGGTGGTAGTTAGGGTTTTGTTGGTGCATTTTTGAAGTGTTGAACCCTGGGTCTGCCCCTATGCCAACAGTGAGCATAGACAGTCTAGTGAAAAACTCAGGGGGAACGTACAACCTCCATGAGAATATACATACTAGTGAAAAATCCTTGGGGAACAAACAACCTCTGTGAGCCTAGTAAAACCTTGTGATCCATCAGCAAAAGTCAACACATCTAGCAAAAGTTAGGTTGAATATAAAATTCCTATGAGCTAGAAACAAAAGATATTCCTAATATTGCAAATGATATAAATGAATTTATCTAGTGCATTGGCACGTGTAACATTATCCACCATGAAGAGAATTTTGAATTTCCTTGTAAAGATTCGAGTTGTAACTGAAGTCTCAAGTCTAGTTCTATTTTAGAAATAAAGTGTAATGTTGAGTTATAACTGAAGTCTTAAGTCTAGTTCTATTTTATAACTAAAGTGTAATGTTGAGTTGCAATTGAAGTCTTAAGTCTAGTTCTATTTTAGAACTAAAGTGTAATGTTGAGTTGCAACTGAAGTCTTAAGTCTAGTTCTATTTTTGAACTAAAGTGTAATGTTGAGTTGTAACTGAGGTCTCAAGTCTAGTTCTTTTTTTGAACTAAAGTATAATGTTGAGTTGTAACCAGTCTCAAGTCTAGTTCTAAGTTTGAACTAAAGTATGAAGTTGATTTATGATTAACTCATGCAAACAGGTTACTATTTTAAGCCTATCCTCTTCTCCTCTTCAACCTATATAAGCAGAGTTTGACCCCTCTCTTCAACACAGTTTTGATATGTAGGTTGAGGGAGAAGAAATAGAGGAGTATATCAGCGATAAAGAGGTAGCATACCAAAGCAACATATCAGTGATGTATATCAACAATAGAGGCAACATATCAGAGGTGTATTTCAGTAAGGTCTTTTAGGTCTTTGTCAGGTCAAAGTCATCTTAGCAAGATCTTTAAGAGAAGAACATTCATGGTGGATATTTGTAAGTGATCTTACATTATTAATGCAATAAAAGAATATTGTTTGCTGGGGTTTTTCTCCCTCTAAAGGGTTTCCCCAGGGTATATGTGTTGTTGATGTGCATGCTTACTTATCTACATAGTTATTGCTATTCGATTATGATCATGGTATTTTTGAAGTGTATTAAGATGGAATCAAAGTGTTGAATAAAATAAAAGAATTAATCTTCATAAGAAATCAAGCTCATAATTTAACAATATGCTCCAACAATGTCCTCTTGAATAGACCTGTACCCATTGGATGTCATCAAATCTATCCACCAATCCTCATATATCCTTATTTTTTACAGGTAGTGATCCCTCCTTACAGGGAGCCATATTAGTGGAAACCTGTATATAAGGCTAAGCCAACTAGATCCATGGTTCTTGATACAATCCATGTATCTGGTTACTCTTGAAATGGAATGAGTGGAATTTGGGTAACCATACGGATCCCTTCTCTTGAACTCATCATCAAAGTTTTCCCATCTGAGCCAACTACCCTCCAAAGCTTCCTTCAAATGCATATTAATGCACCTATGGAAGAGGTCTATGATAAATAGTTGGACATCATTCATAGTAGCAACCCATTCTATTGAATTAAGAAAATTGTTGTAACTCCCACGTACTTCAGCAATAGGGAAAGGTTCTCCTATGATCCATAATGTCTTTTGTACTTGAGATATTTTTATGATATCATGGGTTGCTTTCCACCTTTCTTGGTTACTGAAAAATGAAGTGAAGGATCTTTCTTGGATATCTCCAACATATGGTGAAATATTAAATTTATGTTCTCCAAACAAAATGAACTCATGCATGTATAAATCACATAGCAGATGTTGATCTACAAGATTTCTTTGAGAAACGGTTTTTAGAAATTCCATGGTGGATTCGAACACGAAATTTATATCTTCTTTCATATCTACTAATTGTAAAAGGATGTGTTGTTCTTGAAGGAACAATGAATAAGCAGGGGAGGGACCCCTGAAATAAAATAATTCATGTGCCAGATCACACAATGTTTCCTTGGTGGCCCGCAAGGCTTGGACCCATTTCTTTATATTTTTCAATTACTTTCTCTCTTCCTTCATCTCATCCCACCTCTACTTATGGAACACTAGTTCTTCTTCCCAATTCTCTTTGAGGTCATGAATGATTATTTCATGTTCCTTGATGGGGATTTCCCGTGGTTGAAATGACATGGATAGTCATTTCCACTTATGCGTTTTCAGCGACCAGTATATCAATATTGGGGATAACGATCCAACTTCTTTTTTCTTCAAGCTGAGATACCTCATTTTTAGGCACTAATGGTTCTTTTGTAATAACAGCTTCTTGGACAGGATCTTTTGTATCAGCCTAAGAATACCTCTTTCTTTCTATCTCACAATGTTGTTCCTTGTCTTCTGGAGTTTCAACATCCATTTTAGTGACTCGACTAAGTTGAGTTGTCTCTGTGCTAGGTACCACTAGTTCTTATCTGACAATAGTATCCCTAACAAAATTTCCTGGAGTTTCAACAATTATTTCAGTCGTTTGACTAGGTTGAGTTGTCCGTGTGCCATGTACCACTGGTTCTTGTGTAACAGTAGTATCCCTAACCACACCTTGATCACTTCAGGGAATCTCAGTAGGCTCCTTGTACTTCTCAATAGATTATGTCTGAAATCATACTGAAATTAATATTGGTGCCAATGTATTGTCTTGTGCATATCGTTCTTGGTTAAAGACGTCATCACATCCCAATAATATTTGTGCCATAGAATCTTTATCCTCTACTGTCCTAGTCTCAGGTTATTGAGGGGTAAGTGGTTTTCCCACAATTTGATAAGTCTAGGCCAAGGCGCCCAATCATGTGGTTTTTTATTTCTCCTATAACTTATCCTTCAGAACCCCAAGTTGTCCCTTGAACCTTGAATTTTCCTTCTTTAAGCAATCAATTTTCTTCGGTAAGGATTTAGGTTTACATGGACTGGAGTTGTTGATATTTTCTCTAGCCTTCCCCTGTTTTATAAAAAAATGTCTCTTTAGGAGGTTCTTGTGGGAGAGTAGTGATGATTGGTGATTCAAATGATTGAATTGTCATTGTTATTAAGGATTACCTAGTCCTTCTTATTACGAAGTCATAGGAAACTCCTTGAAACAACCTCTTTTTCCCTCTTCTCTATTGTGTGGGTTCTTCCACGATAGGGAAGGGTTTGGATTCTTCCCAAGGGTGGTTTTAGCCTATAATTTCCACTACATAATTATAAGGTGGTGGTGAAATATTCTATACAAAAAGGGAGTCACCTTGTATCTATGTTTTCTCGACCTATTCTTCTTCTTCCCTTGGGTCTTCCTAGTCTATTTTTATACCCCCTATCGTTTATGCACTGAGTTATTTTTTTGTGTCCCCTCTTGCATCCTCTTTATCTATATCACCTCTTACATATTATCTATCTATATATACTTGTACATCCTCTCTCTCTATATATATATCCTCCTTCAACTTATCTATGTGTATATCCTCCTACATCCTATCTCCCTGTATCTCCTCCTACATCCTCTCTCTCTTCCACTTCCATTTTGGTGACCATATCAGCATGAATATTTTCCAATTCCATATCACCCCCATTTTCAGAATCCTTGTCTCCTGACACCCCATTTATGCAGAAGGTTCTTGTCCTAAATTAGATCCTTCCATCCCTACTCCTTCATCCTCTACCAAATTATCTATATCGTTTATGTCTTCCTCTGTTGATACATAGTTTCAACAAGGGTGATGAATTGGAGCCACATCCCATTTTTTTTTCCAATGCATAGATGACCAAGAGTTTTATTAACCCATTTTTTGAGATGTTGGCTTCCGATTTTTTATACCATAGGATAAACATATCCATTAACTTCATCGGTTCCAACAAAATGTAGAGAATGTTGAGTAGTTTCCCATAGAGAAGGTGCGACAACAACATAAAGTGGTAATTGAATATGACACTATTAAATATTCCTTCAAAGGTAATGCATCTCTAAACAAAATAAGAAACAACTTGCCATGTAGGGGGTAGTGAGGTTCTATCTATTCCCTTACCTTTGTCCTTTACTTGTTCTTCACCTCTTAGAAAATTAGCCTTGGCTACCAAGATTGACACTTTTATGCTGAACCAGATCACCCCTTTTGGGTTTTTATATTATTTGTAGTGAAATTTGAGGTGGATCGACTAAAATTTGAAGTCAAATGTCGAGGTAGGTCAACCAGGTAAAGAAACATTTGAGGTGGATTGACAGAAAGTTGAAGTTTGAGGCTAGTCGACTGAGTAAAGTCAAAGTCAAAGGTCGAGGTGGTTCAACATGGTCAAGAAATCGACAAAAAGTCAAAGGGGTAAACCAACAAGAGGTTGGAAAGTGGGAGTGTAGAAACTAAATGAATATCAAATGAAGGTTGGCTGGTAGTCGACGAATAGTCTAACTTGGTAGTCGACTGTAAAAAAATCCAAAGATTCACAATATTTGTAGCCAATGATCTGCATGGATATGTAACCATTTTTGGGCACCATTTATTTAGGGTTTTTCCTACTGTAAAGCCTATAAAGAAGGCATGTTGTAAGGCTTAAAAGGATAATCAATGAATCAATCAATAATCATAGAGGTTGTTGGTCATGTAGATGTAATTCAAATTGTCTACATGGTTGTTCTTGTCTAAGGAAGAGGGTAAAATATATGTGTACTATGTGCTTGTTGTGTCATTTAATTTCTTGACTAAACATGTATTCCTCTCTTCTACTAGGTTTAGAGTGGAAATGTGTATCATTTCCTAACAACCCCCAACCATCGTATCCCCGTAGCTTTTGCAATGGCCCCTTTTGTAACATCAAAATGCAACTTGGGAACCATCAAGATTAGTCCTTCTAGATTCTAAGTGAATTCAAGGGAGATGACATTGTCAAATATCTTCATTTTTTTAAGAAGACCACCCATCCTGCATTTTGGAATATTTGAGAGGCCTCGGGATGGCTAGGCACTAGTTCGAGCAATTCAGGCTCATGTCATACAGTTACTCCCCCTATTGTGGATGGAAAAATGATTGTTAGGTTGTTTTCTATGGATTTTTGGTAGGAAGAGTTGCAGGAATGGACGTGCAATTGTAGATGGGGGAGAGATTGCTAAATTCAGAAAGTTGATGGTGTCCTGGTTTCATGCCATAATTAGAAATAATGGATAAAGGTGGAAAGGTTGTGTCATAATGGAGAGGTGGAATGATGTGATAGGTAGGATGGAAAAGATAATAAATACGACACATGGTAAGATGACTAAAATTTGTAGTGAAATTTGAGGTGGATCGACTAAAATTTGAAGTCAAATGTCGAGGTAGGTCAACCGGGTAAAGAAACATTTGAGGTGGATCGACAAAAAGTTGAAGTTCGAGGCTAGTCGACTGAGTAAAGTCAAAGTCAAAGGTCGAGGTGGTTCAACATGGTCAAGACATCGACAAAAAGTCAAAGAGGTAAACCAACAAGAGGTTGGAAAGTGGGAGTGTGGAAACTAAATGAAGATCAAATGAAGGCTGGCTAGTAGTCGACGAATAGTCTGACTTGGTAGTCGACTGTAAAAAAATCCAAAGATTCACAATATTTGTAGCCAATGATCTACATGGATATGTAACCATTTTTGGGTGCCATTTATTTAGGGTTTTTCCTACTGTAAAGCCTATAAAGAAGGCATGTTGTAAGGATTAAAAGGATAATCAATGAATCAATCAATAATCATAGAGGTTGTTGGTCATGTAGATGTAATTCAAATTGTCTACATGATTGTTCTTGTCTAAGGAAGAGGGTAAAATATATGTGTACTGTGTGCTTGTTGTGTCATTTAATTTCTTGACTAAACATGTATTCCTCTCTTCTACTAGGTTTAGAGTGGAAATGTGTATCATTTCCTAACAACCCCCAACCATCGTATCCCCGTAGCTTTTGCAATGGCCCCTTTTGTAACATCAAAATGCAACTTGGGAACCATCAAGATTAGTCCTTCTAGATTCTAAGTGAATTCAAGGGAGATGACATTGTCAAATATCTTCATTTTTTTAAGAAGACCACCCATCCTGCATTTTGGAATATTTGAGAGGCCTCGGGATGGCTAGGCACTAGTTCGAGCACTTCAGGCTCATGTCATACAATTAATCCCCCTATTGTGGATGGAAAAATGATTGTTAGGTTGTTTTCTATGGATTTTTGGTAGGAAGAGTTGCAGGAATGGACGTGCAATTGTAGATGGGGGAGAGATTGCTAAATTCAAAAAGTTGATGGTGTCCTAGTTTCATGCCATAATTAGAAATAATGGATAAAGTTGGAAAGGTTGTGTCATAATGGAGAGGTTTAATGATGTGATAGGTAGGATGGAAAAGGTAATAAATATGACACATGGTAAGATGACGCCCC
>ML776913.1:578738-593713 GCA_009831015.1 Picea engelmannii | reverse complement strand
CTAAAGGTGGAAGCCATATTGGCTGGAGTGGAGGTGATTGTCTAGAAGTCACCTCAAATTCAAAGTCATGGACACAAGTGGGAAGGATGTACTTGTCAAGTAATTACTGTAAAATGTGTCTGTCGTGTTAGCAGTTGGATGTAACTAGCGATTGGAGCATCAACAGTAATGATGACCATAGCAGGATTGGATATGATGTTTGAGTTGGAAAATTTCATGGTCGAAAGGTGGTAGACGGAGTGTCAGCAACTAAATAGAACTATTCCATCGGAGTTTCAACACTTAATTCATCATTTATGCATACAAGGAGATCTGATGGAATTCAAGTGGAGCATTTTGTATTGTGAGCAAGTATTGGTATTGATTAACAACGAGTGAGTGGCGGTGGTGAGTAACATCAAATGTGTTACAAGTTATTTACAACAAGCAATGAGTAATAACAAGTGATGAGTAACAACAATCAATGAGTAACAAAAAGTGAATTACAACAAGATATGAGTAACATCAAGTGATGAGTTACAAGAAGTGATGAGTAACAACAAGCAATGAGTAACAACAAGTGAGTTACAACAAGCGATGAGTAATAACAAGTGATGAGTTACAACAAGAGATGAGTAACAACAAGCAATGAGTTACAACAAGTGATGAGTAACAACAAGTGAGTTACAACATCAAATCAACAGTGAATATCGTCAATTAAATTAATTGTGCAAATATAGACATGGAGATGTTATTTATAGAAACAATTGTTGCAATATTAGCAAAAATAATGAAAGAGAAAACTTGTCTATTTTTTTTTTAATGTCAACCATGAGCAAGCTTCTTTTCAGTTGGCACCCATCTAATTTTTCTCTAAAGGATTTTTCACAGTTAGATTTACTTTTAATTCTATTATTATTATTATTATTATTACTATTATTTTCATGGATTATGTAGTTGGTGGTGCAGGAAAATGCTTTTTTCCCCAATGATCTCAAAACCTGAATCTGAAACAATTTGAGAAACAAATGAATCCTTGGAAAGTGGTTGATGATACAACCAAAGATGATGGTCATTGGCAAGTACAGAAGATTGTGAGATATCTATGGTTGTGAGATTAATAGTCCCATTGTCAAAAACAATGTCCATTTTGTAAGGACCTAACCATCTAGTAAAAAACTTCCCCTTAAAATCCTTAAATATAAAGTCATATAATAATGCCCAATCACCTTTCTCAAACACCTTATTTTTAATAAATTTATCATGCCATTTGGTTCATTGTTTCTAAAAAATATCAATATGATTTAAGGTATCCAAGTGCACCTCATCTAACTCATTAGGCTGGTCTAAACAATGTTTATGTGCTATAGTGATGAAAACCCCCTGCCTCTCCTAGGGTCTGTGCGACCTCCCGGTCAAGGATTGATCAACTCTGATTCCAATTGACTCTTAGGTCTTCTATTGAGCCCCAATTTAGTCTTACACATGCCCCTTTCCTCCTAAGGCACAAGTTCTATGAAACCCATGGGCTCTTACTAAGCCCCTATTCCTTTTCTCAAATTTGAAATACATAGATGATAGTTCCCTTCATTAGGCCCCTTTCCTTATGGGACCATGAGTTATGACCTAGGGATAAACTCAAAAGGCTCTCAGCCTTCAGCCTTAGTGACTATTGGCACCCGACACTTCTACACACTCTTAAGGTGACAAAACCTTGTATTCACAGGATTTCTCCACGTGCCCCTCTCCAAATCGACGGCCAGGGTGTGATTCTGACCTCTAGGTTTCATATGACCTCTAGTATACTCTCCCTTCTCCTCTTGTCTCCTGGAGTGTTACACCTCCGAACAGACAGATCTATCGATGTGTTTCCATGATAGATCGATGGTTAGCAGAGATTCGGTCTTCAGGCCTCTGACCACTTTAACACTCTCTCTTTTATCTTTCTCCCTGGAGTACTCTACCTTCGAGTGCATGGACATCCACCATGTGTCTTTCCAAATGGATGACCCAGGTGACTTCAGGACTCCAGTCTTTGGTGAAATCCAAACACCTCTCCACAAAATCTTCGGAGTACTAAACCTCTAAAATTTTGAATATGATGCCACATGTCATCATAGCATCAATGGCCCTGATTGACTCCATATTCGACATATTCACACCCAAGCTTCCCTTTCTATGAATTCTCCAAAATTTCAAACCTCTGAAGTGGTTTATCCATTGACACATGATTCTGCTAATGATGGACAGTCCCGATCCACTTCGGGACTTCAGGATTTCGGCTAGTACTCTCTCCTATGAACTTAAGAGGATTAAGTCTTGTACACTTACCTGGATCCAATGGTTGTTGGTACTCTGCACTTATATTCTATGGTTGGGATCTATCTTCCTCCCTGTGTGCTCCTCCTGATGTCTAGACGTAAGATTTAACTATCCAGATTTCTTCTCCCCATCTAAGTTAATGGATATTGTTCCTCCTCCTACTTCTCCTATAAATTTCCACTATGATGAAGTATTTTAAGAAGATTCAAAGGTTGTGACATTTGATCCTCCTGTGATCCCAATTGTTTGGTTCTTGACTTGCAGTTTTGGGAACTTTTATCCCTCCTGCTCTTGAATTCTTTAAAAATAAAAGGGACTCGACCCTTTGAACTTTCCTCCTCAAGTCCAAATGACTTGAATTTTGTTTGCACTATTGAAAGTGCTACTTCTCCTAAGCTTTATCTCTCTCAAACCTAAAGAGTTTCAATCCTCCTGCATGGATAGAAAAATTTTGGTACCCTCTTGGCACACCAATTTCTTCCTCCTAAGCTTATGAACTTGGGATAATTTCACCTTGTGCAAACTCTGCATTGGTCCCCCTGAGATTATAAATGATCAGGCTTCAAAGGATATTTGTGCCCTCCTGGAAAACAACTTCTCAATGCACTCTTGTAGATATCTCCTAAATTCACCCAATACTTTAGAAAGGTGTTGGTACTGTGCACTTATTGCACCTTCTCAAAGGATTCCTCATTGAGTATTCCTTCAGAGTATTCAGTAACTATGCAGTAATTCCTCCTTCAATTGGATACCAGAGTGTTCAACAACTCTGGGGTGTCTTCTCTGACACTCTTCTCTCAGAAATCGAAACTGAGTTCTCATATGCACTTCTTGCAGTCTAGCTCAAAGCACTCCTTGTTGAGCTTACAGAGTATTCATTAACTCTAGTTGTGCTTTCTCTGCACAAGATTTCCTCTAGAGTGTTCAATAGCTCTGAGGCTCCTTCTGAGCTTGTAATTATTCTAGTGTGAACACCTGACACATTCTCCTCTTGAATTCCAAACAAAATTCAAGCACACACTCCTTGCATTGGCTTCACAGATTTTCCAATACTCTATCGTGCACTCCTTGCACTATCCTAAAAGAACCTCTAAATCTCATTCAAGCTCATAGACAGATAGTGGATTATATATTAGTCTTGCAGATTTGAAACATATTCATACATCTACAACATATAAACACACATACATCATTCATAAATGTTGGCACAGGGGCAGACCCATGGTTCAGCTCCAAGAGTGCACCAACAAGCCCTAGCTACTGGCCCTTTCGGCAGCACCTACGAAGTAGATGCAGTCTCACCCAAAGCAGCTATGAGGGGGTTGCAGGATAGAGATTTATACAACCAGGGTAATATCAAGTGGTTCTTATTACAACAACAACATAACATCCATCTATCATTCAACTAGCTAGATCTATCCCTCACAACTATAGATTTGATCTAATACAATAATGCAGATAACAATATAACAACATCATAGCTCGAAGCATCAATCACACACACAACAATAGATGTACGTGGTTCACCCTCTCTCTAGGGCTACGTCCACAAAACTATGCTTATGATATTTTAAGATAAATCTTACAGTTCTAATCTGAGCTCTTGGCCAACAGATCCTCTCTCTCTGTCTCTCTTTCTCTCTCCCTTCCTACGCACCTAGATGTAGGACTTGATCTTCACACCCAGATGAAGATCTTACAATACCAGAAGTCTCTCTCTCTCAACACTTCTCTCACCCATAATACAATATTCTCTCAATGAACAATGATCAATAACAAGACTCAACTATCGTACCCACCCAACCTAAGTCCTCTCGACCTCTATTTATACATTACAATCCCTCACCGACAACCTTAGGTCAAAACCTAGGTGTCAAAAACACTAATTACCAAAACCCTAGGTGTCTAAAACCATAGGTAAACTTGACCCATTCTTTCCGGGCTTCACTAGCCTGTCTTTCCTTCTTCATCTCACGGTGCTCCAAGGCATCTAATGCTCTCTTTTTCCACTTCCTGAGTCATCCTTGGTCCATCTTCCTTGTTGATCGGTCATCCTCGATCTCCTCATCCAACAGCTTGCTTTTCCGCACTTCGCTCCATATTTTCTGTTCTTTTGCTCACTTCGACCCAGTGACAGTCATTATGTCTCCCGCGAAGCTCTCTTTTTACCTTTTCTTCCTTTTTCTTCGCTTCCTTCCATAACCAAGGGTCAAAAGGCCCCCAACACTCACCTATGACTCGTCCTGAGGCACTTGAGATCTGATCCTCTTGTTTTACTTTGACTTTCGACTGTGCAGTGCAGCCCTTTCTTTCTACCTCATGCCTCCTTTCCATCTTTGTGCAGACTGTCTTTTCTTTGTCTGGTACCCAGTTTCAACTGCACCTAGTACTTGTACCCTTGTCTTCTTGATTCTATTGAGGGCTGCAACAATTCTGGTTAAATAGATGCATAAGGATTATTAATTATAATTAATTTGATAATCTAACTATCCTAATATGTTTAGTTAAACAATAATTATTTCTTAATAATATTAATTAATTAATTAATTGACTCATTAATTATTTGAGTAATGAATTAAAGGGGTTAATAATTTTTAGTTTATTTAATTCAAGACTAACATATGAAGGGGGGGAAAGAAACATTAAATAAGGGGATAAGATAATAAATAAGGGGATAAGGTAATAAATAAGGGGATAAGGTAATAAAGGAGGAGATAAGGAAATTAATGAGGGGGAGAAGATTGGGTGAAAGGGAAGATATGACAGGGAAAGAGTCCTACGGGAAGGACTATGAGAATAGGGGGGAAGGAAGAATTATAGGGGAGGAGAGACTATAGTTATGGTTTTTCTTATTTTCTGGTTCTGTTGTTGGGTTCTACAGTTTTGGTGAACCATCGCAGTGGGCACCGGGTTGCTGGGGGTTTTGGGCACGGGGGCTAGGATTCCTTTCAGTTTCCTGGAGATAGAGAGCCGAATAGGCTACTCCTAGCTGGCTGGGAGGTTAGTCGGTTTGGGTAGAGTTGGGTCAGTGCATCAGGCTAGGCAAGGCAGCAGGGAAAGGACATCCATATCAGCAGAAATTAGCATCAGAAGTAGGTAATTTATTTATGAAATTGTTGAGTTATTTTCATGTTGTAGTTAAATTTTAAATTCTATCGAATATTATATGCTTTTACGATGATTAATGAATTATTTACGCATTGAAAGAAATTTATGTTCAATTGTATGAAATTTTTAGGCTTACTTAAGTTTAGGTTCCTACACATCGTATCAGAGCCTTAGTTTGAAATCTGGGCCTGAGGGCCAAGTTCCAAGTTCCAACTCCAGCTCCACCTAACCTGCAAGTCAAGCACACAATTTTTTTTTTAACACGGATATAAATATAAATAAAATTTACATACTGAAACAAAAACACAAAATGGTAAGGCAATAGCAAAAACATAGAATCAGTGTATTTTAACATTTTTCTAGTTCTTATTTATCAAAATAAGTAGCTGAGAAAACAATTACAAAATGGAAATACTTAGAAGGATAAAAAGCTAAGTGGCCATATTGAACCTACTAAGCATCATGCACAAACGACAGGCTCAAATTTTGTCACTGCACAGAAGTGAAATTGATACAACATTAAATAACAATAGTATTATGCAAGAGTAATCAATATTACCTAGAACTTCCTATATATTATGGTTTCTTACCCTAACTAGAGCCTCAACATGAGTGAATCTATGGTACGGGTAGTTTCTTCTTTCAAAAGTAAAATCATACAAGTATCTACCAATGCATCATAACCATGTAAAAACTGTCCAAAATTTGCAAACCTATGAAATGTTTCACCTATGTATGTAGCTATGTTTGAAAACCATTTGTATGAGTTCTGTTTGAAACCTTGTTGGACATAGTCAGTTTGCTGAAACTTGTACTGCTTGTTTGGAGCAACTTGCAACGTTTCTATTATAAATTTTAAAGAAAAAAAAATATTATTATTACAACAATAGTCTCATAACCTAAAATCCAAATTAATGGGCTTTTTCCTGGAAGAATGAATTACCTTATTGCGCCTAAACGAGTTTCACAGAAAAATAAATGATTTGAAAAGAAACGATTTAAAGAGAAATTGTTCATCACTGGACCAATGAGCCTGGTGGGTTGGCTACAGTAGTGGCAATGAACATAAAAAGGAAATGAACATTGTTTATGGAGAAGAAATAGGTAGAAAGCACATGGACTTACTAAGCCATTGAAGGAAATAGATAGAAAACCCAACAAAAGAATGAGTTTCACAGTCTTCAATGGTTTCAACCTCCGTAAGAGTAGAAGGGACACCAAAAGCCTCGTATGCAGAGTAGAAGTAGGTCTTCTCAAAGAGAGCCTTCTCGTCGTAACCAAAATCATAATCGCTTGCAACAATTGACATTGCCTCCTTAGCCCAAGAACTAGGAAAACACAAATCAAATCTTGAACTGAACTCGAGCTCTTTAAAGTTCTAATGAAAATGAATACCTAAAAAAAAAAATGAGAGCTTGAGAAATTCTTGTGTGCTTTCTGCTTTATATTCCTCGTAGAAAGTATCAATGAGGACAATAAGCTCTAAAAATTCTAGGGAGCCCATTCATATGATGGAATCAATATTCAATTGAAATAAATTACTCTATCATGATGCAGATATTGGTAATACAATACATACTTAGATCAACATTTCTAGTTAGTTTGAAGATTCAAAATTCTTCACTAGTATACCTAGTTTTTCAAAGTAACATAAGTTATTCTCAAGGTTACACGAATTATGGGTGTGTATTGGAATCACCAGAAGTATTAGGTACAGGTGCAACAACTATCCTGAATTTAGGATTCATGGTTGTGCCAATAATAGATATGCATTTTTTTAAAATACATATATTTCTAAGTAATATACATGCAAAGTTAGGAAGAGGTCTGTGCTACGTCGAGGAGATAAACAAGAGTGATTACTGTGATTCCAGTAATACGCAATATCCCTGCTCAGCTGGGAAACAATACTACGGGCATGGACCTTGTTACTCTCCTGAAATTATAATTATGGTGCAGTTGGGGATTACCTGGGCGTCGATCTGCTCCATAACCCTGAAATGGTGGCTCAGGATGGCTTAACTTCGTGGAAGACTACGCTCTGGTTTTGGAATGTGAACATCAATTTCCACACCACTATTACATCTGGTCAGGGACTCAGGGAAACCATTCAAGAATGCAACAGAGTGATAGAATTTAATGGTGGAAACACTGACGAAGTTAATGACCACATCATTCACTACACCAACTATTGCAATCAGTTTGGCGTAGACCCAGGAAGCAACCTTAGTTGTTAACAATAATGAGCTAGCACCTGCACATAAAATCACGGGTTAGCAAACCAAGCTCAAACCAAGCTCACGTGACCATTCCACACAAAGATGCATCAGATTCCAAGTCCCAGGACAACCTAGCACCCAAAGCCTGCACGAAGCCACGGTCGAGGAGCCGTGCACTGCACACATAGAAAAAAAAAAAAAAATAGTAATAACACACAAAAAAAAACCCAATAGCCAAGCACCTGCCATGCAGCCTAACATCCAAGCAAACTAAGCCATATAAAAACTTATATGCCAAACTGTGAGTCCCTAAATCTGTTTACAACATGACCAAGAGACTACCCATGATCTTCGTAATAATGAAATAAAGAGCAGTGCCAACAACTGGACATATTATCAATGCCTCTTTCATGTTCATAGATTCGTCATCTTACGCCCACATATTAGCACTGGCAGATGCAGATTTCAGCGAGAAAATGAACTTCAGGGAATTCAAAGACAAGGGAGACTTCTATTTCACGGGTTGCGCAGGCGGGGAGAGAGTAAAACCATAATTACCAGATACAAACAAGTATGTAGCCAAATTCAGAATGAGATGGAGTCATGGATCCATGGAAAACCTCTAACAGAAGCATGGTTGTCGTAAGCGATCTTTCTGAAGTACTAATCAATAGTTGAGCCATTGTGAATTCTACATATGTTTATTTTGAAATGTCTGTGTGTTGCTAATTAACATTTCATACAAAAAAAAATTAGTGAAAGAAACCTGAAACATTTCATACAAAAAAATTAGTGAAAGAAACCATTCAAATCAGATAATCAATCACACCTCCTACACTGTAGAGAGTATTGAAAATACACCAGCACCAACGCTCAAAGCTGAGCATCGAGCCACCGAGGGAGGAGCCTGCAATTGCAGAGTGGGAGACGAAAACCTCGGCCTTTGTTGCAAAAGGGAGAGGTGGCAGAGAAGGTAGGGAGCGTGCTAACGTTAGGTATAGGTTTTGGGAATTAAGAGCAGGAGAGAAGGGTATGTGGGCCTCATGCGGGAACCCACGATGCCGTTTGGATTTAATTTTTTTTATTATTGATTTTAATCTTATGTAATTTTTTTTAATTTTATTCTATTTTAATTTTTTTATATATATATGTGTTATTTTATTTTATTTTTTTTATTTAATTCAAATTTAATTAATTCAAAATAAGTTATATCTAAATCTAAATATAATTTTAATTAGTTTAAGATATAATAATAATTTATATCTCTAATTAAAAAAATAATATATGTTTTGGAGTCTATGGGTTTAGAACCCATGACCACCCACCGCCCAAACCTTAAGAAACAACCAAACTCCAACACGCCAAGGAAAGCTCACGAGTCAAGAATCAAAGGATAACCTTAGACTCATTTCATCGACATTAGGTTGGAAGTCACCTTATTTAGTTGTAAATGCAAAGTATAAGGACTTAGAACAAGATAAGCGGGAGGAGGTTTCATGCGCACTAGGAGGGTAAGTTAGAGGAATTAGCGAGTGGGGTACAGTGCTAGCGTAACTACCAGGCGAAGGAGTCAATAGTTTTCTTAGGCGAATAAATCAAGCTTAGACTCTTTATCCCTAACCTAGGCACTCCCCTAAAGAGAGTAACGTCTATTTACAGACAAGTAAAGAAAAACTTACGCCTAACCCTGTTTTCTAGTTTAAGTAGCACAAATTTGAAACGTTCTTGAACTCACCCTGAAAATTTTTCTTGATGCAGGTTAAATCATACAGGATGGTTAGGAATCAATGGAATCAAGGTAGGGAAGCATCGTCACAGGCAGCATCGACACCACCAGCACCTCCGCCACCATCGCCAGAACAAGCTCTCATACTACGCTCGTTGGAGACCATAAATGAAACTTTAAAGGGGATAAAACCAGTAGGGACCGAGGTGGAACCCCCACCATCTGGAACGGGTAATCCAGAAGGATCGAGGGATTCAGGGGGAGGACCTCCACCCAAATACATCACTCGAGAATTAAAGAAGATCAAACTTATGGAGTTTTTTGGGGGTCACGCCAATGAACACGTGGAAGCATGGTTGGAAGGCATGACAAGGTGTTTTTCCTTAAGGGACTATGCATCCAACTCAAAGGCGAAGATAGCAATTTTTCAATTAAGAGACAACGCCTTGAACTGGTGGGGCAACCTGGAAAGACGACTGCATCTTACCCCAGACACAGTATCTTGGGAATTTTTCGAGGAGAGGTTCCGAAGGAAATATCTGCCAGCTTATTATGAGGAACAATAGGTAGGGGCGTTTCATGCCTTAGTACAGGGAAACAAAACTATAGAAGAATATGAGATCATATTTATGGAATTGGTCAAATATGTTTCGTATATGGATAATGACTAATGACAGGAAGAGCGCTTCATCTATGGATTGAACCCTAAGAAAAGAGCTATGGTGAGGATGTGGAAATCGTCTTCCATAGCAGAAGCTGTGGAAAATGCGCGTTATGCAGAGGAACACATGAACTTAACTAGGGGTACAAGACCGACATTTCTGCATCATCCAGGATTCGTCGGGAAGACCCCTAGGACATTTCCCAGGGGAGGGGGCTCAAGGCCACCTCCATATGGTAACAGAGTCTCTCCAAGGACAGTAACCACAGGGATTTCAATGGTAGTGAGTGCAACATCTCACTCTTCACCAACGACGCAGACAGGTTCACGTCCATCTCAGGGAACATCTAGTAGGGGCAGGGGTTCTAGGGGAAGGAACTCGTTTCAGAGATAGTCACATAACAGTGTACAGGTTCAATCTCATGTTACGTGTTGGGGGTGCGGAGGACCCCATTACCAGCGTGACTGCCCACAGTTACAATCAGGATTCACGCATAGAGAAGGAAAGGCCCCTATGGGAAGATCAAGTAGCAGCCACCAGATTTACGCAGTGGTTAATAATCATCAGGCCGAACATCAATCCATAGTGGTGGAGTCATCAGGTTTCCTAAATCATATCAACATTAAGATTTTATTTGATTATAGTGCTACAGATAGTTTCAATTCACCATCTGCATTAGAAAAGAGTGGGTTGGCAGCCTATGGGCACGATGACTTTAAACAAGTCGATATGGCTTTGGGGGAAAAACAAGCAGTAGGACCTAGTGTTGATAATTGTATAGTAAAACTGGGAGTGCGTACTACCAGGTTGAAGGTATATGTCACTGCTCTTGGGGCGTACGACCTAATCATTGGAATGGATTGGTTAGAATCTCATTGAGCTTTGGTATATTGTTTCGCAAAAAGGGTGCTCTGTGTAGACGACGAAGGAAGGCCAGTATAGATCCAGGGTGTACAAAGAAAAGTATCATTACACTTTATCTCAACTATGAAGGTTAAACGATGCTTGAGGCAAGGGTGTCGACTGTATGTAGTGGAAGTAGTGAATGAAAGGAAGGGACCCTCATTGGATCAGTACCTGGGTCAGAATTTAAGGATGTTTTTCCGAACGAGTTACCAGGATTACCTCCTGAGAGGGAGCTTGATTTTACTATTGAGCTAAAACCTGGTGCAGAACCAATTTCCAAAACTCTGTATCGGATGACAGTGCCAGAACTTTGTAAGTTGCAAATGCAGTTGAAAGAGTTACTAGACTTAGGGCTAATAAGGCCCAGTGTCTCACCTTGGGGCGCACCAATAATTTTTGTAAAGAAGAAGGATGGATCCTTACGATTGTTTATAAACTACAGGGACTTGAATCGTGCTACAATGAAAAATAGGTACCCAATGCCGTGAATAGATGACCTCTTCAATCAGATGAAAGGAGCAGTGGTATTCTCAAAGATTGATGTGTGATCAGGGTATCACCAGTTAAGGATTAAGGAAGGTGATATCCCAAAAACTGTCTTTTGAACTCGGTTTGGACATTACGAGTTTGTCATAGTACCTTTTGGATTGACCAATGCGCCAGCAGTATTCATGAGCCTCGTGAACGGCGTATTCCAGAAGTACTTAGATCGATTTGTACAAGTCTTTCTAGATGACATCCTCATCTATTCCAAGAATGAAACAAAACATGAGGAACACTTACAAGTGGTGTTGTCCTGCCTTAGATAGAACAAATTGTATGGGAAGTTGTGGAAGTGTTCCTTCTTCCAGAAAGAAATCCACTATTTAGGTCATATCATCTCCGACAAAGGAATCTCTTTGGACCAAGAAAAGGTAAAGGCCATTATGGAGTGGTCAGTGCCGAAAAATGCCCATGACGTGAGAAGCTTCATGGGGCTAGTAGGTTATTATCGGAGACTTGTGGAAGGATTCTCTAAAATAGCAAAACCCATCACCACTTTGCAGTGCAAGGGGGTCAGGTATGAATGGACAAAATAATGGGATAGTGCATTCATTGAGATTAAGAGGTTACTAACTAGTGTGCCAATTCTATGAGTGTCAGATATGGAAAAGGACTTCATAGTCTGCATGGACACCTCGAAACAAGGGTTGGGGGCCATGCTAATGCAGGATGGAGGAGTGATAGCTTATGCATCAAGGAAGTTGAAGAAACATGAAGAGCTATATGCAACTCATGATTTAGAGTTGGCAGCTGTAATGCTAGCTCTAAAACTTTGGAGGCACTATCTTGTGGGGCGAAACTTTGAGCTCAAAACAGACCATCAAAGTTTAAAACATCTCTTCACTCACAGGGATATGAAAGCCAAGAAAAGGTGATGGAGTGAGTTTATGAGTGAGTATGATTTTGGTATTTCATACATCAAGGGAAAGGAAAATGTGGTCATAGATGCCTTGAGCAGAAGACCATGTGTCTTCTCCTTGATACCCTTAAAAGTCAATCTAAGGGAACATGTGTTGATGCAACTCCAAGGAGATAGTTGGTATTTAGAGGTTACTTCAAACCTCCAGAGTAGGAGGCAATTAGATCCAAAGTATGAAGGATATAGTTTGGAAGCAGACAGACTATTGATATATCAAGGAAGGATGTACATCCCTGAAGATGGGGATATTTGAAGCATCATATTGAAGGAAGCCCATAGAGCACTTTATTGTGTGCATCCAGGTGTGAAGAAGATGTACGCAGACATGAGGAAGCTCTTCTTCTAGGTAGGCATAAAGCACGATATAGTCCATTTCGTTGCCAAATGCCTAGAGTGTCAACAAGTGAAAGCCAATCACCATCACCTCACAGGCCTCCTACAACCACATGATGTTCCTATGTCTAAGTGGGAAGTCATTTCTATGGATTTTATTGTGGGGTTTCCACCCACATATCATAGACACAATTGCATTCTTGTGAAAGTGGATAAGTTAACCAAGAGTGCTCATTTTATTCTGGTTAGAGACACTTATGATTTCACTGATGTGGCACGTGTGTTTTTAAGCAAGGTTATCCATTTGCATGGGATACCTAAGAAGATCATTTTAGATAGGGACTCCAGATTCACTTCTAGGTTTTGGACAAGTTTGCAGTCAGTGTTGGGGACTCAGTTGAACTTAAGCACAACTTATCATCCTGAAATAGATGGGAAAACTGAGAGAGTAAATCAAGTCATGGAAGACATGCTTAGGATGTATGTCATGGATAATTAAACCCAGTGGGAGAAGTACCTACCTTTGGTAGAGTTTGCCTACAATAACAATTTTCATAGCTCCATCGGAATGCCACCCTACGAAGCTCTGTATGGAAGGTCATGCAGAACTCCATTGAGTTGGGATAGACTAGAAGACTGAGTAGCAGTTGGGCCAGAATTGATTCAAGAGATGGAGGAACAGGTGATTCAGATTAGGCAGAGACTAAAGGAAGCACAGGATAGACAAAAAAGTTATGCGGATGCACACAGGACTAACAAAAGTTATGAAGTGGGAGACCAAGTTTTCATTCGTATCAGGCCTAATAAGAGTACCATATGGTTCAGGAAGGGGACAAAGTTGTCACCTCAATTTATAGGACCATTCATAATCCAAGAGAAAATTGGACCCGTTTCCTATCGTCTCGTACTGCCACCCCACTTGCATAAAACTCATAATGTATTTCATGTATCTATTTTACGTCATTATGTTGCTGAGGAATCACATAAACTAAATTGGAAGGAATTGCAGGTATCGGACATGGGAACTCTCACGGTAGAACCATTACGCATATTAGACTATAGAGTCCGACAACTCAGGAACCGTTTGGTAGACCAGGTTAAGGTCCAATGGGACAAGTATAGTCCAGGATATGCTACTTGGGAAGATGTCGAGACATTACGACGAGACTATCCCTCACCTTTTTTACCACCTCGAGAACATGTTTCTCGGAGGAGGGGTGTATGTAACACCACCTTTTGACTTAGACAACCAGGATTACCTTAGGCCTATATACTTTTATTTCTATTCACAGTGAAACTATTAAATGATACACTTAAACTTTAAGATGTATGAACATTTATGAATGTTTAAATATTATTGATGATGATGCATATAATGTGATATACTATGTGAATGTAATTTTATGAATTTTTAAATGTTATTGATGATGATGTATATGATGCGACATATTGTGAGAATGTAAATTTTATGAATGTTTAAATGATATTAGAATGATGTTGGATATGATGCAATCTATTTTGGTAAATGATCATCTTATGAATGGGTGTCGAAATTGAATATTGGGATATTATGGGATCTATTTCTAACTTGAAAACGTTGATGTTAAGTTGTTGGTACAAGGATACAGAATTGAAATGATGATGGTATGCAATTACATAATGATAATGCATAGAAATGTATGAGTTTGTGTTACAGACTAATCTGCAAGTTATGGGATATGAAACAACCAAGGGATAATGATGATGAAAGTGGATATCATGACCACTAGCCAAGAAACATTATGGTACGAATATTTGTATGTGAAATTATATTGGTTTGGATGCATTGCTATGATATGTGGACCAGTGCAGGATTTCAGGTGATGAGACTGCCCAAAACCAAATAAAGGATGACAAAACCCCTAGCAACATGGTGCCAATGTATATTCCATTGTAGGGTGTGGACCCTAGTTATGATTAGGAGGGGTTGAGGCATTTTCCACTGTGTATCCTCCGAAACCTGAAGTCATGGGAGGACGATGTTAGCTCACACTCCCCAAGACGTGTGATGATGACTGTCAGTTTCCTGCTGGGGAAGTTTGGTCGAGATAGTGACCCTTCCGCTTATGGGTTCTATTTGGAGTTAGGTCAATATAGTTGATGCTCCAAAATAGTCCAGCAGAGGAAGGATAGGAATGGAGATGGAAGTAAGTTAGGGAGGAAGGATGAGTAGAAATAGTTGAGAAAGTATGGAGATTTGTCTGATGGTGGAATTTAAT
>ML776913.1:503459-565872 GCA_009831015.1 Picea engelmannii | reverse complement strand
TAGAAGAAGAAGAAGAAGAAGATGATGGAGGAGGAGAGGGTGGTGGAGAAGCACCATTCCCTCCATCTCTGCCTGGAGTCTTGTCACCACCGCCTCCCTTATGCATTGAAGGGTTAGAGCCTTCACCCTGCAACATCATGTTCTATTCCATCATAACCTTCATCATATCTCTCAATTGTATGATAGTCTGCCTAAATTCTTCTTCTTCATTCGGAACAGGTTCATGACTTTCTGCATGAGCCATGCTTGGTGAACGTCTCTCTGCCACTTGTGGTGAATGAAACTGCTTCCTCCTCGTCAGATAAGAACTTGGCTCCACAAGTTGACCTTCTCCTCTTGTGAGTTTCAACCTTGTGAGCATCAGAAACAAAACTTGCAAACAATCAAGTCTTCAAAACCAGAGCTCTGATACCAACTTGATCTAAAAATGAAGAAGACTTGAAAAACTTGAATAATTATTGCAAGTGAAATGTTATGTGTTTAAAGCAACAGGATCAATTTGCAACACATAAATTAAGGATTACTTATGAGAAATACACATAGGCAACAACATAAACATTGAACATAAACACATGTACACAGTAATTGATAAAGGAGTTCACCCCTCTTATGGGCTACATCTCCTGGTCCAACTTCCAATGGATCATTATTATTAATTTCTAAAAAAGTGCTCCAAAACATGTCTTACGATGCTCAAACTGACAAACCGACTGCTCCAATGGCTTCCCAGCGTCCCAAAACCCCTGTCTGGGCTCTTTCAGCACCTCAATCGGTCGAAAAATGAAGAAGTTAGGCCTCTTGGAAGTCTCCCTCTTCAAGCTTGTTGTCTCTGGTTCTACAATTCGCACTCCCCCTTGACAAACCTGGCTCACACGCTCTTTTAAGCGTAAAAAACCTGCACCAGGTGCAACCACGCCAACGGTGCAAACCATAGGATGGTTAAGGCGCCTCCAGCCCCTAACCGCCTCGGCACCTGGGCATATGGCCATGTGACCTCGCACTGGGAAAAAAGGTGGTTAAACCGTTTGAAACTGTGCAACTTACATTTGGTTCCCGTGCCAACATTTAACACATGTTTACATAGCCACGGGTCGTGGTTTCAAACCTCCGCGCCAACACACATAATATATATATATATATATATATATATATATGAAATACATTGCAATGTAATGTATTGCAATGTAATGTATTGCAATGCAATGTAACATAATGAAATGCGCGCGCGCGCCAAAACATTCGGGCTAATGCATATATGTTGGGTCATATGCGATGTAATATGTCCACGGGTCGGGGCTAAGCCCCAGCCCGACCCCCTTTTCCGTTGGCATAACATTCAAACTTAAATATATGTTTTGTGGTATAGTTAACAAGGCACAAATGGCGGTACTTTGGTTAGCAGAGGGTTATGAAGTCTTTAGTGTTGGGGAAGGTCCGGGGGCGAACCCCGCAAACTCCCATACAATTTTATACAACCATATAAACAATAATGAGGGGACACGTGGCACCCAAGGATTGGGCCACGTGTCCTCATATTACTTGCCACCAACCGGACATGTGTCACCATCCAATACGCCAACAACCAATCAATAAATAACTACCACGTCACCACCGCACGACTTGTACGGTCCTGCCACTTCATCGTACAGACTGTACGGACTGTACGGACAGGTACAATCAACACCCAAAAATTTTGCCTGTTTGGCTTGGCGGACAGATCGTGATATCTCCTTCATACTGGCTCCATTTGAGAAAGTAAATATACCACCGAAATCAAGAAGACGAGACAGACGCAATGGAACTATTTTCATTACATTCCGAGCACTTTGAAAATTGAGCAAAATTTGATCCCCTGATCATCTGTGGACCCAGAAAATCTAAAGGCCATTATGGAGTGGCCAGTGCCGAAAAATGCCCATGAGGTGAGAAGCTTCATGGGGCTAGAAGGTTATTATTAGAGATTTGTGGATGGATTCTCCAAAATAGTGAAACCCATCACCACTTTGCAGCACAAGGGAGTCAGGTATGAACGAACAGATGAATGTGATAGTGCATTCATTGAGCTTAAGAGGTTACTAACTAGTGCGCCAATTCTACGAGTGTCGGATATGTAAAAGGACTTCACAGTCTGCATGGACACCTCAAAGAAAGGGTTGGGGGCCGTGCTAATGCAGGATGGAGGAGTGATAGCTTATGCATCAAGGAAGTTGAAGAAACACAAAGAGCTATACGCGGCTCATGATTTAGATTTGGTACCTGTAATCCTAGCTCTGAAACTTTGGAGGCACTATCTTGTGGGGAAAAACTTTGAGCTCAAAACGGACCATCAAAGTTTAAAACATCTCTTCACTCAAAGGAGTCTAAATGCCAGGCAAAGGCGATGGAGTCAATTTTTGAGTGAGTATGATTTTGGTATTTCATACATCAAGGGAAAGGAAAATGTGGTTGCAGATGCCTTGAGCAGGAGACCACGTGTCTTCTCCTTGATACCATTAAAAGTTAATCTGAGGGAACATGTGTTGACACAACTCTAAGGAGACAGTTGGTATTTAGAGGTTACTTCAAACCTCTAGAGCGGGAGGCAATTAGATCCAAAGTATGAAGGATATAGTTTGGAAGTAGACAGACTATTGAGATATTGAGGAAGGATGTACATCCCTGAAGATGGGGATATTTGAAGCATCATACTGAAGGAAGCCCATAGAGAACTTTATTGTGTGCATCCGGGTGTGAAGAATATGTATGCAGACATGAGGAATCTCTTCTTCTAGGTAGGCATGAAGCGCGATATAGTCCATTTCGTCGCCAAATTCCTAGAGTGTCAACAAGTGAAAGTCAATCACCATCACATGGAAGGCCTCCTACAACCACATGATGTTCCTATGTCTAAGTGGGAAGTCATTTCTATGGATTTTGTTGTGGGGTTTCCGCCCACATCTCATAAACACAATTCCATTCTTGTGATAGTGGATAAGTTAACCAATAGTGCTCATTTTATTCCGGTTAGAGACACTTATGATTTCACTGATGTGGCACATGTTTTTGTAAGCACGGTTATCCATTTGCATGGGATACATAAGAAGATCATTTCATATCGGGACTCCAGATTCACTTCTAGGTTTTGGACAAGTTTGTAGTCAGCGTTGGGGACTCATTTGAACTTAAGCACAACTTATGATCCTGAAACAGATGGGAAAAATGAGAGAGTAAATCAATTCATGGAAGACATGCTTAGGATGTATGTCATGGATAATCAAACCCAGTGGGAGAAGTACGTACCTTTGGTAGAGTTTGTGTACAATAACAGTTTTCATAGCTCCATCGGAATGCCACCCTACGAAGCTCTGTATGGAAGGTCATGCAGAACGCCATCGAGTTGGGATAGACTAGAAGACCGAGTAACAGTTGGGCCAGAATTGATTCAAGATATGGAGGAATAGGTGATTCAGATTAGGCAGAGACTAAAGGAAGCACAGGATAGACAGAAAAGTTATGCGGATGCACATAGGACCAACTGAAGTTATGAAGTGGGAGACCAGGTTTTCATTCGTATCAGGCCAAATAAGAGTACCATATGGTTTGGGAAGGGGACAAAGTTGTCACCTCGATTTATAGGACCATTCATAATCTAAGAGAAAATTGGACCCGTTGCCTATCGTCTCGTACTGCCACCCCACTTGCATAAAACTCATAATGTATTTCATGTATCTGTTTTACGTCATTATGTTGTTGATGAATCATATAAACTAAATTGGAAGGAATTGTAGGTATCGGACGTGGGAACTCTCACGGTAGAACCATTATGCATATTGGACCATAGAGTCCGATAGCTCAGGAACCGTCTGGTAGACCAGGTTAAGGTTCAATGAGACAAGTATAGTGCAGGATCTGCTACTTGGAAAGATGCGAAGACATTACGACGAGACTATCCCTCACTTTTTTGACCACCTCGAGAACATGTTTCTCGGAGGAGGGGTGTATGTAACACCACCTTTTGACTTAGACAAACAGGATTACCGAAGGCCTATATACTTTTTTTTCTATTCACAGTGAAACTATTAAATGATGCACTTAAACTTTAAGATGTATGAACATTTATCAATGTTTAAATGTTATTGATGATGTATATAATGCGATCTACTATGTGAATGTAATTTTATGAATGTTTAAATGTTATTGATGATGATGTATATGATGCGACATATTGTGAGAATAAAATTTTTATGAATGTTTAAATGCTATTAGAATGATGTTGGATATGATGCAATCTATTTTGGTAAATGATAATCTTATGAATGGGTGTCGAAATTGAATAATGGGATATTATGGGATATATTTATAACTTGAAAATGTTGATGTTAAGTTGTTGGTACAAGGATACAGAATTGAAATGATGATGGTATGCAATTACATAATGATAATGCATAGAAATGTATGAGTTTTTGTTACAGACTAATCTGCAGGTTATGGGCTATGAAACAACCAAGGGATAATGATGATGAAAGTGGATATCATGACCACTAGCCGAGAAACATTATGGTACGAATATTTGTATGTGAAATTATATTGGTTTGGATGCATTGCTATGATATGTGGACCAGTGCAGGATTTCAGGTGATGAGACTGCCCAAAACCAAATAAACGATGACAAAACCCCCAACAACACGGTGCCACTGTATATTCCATTGTAGGGTGTTGACCCTAGTTATGATTAGGAGGGTTTGAGGCATTTCCCACCGTGTATCCTCCGAAACCTGAAGTCATGGGAGGACGGTGTTAGCTCACGCTCCCCAAGACATGTGATGATGACTGTTAGTTTCCTGCTGGGGAAGTTTGGTCGAGATAGTGACACTTCCACTTATGGGTTCTATTTGGAGTTAGGTCAATATAGTTGACACTCCAAGATAGTCCAGCAGAGGAAGGATAAGAATGGAGATGGAAGTAAGTTAGGGAGGAAGGATGAGTAGAAATAGTTGAGAAGGTATGGAGATTTGTCTGATGGTGGAATTTAATGTTTTACCTTCTAAAAGAGAATGTGTATATATGAATTTTCATAATTACGTAACTAAACCACAGTTGTCTAAATAAAAGTGTTGAACTAGGATAATTGTAATTAAACGATTTCACAAACATTTGATTGGTTTATTGTCTTTTATAAAAGACTAGTCTTGTTGATTGTATTGGATGCATACATAAATTACTAAAGGGTGATAGTTATTGATTATTAGTACATGCACGAGACTTGTATGTACTAGCTACACAAACATTTCTTGTACATATACACTAGTATGTATGAGTTTTCTTGACTTACTTACTAATAGTGTCGGTTAATTGTTATGAATGTGTGAACCATGTTTCTTTTCCTTTGTACCATGAGATACCTTAATTTCAGGATGAAGTTTCCTGAAGGGTGGGTGTATGTAACAACCCTAGTTAAATAGATGCATAGGGATTATTAATTATAATTAATTTGATAATCTGATTGTCCTAATATGTTTAGTTAAACAATAATTATTTTTTAATAATATTAATTAATTAATTATTTATTAATTTCCTTTTCATATCTGTCAATGATTAATTAATTGACTCATTAATTATTTGAGTAATGAATTAAAGGGGTTAATAATTTTTAGTTTATTTAATTAAAGAACTATGTATGAAGGGGGGGAAAGAAGCATTAAATAAGGGGATAAGATAATAAATAAGGGGATAAGATAATAAATAAGGGGATAAGGTAATAAAGGAGGAGATAAGGAAATTAATGTGGGGGAGGAGAGTGGGTGAAGGGGAAGATATGACAGGGAAAGAGTCCTATGAGAAGGATTATGAAAATAGGGGGAAGGAAGAATTATGGGGGAGGAGAGACTGTAGTTCTGGTTTTTTTTATTTTCTGGTTTTGTTGTTGGGTTCTGCAGTTTTGGTGAACCATCGCAGGGGGCACCGGGTTGCTGGGGGTTTTGGGCACAGGGGCCAGTATTCCTTTTGGTTTCCTGGAGCTAGGGAGCTAGACAAGCTTCTCCTAGCTGGCTGGGAGGTTAGTCGGTTTGGGCAGAGTTGGGTCAGTGCATCAGGTTGGGCAAGGAAGTAAGGAAAGGACAACCATATCAGCAGAAATTATCATCAAAAGCAGGTAATTTATTTATGAAATTGCTAAGTTATTTTCATGTTGTAGTTAAATTTTAAATTCTGATGAATATTATATGCTTTTACGATGATTAATGAATTATTTACGCATTGAAATAAATTTATGTTTAATTGTATGAAATTTTTAGGCTTACTTAAGTTTAGGTTCCTACAAGGGTTGCGAGGCGACTGGTTGTCATAGTACAACTTCGGTCGACTCCCATTCACCAAGCCTTCCTTCTAGTCTCCTTTCAATGTATTCAACTACATAGATCCTCCTTCTATAACATAGCCAATCTCATATGGTCTGAGCCAATGCATTCTGAACTTCCCAGGCTGTTTGATAAACTTATTGTCATATAGCAGGACTAAATCACCTTTCCTGAATATCTTCTTCTTGATGTGTCTGTCATGATAGGCCTTTTCTCATTCCTTCTGAATTTACTGATGGAAGCCTACAATGAATCGATCTTCTTCTAGTTCGACCAACTGTGCTAGCCTCTCAGGAATGGCACCAGTATCATCCATGTCTATAAATGCAACAATTATTAACCTTGGTACCAAGTACTCCATTGGGACAATAGATTCAAGACCATAAACCAACTTGAAAGGGGTCTTCATTTTTAATTTCTTGCAAGTGGTTCTATAAGCCCAAAGTACTACTGGTACTCTTAAATCCCATTCATCCTTGTTCACACTGTAAATCTTTGTCAATGTTGTTTCCAAGATCTTGTTGAATTCTTCAACCGTTTCATTTGCTTGTGGATGATACTATGTCCTCTTCTGATGGTGGACTGCAAATTATTCAGTCAGGGATTCAACTGTCTTATTGATGAAGTGTGTACCTTGGTCACTCATAAGGACCTTAGGGAATCCAAACCTAGTTATTACATCATCGAATATAAAATTTGTAGTTGTAGTTGCATTACAGTCCTTAAATGCTCCTGCATCGGCCCATCTAGTCAGGTATTTTGTCGCAGTGACAATATATCTTTCTCATGTATGCTTTCCTGGTGGGTTTATAGGTCCCACGAAGGCAATGAACCATTTTAAAAATGATTGTAGGGTCATATGCAGTGCCAATGGCATATTATCTCTTCAGGATGGTTTTCCAACTCACTGGCATACATCTCATTCTCTGGTATATTCTTTAGCTTCTTTGTGTAATGTAGGCCACCAAAGGCCAGCTCGCAGAACCTTCTGCGCAGTTGCTTTTTCTACGTAATGTCCTCCTGCAATGCCTTCATGAGATTCTTCGAGGATCATAGGGAGTTCTGCCTCCATCACACATCTTCTTAGCATCTCATCAGGTCCCATTTTATATAGTTGACCAGCTATCAGTGAAAAATATGCAGCGCGCACCACTAGTTGTTTCTTCTATGGAATTGTGTACTTGGATGGAGCAATTCCTATTAACAGGAACTGGACTATGTATGTGAAGTGGTCATCAATATTTCTAATGGTGAGCAATTGTGCATCCAGTAGTGTATCCTCTAGACTAGTAGGTTCTTTTCCATGCTCCAACCTTGACAAGTGGTTTGGGCCCTTATTCATTCTTCCTGGCTTAACTATGATCTCAAAATCATATTCTTGAAATAGGAGAAGCCATCTGCATAATCTCCCCCCCAAAACTGGCTTGTTGACTATGTATTTTAGTGTGGAGTGATCCGTAAACATTTTAAAGTGTCCTCCCAACAAGTAGTGACAGAATTTCTGCAATGAATACACCATGGCTAGTCCCTCTCTCTTTGTAGTAGTGTAATTGATTTCAGTTCTGGAGAGCTTTCTGCTGGAAAATGCTAATGGATGATCAATGTATCCTTCTCTAGGTTGTGCCAGTACTTATCCTAGTGCAATATAAGATGCATCAACATGCACATGAAATGCCTTGCTCTAGTTGGGAAAGACTAGAATATGCGCAGTGACCATATTTTGTTTTAGTGTGTCAAAGCTCTCCTGGCATTCGTCTGTCCAACCAAACTGACAATATTTATTTAATAACCTATCCATTTGTGTAGTAATATGAGCATATACTTTGATAAATTTCCTATAATAGCCAGTATGTCCTAGTGCAGTGCGCAGTTGTTTGACTGATGTAGGTGGTGGTAAATCAACTATAATTGCAATTTTGGATGGATCCACCAACAATACTTTCTTGCATACAATATGACTTAATAATACTCCAAATGGTGAAAAGAATATGCACTTCATCAAATTCAAAGCAATTTGACACTGCCTGCATTTGTCCAGCATTAGACTTAGACATTCACTATGATTTTTCAACAAACTAAAAACAGTCTAGTCATCAAAGTATGCTTCTAAAAACTTATGCAAAAATTCTTTGAATGCTTCAACCACCACCCTAGAAAAGAGGTTGGGGCATTCTTTAGTCCAAATGGAATTACTGTATATTGGTAGGATCCCCACTCTATGGAAAACGTAGTCTTATGGCGGTCCTCCTTGGCAATGTGGATCTGATGGTATCCTGAAAACCCATCTATAAAAGAATACACTTCTTGGCCTCCCATGTTATCCAACACTTCATATGTGAAAGGTGTAGGGAAAGGATCATGTAGAAAAGCATCATTCAACTTCCTGAGATCTATGCAAATCCTAATCTCACTTGTCTTCTTATCTTGCACGACCATGGGGATAATCCATTTTGTCTCTTCGACGGGTTCAATAATCCCTGCTTCCATCATTTTTTCGAGCTCAATCTTCACTTTTTCCTTATATTTCAGGTTCAATCTATAGGATCTTTACTTGACTGGCTTCACGTTTGGTTTCAAAGGTATTCTCATTTCTCCCATAGGTCCTTTGATTCCCTTCATATCAATGAACTTGGTAGGTAACAAGTCCTGATACTCATGCAATAATTCTGTGATTTTTTCAATGGTAGAAGCATCCCAGTAATCTCTGATATTGGAAAGCTTTGGTGTTTACTCTGTCCCAATATTGAATTTATTTATCTTTATTGGTTGTCCAATGAATGGCAGTTCAAATTCTGGTCCTTCCACATCTCTCTGACCTTCTATTTTTTTGATATTCACCCGCCTCGGGTCATCGTCTTCATCGGCATTAATGTTGTAGCAGGTCTGTAGTTTCTAGAGGGGCACAGTCCATTCATCCTCTTCTTGCTCCAAAGGGAGGCCAGATGCCTCCTCAAATAATTTTCGTCTCACCATATATAGCACTTGATCTATAGAAGGAAATTCACTATCAAACAAAAAAGTGGTTATAAAATTATGGGTCATACCTTCCCATTCTGAAGTGACAAAGTGCAGGTCTGCTTGAAGGTACCAGTTAATAGGGGTGTTATCCAGCGTATTGATGAATCTATGTACCCATTGTTATATAGGAATGTCACTCCAGGCCTCTTCGCAACTTCGACCTATTTATCGTGCTACGCAACTTCCTACTTTTGTTGAAAATCGTATTGTCATCAAAGTTCGACATTGTGTCCAGTCTATAATATTGCTTTTATGTGTTCCCCACCATCTCACTGGTGTGGCCTTCATGGCCTCATCCATTTCCAACATCCTTTGTTGTGTTGGTACACTTGTCTCAAATTCTGACAAGAATTTTTCTAAGGGATTCAACCCATCAAATGTGGGTAGATTACTCACTATTGTGTCAATCCAACGAACTTATCTGGTTACCTAGCAAATCTTCATGTAGATGCTTCGTACATCTGGTTCTTCCAATTCTCTAGCACTTCTTTTGAGTTGGATGAACATGTGTTGTCACTTTTCCAACTCAAATTACCTTCAGCTGTAGGGTTGATATAATCTTGTTGTCTAGCTGTTAGTTTGTAGATGTTTTCTAGTTCAAATGCATGGTATTATTCTCTGATAGGTTCTGTGTATCATGGACATTCATCTGGATCTAAAGGTGCAACGACCCTAAGTCCAGCTTTCTCAAATGTCATGAATCTTTTCTTTAGATCAACAACAGTGGAATTGTCAAAGGCCCAATCAATTCCTAACAATGCAGGGTAAGGGAAACTATCATCAACAATTTCAATTACCTCAAAATTTGAAAAGGTTCTTACTCCATCGATATCCATTGGGACATGCTCTAATCATCTAAATGGGATGACAACTTGCTGATTAGACATGCGAACCCTAATAGGGGAATATATCAGCTTGGGTTTTCCCATCAATGCCCAAGTCTACTTCGTCGTGACATTGACTTCTGACCCTAAGTCAAGGAACACATAGTCTATCTCATACTCTCCTATCTGAGCATTCAAGTGTAGTTATTTATTTGTCCTTCTACTTTTTCCAATTTGGTGCACTGCTCTATTCAGTAATGGGTCTATTTTTCCTAGTTCATACTGCTTGATTAAATATTGTAATTCTTGAACAACGCCTTTATCTTGAATCAACTTAACACAAGTGTGCATTAATTCCATGATTTTTCTTACCTCTTTCCCTTCTGTTGGTGATGCATACAGATCAAACATCTGAGGCATGCTGTAGTCTTTGATTTTTGGTTGTCTCTTTGATGAAGATCCTTGATTTCCTTTGAACTCCTTTCTTTCCTCCTTGAATATTTTCCTTTCTTTCTTAGAATCGAACGTTGGGGTCTTTTCTGTAGCTTTCCTGACTCCATGGTAATTTTTAGTCTTTCCTTGGGCTGCTCTGTCTTTTCCTGTAGAAGTGCCTCCTCGAGTGATAACAATGAATCTAGGTTCTTCTCTGCGAGGTTCAGCATGTATCAGTTGTACTTGTGGGTTCTATTGGGGTACTCATCTTTCCTGAAGTTTATCCAGCAGCACTGAGCACAGGGCATTCTTCTATGACATGCTCGAAGGAATTACAGTAACTACAGGTTTTACAGGGGTTCTGAAAATCCCTTGCTAAATGTCCTGGCTACGTGTAGTTGTAACAGATTATTTCTCTTCGGCCTTGGCCCATACCTCCTCCTCGTTCTCATCCTCTATAGCCACCGCAAGGAGTGAAATTTCCTCTCCCCAGAGAGTTGTACTACAGAGTGTTTCCTTCTTGTTGTACTTCACCTTGAACCTTGTATATGTCTCTCGACCTTTCATGCATGAGATAATAAGCTCTATAATATCGATCATCATGCCCCACTGATTTATAGAATGTACAATACAAGTTTGTGGGTGTCTGTACATACTTCTACATGTAGTATCACTCACCTAGGTGATGCCTATTTCTGCATACATCGCACCAAGGTAGGTTAACTTGCTTTAAGGGGCTCGGTGCCCCTGATGCCAAGTACTCATGAAATAAGGGATAGTGTTCCTTATCATGGCCTTCAGATCTGCATCTTACACACCATATATCTTCCCTTTTGTCTTTTCCCTTATCATTCTTCATATCCTCGACCTATAAAGACAAACTAGTTAGCTGGCTCATGATCTAGCTAATGCCTGAGCTAGATTCTCCCATCGGTGTTGATTCAAGCTTCATGGTGATCTCCAAAGCTTCTGCCTGAGATGAAATCTTCTGTTGCATCAAAGGGATCATTATGTGTTGTAACAACGCAGTGATGAACCATTATTTGTTCTGTTTGTTGGGGATCTGGCAAGTTAATCGACCTGTTAGGGTCTTGAATTTTTGGTCGAACTCCCAAACAGGTTCTGCTACCTTTTGTTTAATCTCTTTTAGTTCCGTAATACATTGTGACTCTAAATTAGGTTTCTTAAACTCTGTGATCAGTGAATTCTTGATCTCATTTAGGGGCTTAGGCTGTGCTAGTCCTTTGACAAGTTTCATGTACCCACTCAGTGCACGGTCCCTTAGCATAGTGTTGAACTGGGTTCTCTTGATGGCTTTATCGGTGATATTTTTAATATTCCATATGGCCTCACACAGAAACCAATGCTGGTCTGAATCTTCAAATCCATCTCCTCTAAAGATAAGGAGTCCCATATCATCTGCCATAAAGCTGACTAGGGTTCTTGTCTGAGTATATGTTGAGCTACTAGTAATAGTACTCTGAAGAATCTGGTGGTTTTGACTATTCTGACTGCTAGGTATTGTTGAGACAACATGAGGATTAACGTAACTTACTTCAGTAGTTCGCGTAGTTCCTGAGGTTTTTGGCTTGCTTTGGTGCATTTCTTTAGTTTCCCTTTCTTCTATTCTGGTGGGCTCTGGATGCTCTTCATCCATTAGATCTACCTCTTCTCCGCTATAGAAACCTTTTTCTCCATATTTTTTCTTAAACAAATTCTCAAGGTGAACTCCTCAGAATACATTCCCACTATGCGTATGTCCTGCTTCTGTGTCGTTGTTGCTGTCTGAGATATTGAACATTAGCCTTTTTAGGTCTGATCAACCTACTGTATCTTCAAAATGTGGTTTTCATGCAAGAGCATCTTGATTCTTGGCTTCAGGAAGTGTAAAAATTTTCCTTTGGGTCCTTTGAAAAAGTATCTCTTGGCTTGGCTATATGATTATGTTCTATCAACAACAAACTCAATGATATACCCTCTGATGGTACTATCAAACTAGTGATCTACTGCTTTGGATACAATGTTGTCGACTCTCTTGACCTTCTAGATCAATGCTGGTGTCCAAACCACAGGAGGTATCGATCTAATTTCGAACGATGTGTCAGCTAACCTAGCCAACCACTCGTGTATCTCCTAATGGATTCCTCCAAAGAAGATCTTGTGAATGTCGGTGAAGATGTATCTTTGTAGCCAATCTTCAGTGATTATTTTAGGGTTCTTGTTCAGGGATTTAGCAAAGTCCTTTTCTTGATCTTCTACCCACTTATAAATCTATCGTCAATGGGAACCACCTTGACATTCGCTTAAAATGATTCCTGTCCCGACAATGAAACCGTTTGTTGGCACAGGGGAAAAACCAGGGTTCATCTCCAAGAGCACACCAACAAGCCCTAGCTATTGGCCCTTTCGACAGTACTTGCGAAGAAGATGCAGTCTTACCTGAAGCAGCTATGAGGGGGTTGCATGATAGAGATGTCTACATCCAGAGGAATATCAAGTGGTTCTTATTACAACAACAACATAACATGCATCTATCATTCAACTAGCTAGATCTATCCTTCATGACTATAGATCTGATCTAATACAATAATGCAGATAACAATATAACAACATCAGAGCTTGAAGCATCAATCACACACACAAAAATAGATGTACGCGGTTCACCCTCTCTCTAGGGATACATCCACAGAACTATGCTTATGATATTTTAAGATAAAGCTTACAATTCGTATTTGTGCTCTTGGTTAGTAGATCCTCTCTCTTCGTCTCTCTTTCTCTCTCCCTTCCTGTGCACCCAACTGCAGGACTTGATCTTCTCACCCAACTAAATATCTTACGATACCAAAAGGCTCTATCTCTCATCACTTCTCTCACCCATAATACAATATTATCTCAATGAACAATGATTAATAACAAAACTCAGCTACTGTACCCACTCGACCTCTATTTATACATTACAATCTCTTACCAACAGACTTAGGTTGAAACCTAGGTGTCAAAAACCCTAGGTTTCTACAACCCTAGGTCATCTTTACCCATTCTTTCCAGGCTTTTCCATCCTGTCTTTCCTTCTTCATCTTGTGGTACTCCAAGGCATCTAATGCTCACTTTTTCCACTTCCTGAGTCATCCTCGTTCCATCTTCCTTGATGATCTGTCATCCTCAATCTCCTCATCCAATGACTTGCTTTTTTGCACTTCACTCCATCTTTTTTGTTCTTTTTCTCACTTCGACCCAGTGACAGTCACTGTGTCTCCCGTGAAGCTTGCTTTTTACCTTTTCTTCCTCGTTCTTCGCTTCCTTCCATAACCAAGGGCCAACAATAAACATTCAAGAAACTATGAACACAAGCATAGGAAACTCATAGGTAGGATAAATTGCTCTGTTTGTTTATCTCTGAATGTCAATTACAATGTGTACAAAGCTCAAACTTCAATGGAAATGCGACTCTCTCCTCTCTTCTTTTCCTCTTTGAATTATGAATAATTGATTACAAGGTCTTTTTTTTACAAAAGAGGGGCTCCTCGAGCCTTACCTCCAACTCACCTAACCTCATTAAATTTTATTAAATGTGCATTTACATTTTCATATCCAAGGCCAAGCTCAAGATATGTACAACTCAATCCTATTAAGGGAAACTCTATCTACATCATGTACAAAGTCCAACCTGGATTTACTCCATCCATACAACATTTAATTACAATTAAATACATTGAATTTTTAAAATTCAAGGTAAAAATGAAAGGGTTGGCTCCTCTCCTCTTCTTGAATGCATGTTGATGTGATGGAATTGTTGGTGTATGCTGAGGTGGAAAGATTCTCCTACATCATACGTCAAAGTGGCCAGAGGCTCGAAGCCCAAAGCTCCGCAAATTGTCAATCTTTCATGGACACACATCAATAGATCCACCTGTTCGGAGGTCTAACACTCCGAGAGACAAGCGAATAAGGGAGATTAGAATGGAGGTCATCCAAATCCTGGAGGTCAGAATCGCACCCTGGCCATCGATTTGGAGAGGGGCACATGGATCAATCCCGTTAATTCAAGGTTGTGTCACTTTGATAATGTGGAGAAGTGTTGGGTTCCAATAGTCTTGAAGGTCGAAGGTTGAGTTCCTTTTGAGTTTATCCCTGGGTCATAACTTGTGGTCCCATAAGGAAAAGGACCTAGTGAAGGGAACTAGCGTCCGTGTATTTCAAATTTTAGAAAAGGAACAGGGGATCAATAGGAGCTTGTGGGTTTCATAGAACCTACGCCTTAGGAGGAAAGGGGCCTATGTAAGACTAAATTTTGGCTCAACAGAATCCCTAAGAGTCAATTTGACTCAAAGTTCATTGATCCTTGATCGAGAGGTCACATCGACCCTGGGAGAGGAAGGGGGTTTGCATCAAGTGGTATTAGAGATTTTTTTTTTTGTAGACAACATACAAGGGAGAGGAGAAGACAAAGTATTGATTTTCTGTAACGATTGGTTGCAAGTGTGCAACAATCAACAAACAACTAGGTGGGATAAGAGAGAAGAAATAGTCGCATTCTTTAAGGTAGAAGGTGGATATGGATACTGAAGGTCAGAGGTGAGGTTGAGGATAATACCACCAATAGTTGCAAAAAGAACAAATGGATAAATATCTCAAGGAAGTGAGAGAAGAGCTTGAAAGTATGATGATAAAGATGCAACAAGAAGCTCAAGGAGGCTGTAAATATGAGTCTCCCTTGGAAAAGAAATCAACGTGGTCTGTCTATAAGTTTTTTTCCAGGAGGAAACAACAGAAATTGAGAAGGTGGTTGAGGTATGCTAAGACCCTGAGTGCCACAGAGGAGCAGGTTTTCATTTTCAAGCTATAATTTGGAGGAATCCTCAATGACAAGGAGGAGAGATCAGTCAAGGATCTCATAAACCATGAAGAGGGAAGATAAGAAATTTCCAATTGCCAGGTGGGAAAGGGAGGTGAAATCAGACTATCTTAGGGTCTCAAGATATCATAAGAGACTTTTGTCTAATAAGGAGTGTTGACAGGTGAAAGGGAGGAAGAAGAAAGGCCTCATCTATATGAATATTCATATGGGATTGTAGACCATGTGAATGAAGATGATGAGAAGTTAAATAATTTAAACCTAAAGAAGGAAGATCATAGGAGTGTTCTTATTATTGGAGGAATCAAAATATTTCTACCAAGAATCCAAGTAGAGGCCACTGTACAAGTTTCAGGTGCAGGAGGAGAAATACTGCCAGCCGAGATTGTCATAGAGGAAGAGATAGACCATATACTGAAGTCTATCCAAGTAGTAAAATAAGAAGAGAATTCAGATGACATGCTCACTCCATGGGAGAAATAATTAAAATTGATAGAGGATTGGATATGCCATCTAGACATACAAGTAGACTTCTAGAAGAATATAGTCATGTAGAGTGAAGAAGAATTCCATTCCAAGGAGCAGCTGGATGAAGTTGGAATTGCACTAGCACAAGAGGAGGTAGGGGAGCTGGTAGAAGTTAAAATGTTAGAGGAGATGACTGAGCAACAACTTAGCATTACTGTTGTATAATTGGAGTCTATAATAAGTGGCAATATAATTCCATAGGATATGAAAAAAGCATGGGAGATCGAGATGATATTCCCTTTAGCCTGTATGGAGGGGAGATGCAACAGAAGAGCAGATTGCCAAGGAGGATCTGTTAGCGCCCTATAAATTTCCTAGAGGTTGTCAGGAAAGAAGAAATCTATGGGAGGTAACTTTATCCACCCACTTCGAAGATAGGATCTAGCCCTACCAGCTTCAGAGAGGGATCTCTCTATACGATTTAGATATGTTTCAAATTTAAGATATTAGGATAGGTAAATAAAATATGTGGGTTTTGTTTGTTGTAGTTTTCATTGGGTTGGATGAGAGAGTTTACACATCCATTGGGCTATGGGGTCTGTATCATGAAATAAAATCTAAACCAGAAAGCAAAGAAACTTTTCACAGGGTGAGATAATGTAATCACTGGATTCTTTTAGTAGCATAAATGAGAAATAGCAGAAAAAAGGTGAGAATGTCGATTACAACAAAGAAGCAATTGAGAATTTCTTTATCATAAAATCAGAAGATGAAACACTAAAATCTTTTAAAGTCAGAAATAGGGTATACAAAGATAAATCCTACAACTTTCGTTACTTTCAAAGATTAGTTTTAGCAAACAGTGTGATAACTAAGCAAGAATAGCATTTAACTTAGAAAGGAAAACATCACCAGTGAATACATGCAAGAATCCTGTAAAAATGCCTCTTTGTATTAATGGAATATCTCTTGAAAAATATTACAGTCTGATAGCTCGCAGGGCGTAAAGATCAACCCCCAATACTTTGAAAAGTGAAGTATTTATAACCCAAAATTACAAACGATCCTGTCATTAAAGACATGGATGTGTTAAATCTATTTTTAGCCTAACTAACTTAACAAATTACAAGAATATAGGAAACTGTTTGATGATGTGTCGCAATTGCATGTTGTTTTCTGGGTGGACCGTTAGTGAGGCCTCTGCATGAACTCGTCTGACTGGATAGCTGACTGGGCTGGGACAACTCATCAATTACTCGATCAGGTCACAAAGTTCTTCCCATTGAAGATGACTGGGAACGCTGACCTTGAGTAACCTTCGATAGACTTCATCCATCTCTGTGTACTTGGCAAAAGTAGGCTTCCTGATGAAGATATACCGAATCTCATGATGAATGTTGATGTCCAACTGAATTGCATCTAGGAATGCTTTGCCAATGATGCTGCCTTGAATCCCTAAAAATTTTGAACTATCTTTAGCCACATCGGCTAGTCTCTTTTTGTAATCTGGGAGCGTCATCAGTTTGTCATTTATCACCTTCAAACTAGGAAAACCTTTCTTTTGTAGGGCCTCAATCTTGCTGAAAAACCTTTGTACCCCTAGGTCCATGGCCTGAGCCTTTTCTTCTAGCTGTAGCATCAATCCTCTCTTGGTCAACACTCTTTTGACCTCAAGGATGGTCTCTGTTCTATCCTCAATTCTCAGCTCTTCCAACTCCTCTCTGGTTTTAGAATTCAAGAATTTGATGATTTCATTAGCCTATGTGGGAATCTCTCCCAGTTTTGATCTAATCTTCTCGATGGATTGTTTACTTCTCTGTACCAATTCATTTTTCTCAAACATAATCCGTATCAATGGCCATATTTCGTTCATAGACTTGGTGATGTCTATCCAGACACTTTCTTTGACTTCGGCCTGTGTTTTACCTGTCGAGATCGACAGGAGGCGGGAGAAATGGATTCTCCTCTCCTTTTGTTCGTTTTGATTTTGGTGCCATTACTGTAACAATACCTGCAAATAAAACAATATTAGCGGGGGTAACTGTAGATGGGGGTGACTAACTCTAACAGAGAAGAAAATGGGGTAAATTCTCTGGTGAAATGAGTGGGTAAATGGTGAAGGAATGAAGAGTGAGGGTAATTTTGAATAAACAGGTATCCGTTGGGTGTGGGGGAAAATTCAGTTGGTTAATGGATAATTTATCCAATAATAAATGTCCAACGGGTCATTTAGAATGTGAGATGGCAGGTGACAATGACTAAGGGATATGGATGGGTGATGTGGCATTTATCGATTGGGGGAAACAATCATGGTGGGGGAACTTGCCATGAGTGAATGAGGGAGAAGGACTAACGGAGTTATGGGATGTGACTCTTTTGGAAAGGTGGATGATGATGTCAGGAGGTGATGTGGTATGTCAGGCAGTGAGAGGCGGTGGGATTCAGGACCAGTAGATTCATGCCACATAAAGATAGGGGGCCACCAGAGTAAGATTCCATTCTGGACCCCCCCCCACCATTAAAGGTAGATCAGTCTGGGGGGTCTGAAAAATACTTTGGGTTGTTGATCTACGCACTTTCCTTTTGACTGAAGATCTATCTGTGCTCTTTAACACACATTCCGGACCCCCACCCCTCCATTAAAGGCAGAACGGATGGGGGGGTCTGAAATCCAATACAGACCGTAGATCTAAGCACCGAAACTTGGGCCGTCGAGATGCACACATGCATTATCAGCGATTCTGGACACTCCCCCTCCATTAAAGGTAGAATGGTTAGGGGGGTTCCAAAAGATCTGTCCACCGTAGATCTAGGCATGATTATCTGGGCCGTTGATACATGGACGGTGCATAAATGTGGGTGAAAAATCATATGAACCCTGAAAAACTTAGGATAAGAGCATATCATGGATTTTTCCCAAGCTTTTACATCTTTACATCACCAAGGGGTTAGGCAAACAACTTTTCGAGCATTCAAAACATGGTCCAACATTGATCATCGAGCTGGTTTTATTGAAGTAAAGTAAACTATCCTATGTTCTAACCTAACTTCCTAGGAGAATTAGCCCAGATTAAACTGTTGGGCTAAGAACTTACTCTACCCTAGGGCTATCTGACCAAGATTAGACAGTCTAGCCATATTTATTCACTAACTAACCTAAATCACTTGGCTAAGATTAAATAGTTTAGCCAAGATTATTCACTATTCCTATCAACATCAATTTACAATAACTTGGCCATGCTTGAAAGGTATGGACCAAGTCACTGTTATTGCATGGGGCTCTTATTGAAATTCTTTTATGCCCTCTTTTCTTTTTCTTTTTCTTTCTTTTCTTTTTTCTTTTTCTTTCTTTTCTTTTTCTTTTCTTTCTTTTCTGAAATTATTTGCAGAATGAAAAATCATTTGACAAACAAAAAACACTAGAGAGATAACATTCCAGTCACCAGTTGATCCTATAAATTATAGGGTGATAACAACGGCTCCACCTGGGGATGGTACTCTCCTTGTGAAGTGCCAAGAATCCTGATTCCTGATGTTCTTAAACTTCCTCCCTAGTCGCCTTTGTTGCTTGATTGGTTTTATTTTCAAAAAATGGAAAATAGTTGTCATCGGCTTAGGGCCTTCTCTTCGGGCTTCAACCAACTGACCAAAGTTATTCACTCAGAAACTCGCAAGAAAAATAAAAAATGATTTGTACAATGGAAAGTGTGACTTCAGGTCTCTACTGAGGCGGTGATTAATGTTTCAACATTCTGCCATTTACAGGTCCTCCTGGCAGATCTGTCTCATCACTGTTGTTTAGAAAGAAAGCATTATTTCCTCTGAATGCTTGAATAATGTATGGTCCCTTCCACAAACTATTGAATTTTCCATGCTTTCCCTTGTATTCATTTTAGTAATCCCATCTCAGAACCAAATCTCCTAGATCGAAATCATCTTCCTTGGTTCTTTTGTCAAAAATCTTCTTAATTCTTTCTTGGACTACCTGGGTCTTGTTGTATACTTCTTCTCTGGACTGTTGCAAATGGATCATCTGGTTGATCCTTCTTTGGGAGTCATTTGGCTCGACTTGCATGTCTTGCAGAAATTTCATGACAGGGACTCCTAAGGAAGTGGGAAAGACTACTTCTGTGCCATAGACTAGCTAATATGGTGGCATACCGATTGACCTTTTGGTGGTCAGTCTGTTAGCCCATAGTGCGAAGACCGACTTGTTGTGCCATGACTTCTTGTTTTCCTGCAAAGTTTTATTGATAATGTTTACCAGGGTTTTATTTGATGATTCCGCCAGCCCATTTCCCTGAGGGTAGTAAGCAGTGGAATGCCCCAAGCCAATATGATACTGGTTGCATAAATCTATGAGTTTCTTAGATCGAAAAGCAGTTGCATTGTCAGTTATAATATTTCTAGGACATCCAAAGTGAGACAAGATAATATTTTCAAGAAACTTAATAATGATAGAATGAGTGGCTTGCCTACTTGGTACTACTTTGATCCATTTTTTAAAATAATCTGTGGTAGTAAGAATCCACCTGTTCTGGCCCAAAGAAGGAGGATGTATTTCCCTGATGAAGTCTAATCCCCACTACTGGAAAGGGGCCTCAACGGAGATTGGTTTTAGGGGTAGGGGAAGAAGTTTCCTTTTGCCTTCGAACAACTGACATTGATGACATGAATTCACTTTATGATGCACATCAATGAACAGATTTGGCCAATAGAATCCAACTCTGAGGATTTTGTTGGTTGTGGCCTTCTAGTTCAGAGGACCACCACAGTCTCCTGCATGAAACTCCTGCAATACTTTTTCAGCTTCATCCTTCAATAGACAATTTAACAAAATACCTCCAAGATCTTTCCAATACAGATTGCCTTCTAGAATACAGAATTTTAATGCTTTCAATTTCAAAAACCTAGCTTTAGTATTGTTCAGACCAGGGGGAGCTTGTAAATTATGAAAAACAAATATCAGGTCTATGTACCATGGAGAGTTTAGAAATACCTCTCTCACGCTTGAAGTCGCCTACTCACCCTGTTCATCTGCTGCAGCTAAGAAATTAATGTCAAGAGCATGGAAATTTGATTCAGCCATTAACTTTGCTAGACCTTGACCTTTAATCAGTTTAGTAGGCTTAATCTCTATGTCATACTCTAGAATGATATAAATCCATTTTCCTCTTCGGCCATCCGGATTGTCCTGGGTTAAAATGTCTTTTACTACTGCATTCGGAACATATGCAATGGTGTGGGAATGGAGAATGTATAGTCTAAAATCTTTTATGGCTTTCACCAAGGAAAAAGCTTGTTTCTCCATTATTTTATAATTCAAAGCAGTATCTCTTAAAGCTTTACTAAAAAAGGCTATGGGTTGTTCATACCCTTCGCCGTTTTTTTGTAGTAATACTGTTGCAATGGTATGTTCAGAGGCGAAAGAAAAAAGATAGAAATATTTGGTGAAGTCAAGACTGATCAAGACTGGGGCCTGCATGAGTGCGTGTTTGACTTGTTCAAAAGACTTCCTGGACTCGGTGTCCAATTTATTTTTGTGTCCTTTTTTAACATGTTTGTGATGTTTCTGAGAAGCTCAGCTAGGTTGGGTATGAATCTTCGCAGGAAGTTTATTTTTCCAATAAAAGACTATAACACTTTGATGTTTCTTGGGTGTTCTAATTTCTGAATGGCCTCAATTCTGTTGGGGTATATTTTAATTCCATCCTTAGAGATTATGTGCCCTAGTAGTTTACCTTCCTCTAATCCGAAAAGGCTCTTCTTAGGATTTAAAGAAATCCCAAATTTCCTTCATTTCTCAAAAACTCGTCTGAGATGTCGTAAGTGCTCGTCATCAGATTGGTAAAACACAGTTATGTCGTCTAGATAGATGACAATAAATTTATCGAGTTCTTCCACAAAAGTGATGTCCATCGCCCTCTAGAAAGTGGCCACGACGTTCATCAACCCGAAAGGCATTTTCACATACATGAAAGTACCCCATGGTGTTGTGAAAGTGGTTCTGTCTTGGTCATCTAGGTGAACGAGAACCTGATTATAACCCGATAACCCATCCAGTAAAGAGATTCGATTGGATCCGACTACCCTTTGTAATATGTGGTCCATTTTTGGTAATGGGTAATTGTCCTTCAAAGAGACCTTATTCAGATTTCAGAAATCGATGCAAAGCCTGATTTCTCTAGATTTCTTTCGTGTTGGGACCAAATTTGAAACCCATTTGGAAAACTGTAATGGGATTATGATTTTAGCATCGTACATTTTTTTGATTTCTTTTTCTATCAGGGGAACTAGCTTGGGATTGATTCTCCTAAGTTTTTGTTTGAAAGGCTTTTGATCTTCTTTTATTGGAATCCTATGTTGTATGATGTTGGTGTCATAAGCTTTCAAGTCCTCGTAACCCCAGACAAATACATTTGAATATTCCTTGAAAAGATCAATGTATTTGAGTTTCTGCTCAGGGGGTAATGATTTGGAAAGCTTCACCATCCTTGGTTTCTCTTCTATCCCTATATTACAATCTTCTACTTCTTGACCACTGGCTTCAATTTTCGGTTTTTTAGCTACATCATTAAAATCAAATAAGTCCTCTAAAGGAACTAAACCCCTTGGTAAAACATTACTTTTCAAATTCAAAACATCAGCTTCTATCTCATCATCACCTAACTCTCCTGAATTTATCTTATTTACACTATCATTTCCAAAATCAGGTCTTTTTACATTTTCATCTTCATTTTCTAAATCTATGTTTGTACACTTGAAATCGTTTTTACATTGCAGAAAATCTTCAATTTGATCATCATTACCAAATACCTGCCAATACCTGATGTTTTCTAGAACAGTTGGTCTGCATTTCACCTCCACCGTGTATGGGCGAGTGGATCGAAAAGGTATCTTGCATGTGGTTGTTGACGTAGCTAACCCATCTGCCAAAATATTATGTCCCCTAGGCATCACCTGCAAATCAACTTCAGTGAAACATTTAAGGGCATCCAAGACAACATTCTTATAAGCTCTAAGACAAGGGTGTTTTGTTGCATACTCACCTTTAATTTGCTTGATTATTAATTTAGAATCACCTCTTACCATAATTTGTTTGGCACCAACCTTCTTTAGAAGTTTCAGACCGAGCATCAAGGCTTCATACTCGACAATATTGTTAGTGCATTGAAAATTTAATTTGCAAGAATGGTTTTCCGAATACCTGGATCTGTGATTGTGCAACCAAACTCCTGCTCTAGCTCCTTATTTTCTTACAGCTCCATCAAAGTCCATGCTCCATAAATACGTTGGCAATTCTTCAGTTATGACATTTTTCTTTCTTTCTGCCTCAATGATTTCTTGGCCTTCGTCCAAACCAGATGTATCTTCTTCCAGCTGAACGATTTGTTCTCCCATATCACCATCATTGTATAGGATGAAGGAGTCCAGGTCAGAATGTGCAGAGAAAAGAGGATAGTTATGTGGTTTTTCTTGGTTGCTAACCATGTACTTCATCAGTGTTTCTCTGTATAGTCTTCTCTGTTGACCAAAAACTGGGACAGTGGCATACAACATATCCAACTGCAAAGTACCTGTTAACTTGGCCCCCCAAGACCAGGACAACAACATACCATACTTCGGGGGAATGTCTGCAACCACAACATCCATGATCATGCTTTTCGCGGGAATCTGGACCAGGGTGATACACAGGTTTTTGATCAAACCAATACATCTGACTTTACTGGAGTCAAAAGAGTGTAAGTCCTTGTAAGGTCTGGTAACTTCAAGTCCTGGTTTTTCCATCACTGCTCTAGGCATCAGATGATGGGAAGCACCCGAATCTAACATAGCATTATGCAAAATCAGGTCGTGTATATTAAGGTTGATGTAAAAGGAGCGACAACACCATTGTCGGTCTGACCATACACTTCAGGTCCGAACAAGAGTTCAAGTTGATCATCTGTAAGGTTCACAGTATCTAAATGATTCATTGATCCAACAGTTAAGGCCTTCATACCTATATCAGGTTCAATGGTCAATTCTTTAATCACTTGTGAACAGTAAGCGTCTTTTCTCAACAACTCAGAAAGGGGAATGGGAATTTTTACTTTGGCTAATTCCCCTTCGAGGCTGAAAGGTGTAGGTGCTCTGTTTTGGATCAGCAATTCTGATTTGTCCACCACAATCTTTTGGCCAGAAGTATTTGGTGGGTTAATTGATGGAAACTCAAACTACGATGATCTTTTCAGAATGGTAAGGTTTCTTTTTGCTGGAACTTCAGCATTACCCTTCTCAGGGCTCTTCTCGGTGGAAGGCTCAGGGGATTTTTGGGTTTTGACTGTCTTCTTCGTTTCGGTCACCTTTTTTGGAGAAATTTCATCTATCTTTTTAATTCACAGATTGTACTTCCAGTGTACCTCCAAAATAGCATTTTCAAATGCCTGTTGTTCGGCGTCTTCAGATTCTTCACTTACCTTTGTTTGATTGAGAAGAAAAAGTTCTTTCTCTTCCTGGGTAAGGAAAATAGCTTCGTTATCATGAATTCCCATTAGGTTTATGTGAGTATCCTCCAGTTCTTCAATTACTTCCTCTCCTTCATCGGCATAATTTTATTGTAGGGGAGGTCTGATCTGTTGATCAGGACCTCTCTGTTCCCTTTGATACCTAGGATCTCTCTGCCTCATTTGAGGAGGGTTTCTTCTAAAGTTAGGATTTTGAATTTGAGGAGCTGGTGGGTTTTCTCTAGGAGGGTTTATTTCGGATACAATAAGTCTCTCCATCATTCTTTCCATTTCTCTGGCCAAGGAATCCAATTTGGAATCAAAGGTTGATGTGGAAGATTCCTCTTCGATTATGACTCTCTTGTCTGTCCTCTATCGTGCCCCTTTTTCCAACAGGTTGGCCTCCACACTTATTGCACTTTTCTGCATGTCCTCCAGGGTGGTGGATTTTCTTTCCCTTAATTGATATGACATATCGGCGTCAAAACCATCAGGTAATTTTATAAATGCCAAACCTTGTGGAGGTTTAATATCAGCTGGAATTGCATTGTACAGGTTATTGAAATGGGTGCAGTAATATTGTACTGTCTCACCTTGATTTCTTCTGATGTTTTTGTATTCTGACAATATTTGGAGAGGTTTTTTCTTTACCTCCCATCTGTCTAGAAAACTTCTTTGGAATGCGGTAAGGTCAAGCACTGAGGCAGCACATAAACCTTTATACCATTTCTTAACATCACCTGTCAAACTTTGGGCAAACAATCTCATTTGAACGTCAACCTCATCTACTTCCTGTAGGTCAAAATAATCATTAATTTTATCAATGTGTTGTTGTGCGCTCAAAGGTCCTGTTCCATCGAACTGTGGAAGTCTCATTTGATAGTCCTGGGGCATAGCATGAAGGGGTGCGGCCAACACCAAGGGAGCATATCTAGCTACCATGATAGGTGAAGGAGGCGAGACGACAACTTGGATGATAGGTGGGGTGGTGGAAGAAGATGAGGATGAGGAGGGGCTAGCCGACACAGAATGAGTGGTTTAGGGTTTAGCAGTGGGAGATAGAACTTCAGAAGTCTGGGGTTGCAAGACGGTTGGGTCTAGGACAATTTCAGCCACAAATCTATCAGATTTTGTTCTGAACAGGCTTTGTTCAAAAAGGATGTCAAAGTCGATATCCTGAATGGCAACAATCTCCTCTAGAAGAGAAGGGGACTTCTGAAGGGGATTATGTCTTACTGAACCTTTAGCAATGGTCTTCTTCCTGAGCAATTGTTTTGTATTATCAGTTGTTATCACAGGTTCCGGGTTTGGGTGAGATCGAGTATAAGCTCTTTTGGGAGCCAGATTTCTTTTTTGATTTATATATTTTTTTTTTTTAGTTTTATGAATTTGAAAATAATATGTGCAAATTTTCAACAACCTCTAAACATTACTTCTTTCTCAGATTTGCAATATTTTAGAAGCAAACTTTTCCTCTAGGGAAAAGAAAATGCGAGGTTAAAATTTGTTCAGTTATGTTCCCCAGTGGAGTCGCCACTATGTTAGCACCCTATAAATTTCCTAGAAGTTGTCAGGAAAGAAGAAATCTATGCGAGATAACTTTATCCAACCACTTGGAAGCTAGGATCTAGCCCTACCAGCTTCAAAGAGGGATCTCTCTATACAATTTAGATATGTTTCAAATTTAAGATATTAGGCTAGGTAAATAAAATATGTGAGTTTTGTTTGTTGTAGTTTTCATTGGGTTGACTGAGAGTGTTTACACATCCATTGGGCTATGGGGTCTGTATCATGAAATAAAATCTAAACCAGAAATCAAAGAAACTTTTCACAGGCCGAGATAATGTAATCGTTGGATTCTTTTAGTAGCATAAATGAGAAATAGAAGAAAAAAGGTGAGAATGTCAATTACAACAAAGAAGCAATTGAGAATTTCTTTATCATAAAATCAGAAGATGAAACACTAAAATCTTTTAAAGTCAGAAACGGGGTATACAAAGATAAATCCTGCAACTTTCGTTACTTTCAAAGATTAGTTTTAGAAAACAGTGGGTTAACTAAGCGAGAATAACATTTAACTTAGAAAGGAAAACATCACCAGTGAATACACGCAAGAATCCTGTAAAAATGCCTCTTTGTATTAATGGAAGATCTCTTGAAAAATATTACAGTCTGATAGCTCGCAGGGCGTAAAGATCAACCCCCAATACTTTGAAAAGTGAAGTATTTATAACCCAAAATTACAAATGATCCTGTCATTAAAGATCAGGACGTGTTAAATCTATTTTTAGCCTAACTAACTTAACAAATTACAAGAATCTAGGAAACTGTTTGATGGTGTGTCGCAACTGTATGTTGTTTTCTGGGTGGACCATTGGTGAGGCCTCTGCATGACCTCATCTGACTGGACAACTGACTGGGCTGGGATAGCTCATCGATTACTCGATCAAGTCGCAAAGTTCTTCCCATCGAAGATGACTAGGAACACTGACCTTGAGTAACCTTCGGTAGACGTCATCCATCTGTGTGTACTTGGAAAAAGTAGACTTGGTGATGAAGATATACTGAATCTCATGTTGAATGCTGATGTCCAACTGAAGTGCATATAAGAATTCTTTTCCGGTGATGCTACCTTGAAACCCTGAAAATTTTGAAATATCTTTAGCCACATCGACTAGTCTCTTTTTGTAAACTGGGAGCGTCATCAATTTGTCATTTATCACCTTCAAACCAGGAAGACCTTTCTTCTATAGGGCCTCAATCTTGCTGAAAAACCTGTGTACCCCTAGGTCCATGGCCTAAACCTTTTCTTCTAGCTGTAGCATCAGTCCTCTCTTGGTCAAGACTCTTTTGACCTCAAGGATGGTCTCTGTTCTATCCTCAATTCTCAGCTCTTCCATCTCCTCTATGGTTTTAGAATTCAAGAATTTGATGATTTCATTAGCCTGTGTGGGCATCTTTCCCAGTTCTGATATGATCTTCTTGATGTCTTGTTTGCTTCTCTGCACCAATTCATTTTTCTCAAACATAATATGTGTCATTGGCCATATTTAGTTCATAGACTTGGTGATGTCTGTCCAGACACTTTCTTTGACTTCGACCAGTGTTTTACCTATCGAGATCGACAGGAGGCAGGAGAAATGGATTCTCCTCTCCTTCTGTTCATTTTGATTTTGGCGCCATTACTATAACAATACCTGCAAATAAAACAATATTAGCGGGGGCGACTGTAGATGGGGGCGACTGACTATAACAGAGAAGAAAACAGGGTAAATTCTCTGGTGCGATGAGTGGGTAAATGGTGAAGGAATGAAGAGTGAGGGTAATTTTGAATAAACGGGTATCCGTTGGGCGTGAGGGACAGGTCAATTGGTTAATGGATAATTTATCTAGTAATAAATGGCCAACAGGTCATTTAGAATGTGAGATGGCAGATGACAATGACTGAGGGATATGAATGGGTGATGTGGCAGTTATCGATTGGGGGTAAAAATCATGGTGGGGGAACTTGCCACGTGTGAATGAGCGAGAAGGATTGATGGAGTTGTGGGATGTGACTCTTTTGGAAAGGTGGATGATGATGTTAGGAGGTGATGTGGTATGTCAGGCAGTGAGAGTCTATGGGATTCGAGACCAATAGATTCATGCCACGTATAGATAGGGGGCCCGCCAGAGTAAGATTCCATTCTGGAACCCCCCCCCCCACCGTTAAAGGTAAATTAGTCGGGGGGGTCCGAAAAATAATTTGGGTCATCGATCTGCATTCTTTCCTTTTGACCGTAGATCTATGCATTCTCTTTAACACACATTATAGACCCCCCCCTCCATTAAAGGCATAATGGATGGGGGGGTCTGGAATCCAATATAGACCGTAGATCTAAGCGTCGAAACTTGGGCCATCCAGATGCGTGCATGCNNCCCCCCCCCCCCCTCCATTAAAGGTAGAACAATCAAGGGGATATGGAAAGATTTGTCCACCATAGATCTAGGCGTGATCATCTGGGCCATTGAAACATGGGCGCGAAAGCATATGCGCCCTGAAAAACTTAGGATAAGAGCATATCGTGGGTTTTTCCCAAGATTTTACATATTTACATCACCAAGGGGTTAGGCAAACAACTTTTCGAGCATTCAAAACATGGTCCAACATTGATCATCGAGTTGGTTTTATTGAAGTAAAGAAAATTAACCTATGTTCTAACCTAACTTCCTAGGACAATTAGCCCAAATTAAACTATTGGGCTAAGAACTTAATCTACCTTGGGGCTATCTGACTAAGATTAGACAATCTGGCTAGATTTATTCACTAACTAACCTAGATCACTTAGCTAAGATTAAACAGTTTAGCCAAGATTATTCACTATTCCTATCAACATCAATTTAAAAGAACTTGGCCATGCTTGAAAGGTATGGACCAAGTCACTGTTATTGCATGGAGCTCTTATTGAAATTCTTGTATGCCTTCTTTTCTTTTTCTTTTTCTTTCTTTTCTTTTTTCTTTTTCTTTCTTTTCTTTTTCTTTTTCTTTCTTTTCTCAAATTATTTGCAGAATGAAAAATCATTTGACCAACAAAAAACACTAGAGAGATAATATTCCAGTCACCAGTTGATCATATAAATTATAGGGTGATAACAGGATCAAACCATTAGATCAGTCTGATAAGGTGATAGAGGAGATAAGAGAGATGTTCTTTAAGTCAACAGGGAAGACTATCAATAGGATAAAGTTGAACAAAGGAGAATTTGCAAGAGAAGCAGGACAATAAAAACAACAACATAGCAAAGGAGCACATGGACAACTCCAAAGAGAGGTTTGGGATCTAGGAGGATTTCAACAGTTAAGTAGAGGAGCTCGTGATTTTCCCAGTAGTGGAGTATGATGCCTGAGTTTCTTTCCACCTTATAATACACCAACAATGACAACACATCAATGCATATTCAAGAGGAGGAGAGGTGTCATCCCTCTCATTTTTCCTTTGAATTTTGAAAATTCAATGTATTTAATTGTAATTAAATGTTGTAAGGATGGAGTAAAGACAAGTTGGCCTTTGTACAGGTTGTAGATAGATTTTCCTTTAATAGGCTTGATTTGTACATATCTTGAGCTTGGCCTTGGATATGAAAATGTAAATGCACATTTAATAAAATTTAATGAGGTTAGGTGAGTTGGAGGGAAGGCTCAAGGACCCCCTCTTTTGTAAAAAAAAAAACCTTGTAATCAATTATTCATAATGTGGAGAAGAAAAGAAGAGAGGAGAGACCCAAGACTCTGTTGAAGTATGAGCTTTGTACACATTGTAATTGACATTCAGAGGTAAGACAGAGCAATTTTTCATGCCTATGAGTTTCCTATGCTTGTGTTCATAGTTTCTTGAATGTTTATGAATGTTGTATGCATGTTTATATGTTGTATATGTATGAATAGGTTTACAATCTGCAAGATTAATATAGAATCCACTATCTGTCTGTGAGTTTGAGTGAGAGTTCTAGGTTTTTTTAGGCTAGTGCAAGGAGTGAATGACAGAGTATTGGAATCTCTGTGAAGCCAACGCAAGGAGTGTGTGCTTGAATTATGTTTGGAATTCAAGAGGAGAACGTGCCAGGTGGGAACACCAGAACAATTACAAACTTACAAGGAGCCTCATAGTTGTTGAACACTCTAGAGGGAATCATGTGCAGATAAATCACAACCAGAGTTACTGAACACTCTGTAACCTCAACAAGGAGTGATTTGAGCTGGTGCAAGGAGTGCACAAGAGAAATATGTTTCAATTTTTTATAGAAGAGTGTCAGAGAAGAGAACCCAAAGTTGTTGAACACTCTGGTATCTAGTTGAAGGAGGAAGTATTTTAGAGTTACTGAATACTCGGAGGTAATACTTAGCAAGGAATGCTTTGAGCAATTGCAAGAAGTGCACAATTCCAACACCTTTATGAAGTATATGGTGAATTGAGGAGAGCCAGATTTTTTGAACACCCTGGAGGAGATCTCTTCAAGAGTGCATTGAGCAATTGTCTGTCAAGAGGGCACAAAGTTCCTTTGAATTTTGAGCATTTATAACCTCAGGGGGACCAATGCATAGTTCATGTGGAGTGAACTTATTCCAAGTTCATAATATCAGGAGGAAGAGAGTGGTGTGATAGGAGGGCACCAGACATTTTCTATCCATGCAAGAGTCCTAAACCTCTTTAGTTTCGAGCGAGATAAATCTTAGGACAAGTATAAATTTCAAGAATGAAGATAGAAGTCAAGTCATTTAGACTTGCAAAGGAAATTTCAAAGGGACGAGTCCCTTTGAGTTTTAAAGAATTCAAGCTCAAGAGGGATAACGGTTCCTAGAAGCACAAGTCGAGACCCAAACAGTCGAGATTGTAGGAGGATCAAAAGTCATATCCTTTGAAACTTCTTAAAATCCTTCGTCAGAGGGGAAATTGCTAGGAGAAGCATGAGGAGAAACAACTTTTGTTATCTCAACTGGGGAGAAGAAATATGGATCATTAAATCTTAGGTTCATACATTAGGAGGAGTGCACAAGGAGGAATACATATCCCAGTTGTAGGATCTAAAAACAGAGGACCAACATCCATTGGATCCAAGTAAGTGCACGAGACTTAATCCTCTTAAGTGCACAAGAGTGCGAACTATTAGAAATCCTAAAGTCCCAAAGTGGATCAGGACCATCCATCGTCAAGGGGTGCAGGTGTCAGCAGATAAGCCACTTTGGAGGTTTGACATTATGGAGGATTCACAGTAAGGTGTTCTTAGGCATGAAGCTGCTAAAGATGGAGTTAATCAGGTCCATAGAATTCTCTAAGGACGTGTGGCGTCATATTGGGAATTTCAGAGGTTTAGTACTCCAGAGGTTTTTTGGAGAGGTGTTCAGATTTCACCGAATCCCGGAGTCTCGAAGTCATTTGGGACATCCATTTTGAAAGACACGTGGTACATATCCATGCACTCGAAGGTAGATAATAGTAGGGAGAAAGAGAAAAGAGAGAGCATCAAAGTGGTCGAAGGCCCGAAGTTTGAAGCTCTGCCAACCGTCAATATATCATGGACACACGTCGATAGATCTTCCTGTTCAGAGGTATAACACTCTGGGAGACAAGAGGATAATGGAGAGTAGACCGAAGTTCATCTGAAGCTTGGAGGTAGAAATTGCACCCTAACCATCGATATGGAGAGGGGCACATGGAGAAATCATGTGAATTTGAGGTTGTGTCACTTTGAGAGTGTGGAGAAGCATCGGGTGCCAATAGTACCAAATTCCAAAGGATAAAAACCTTTTGCGTTTAGCCCTGGGTCATAACCCATGGTCCCATAAGGAAAGGGGCCTAGTGAAGGGAACTATCGTTTATGTATTTCAAATTTTAGAAAAGGAGCATGGGCTCAGTAGGAGTCTGCAGGTTTCATAGAAATTGTTCCTTAGGAGGAAAGGGGCATGTGTAAGACTAAATTGGGGCTCATTAGAATCCCTAAGAGTCAATTCCACTCATATTTGATTGATCCTTGACCGAGAGGTCATGAAGACCCAGGGAGAGGCATGGGGTTTGCATCATATATTTAAATCCAAATTTACCTCTAAGGTGGTCCTCAATTTTTTAATTTCAAATTAAATGGGTAATACTACATTCTTATGATACACAAGTTCAAATGGGGAGAAACATGTGGTGTTCTTCCATGTCTTCTTGTAGGCCCAAAGAGCCTTTGGTAATCACCCATCCCAATCACGACAGTGACTAGACACAATATTGGTACGTATACTTTCAATAACTTTATTAGTGTTTTCCACTTACCCATTAGCATGTGGATGGTAAGGTGAAGTAATCCTATGGAAAATCATGTACTTTTTTAGTGATATCTTTGATCAGCTGGGAAGTAAATTGTGGCCCTCCATCTATGACTATTTATTTTGGCACTCCAACGAGGACAAATATGTCCTCAAACAAAAACTCTGAAACATCTTTTTCGTGTCCTTGACAAGTGCCTTGGCTTTGACCCACTTGGTAACATAGTTTGTACAAACCAAGATGTTGGATTTTTGATGATATGGAGGGTTAATAGGCCCCACAAAGTCAAGATCCAACTTCTCAAAGGTTTCAATAACCAATTGAGATTTTAACATCATACTGAGAGGGGGGGTAAATCAGTAACAGAGAAATTTAATCCTTTTAACCAAATAATCCAAGTGTTATATCAATATAGAATTATCATCCATAATAAGCAATGAACAAATGAACAATCATACACATACACAGTAAACTATTGTTTTACGTGGAAACCCAAAGCAGGAGAAAACCACAAAATGCTTTTCCTTATATGTCTTGAAGAATTACATTCATTGGAAGCACTAACTTCCTTTGTTTTATAGATGTAACTGGAAGGAGTCTCCAACCCCCTATTTTCTCAGGCTACAACCTGAGGGAAGATCCAACTCCCCAATTCTATGGCTACAAGTAGAAGGAGGATACAACCCCCTATGTTCTATGGATACAACTGGAAGGTGGCTACAACCACCTGTCCTTGCCCCGTTTGACCGCACTGAAGTAGAAGTAGAATGATGAAACCATTGTCACACTATCACTATGAGATATACCACTGTATAACTATATCAACTTGTACCACTGACTTGTATCAAACCTGTACAACTACCCTGTAAGAAATATGTACCTGAACTGAACAGTATCAACAAAAATACAATAGGTATGAGACTTGTAGTCCTACAACCTGTGTATGTACGTGCTCTATCTATTATGCAGCCTGCGTATGTACACGACCAAACTGTTATACATCCTGCATATGCCTTCTGAAAACTAGGGTTTCCTTTATCTTGAAAACTTCCGACTCTCTGTAACTTCTTTCACATAGATCTGTAACCTATCACTGTATCCAGACTATAACTATACCTTGTGAATGCATCCTCATACATAACCTTTACCCAAAGAAAATATGTCTCTCTCTAGTCATGTGCCATATAGGTGTGTGTAATCATGAACAAGTATAATAACCCTCACATGATCTTATTCATCAAACCCTTTATGATATTCATCCTCTCAATACATCAACCACTTCACAATTACAAGATCTTAACCATGTACCATAAAAACCCTTAGACATATGCCAAGAAATACAAGATGTGCCTCAATAAGAAGTATCAATGATAAATATACCAACACTGTATTTATGTAGATCTTACTTATGAAAAATATCCCATGTATCCACTAGTCTCTCTAGGGAGAATCCTCAAATATCCATTGCCATTCCTCATGCATACATCAAAATACAACTATTCATAGAATTAGGAAATACATTTTGAATCAATGGATAGATATGATGTATCGGAGCACTGTAGACCTACCAATCAAGATTATGATGAATACACATCAGAGCATGAATTGTTATGAGCCATCTGTCTTAGAGACTCCCAAGTAATATGAATATTAGAAAGGGGGAGTCTATGTGATAGCTGTGACAGACCAAATAACCATCCTTTGACCAGCTTCCAGAGTTTGAGAAGACAGATTCATAGCAATCAGTTAGCAAAAATACAGTTTGATATATTAATCAAGACTTCATGATAGTATAGTGATAAATGGGTTAGCATTATGGACAATTGTGCAAGTAGAGTCTTGGATAGTATGGACATAGATGGATTTGTAAGAACACTTAGCAGGTTTGGACATACATATGATCGTGGACGAGAGCATGCATTCATATATTGGTTCAAAGAGTGTTTCAGAGACAAAGGAACATTATCATAATGGATGATAATTACACAGGAAATGGCTCCAACAATGCTAATGGATTCCAAATTGACAGATATTTTTTGGACACATGCAGTTCATACATCAATTCACATTCAAAACAGAGTAATTCTCATAAACAATAATAACAAAACTCCCTACGAACTATGGAAAGGAAGCATAGACAACAACCTCTACATCAAGGTAACTCAAGGTAATATTTTATTAATTGAAATTTATGTTGATGATATTGTTTTAGAAGTACTAATGACAAGTTAAGCCAGAAATTTGCAAAGGATATGAAAAATGAATTTGAAATGTCATTACTTGGAGGACTACCCTTCTTTTTGGGTCTTCATAAATGTCAAAGAAACCAAGAAATTTTTATTTCTAAAACTAAGTATATCAGAGAAATGCTAAAGAGGTTTGGAATGGAAGATTGCAAACCAATTACCACTCCTATGCAAACCAGTTGCAAGTTGAGAAAATATGATGATTCAAAGTCTAAACACCAGAGGCAATACAGGTCAATGATTGGTTGCTTACTATATGTGATAGCATCCAAAGAAGATGTAATGCAAGCAGTTGGAAAGGTGGAATGATTTCATGTAGCACCAAAGGAATCACATGTATCAACAATTAAGAGGATTTTCAAATATCTCAAAGGAACAAAAGAGTTTGGATTATGGTATCCAAAAGGAAAGGATTTATCACTTATTTCCTACACAGATGCAGATTGGGAAGGTTGCATTAATGACCAATGAAGCACCAATGGAGCAACATTCTACTTGGGTGAGTGTTTAGTATCTTGGCTAAGCAAGAAACAATCATCAATATCCTTATCTATAGTTGAGGCAGAGTATATTGCAGCATCAACATGTTGTACACAGGTTCTATGGATGAAACAAATTTTGACAGATATATAGGTTGAGTACAATGATCCCATTCCAATCTATTGTGATAATACAAGTGCCATCAGTATCTCAAAAAAATCAGTGATGCACTCCAAGACGAAGCGCATTCCAATCAAGTATAACTTTCTACGGGAACAGGTTGCAGAGAAGAACATCAGAGTTGAATATGTGGGAACAAAAGAAAAATTGGCATACATATTTATAAAACCTCTTCCACAGGAAGCCCTTGATTATCTCTGCCAGAGACTAGGAGTAATTTCTACTCCGAAATGAATTCTTTTGAATTCTTGTCTTTTATGTCTTAGATGTACACAAAGAAGAAACATAAATAGGACAAAGGGGGAGAGATTTATCAGATGCAAAGGAAAATTATTGCAGAGAGAGAATAGAGGCATGTTTCCAAGGGGAGCGATTGTCACAAGGGAAGAATGAGAGATATGACTTCAGAGTGATACCCTTTATCAAAGGGGGAGATATTATGAAGGGAAAGAGAGTAATTAGAAGCTTATAAACACAATGAAAAATCAAAGGCACGTAGACAGGGGGAGCATCCCTAAGGAGATTTTATTCAGGGGGAGTAGCCCCAAAGGGAGATACCCTTTTCCATTGATGTCAAAGGGGGAGAGACAGAAACATTGATGAAGAGTATAAGCATGAATGTTATCATGACTAAGTGTTTCCATCAATGTTGGTGTTGCCATAAATTCCAAAGGGGAGATTGTGAAATAGTTTTCTTAGGTTGATGGATAGTTGGTATGGATTGTTGGTTGTCATCGATTTCAACCATTGGAGAGTGATATTGTAGATTATGTCAACCCTTAGTGATTGATGTCAACACTTGGAGAAATTTCGGTAGAGAATTTTGGTAGCTATTCTATATGGATATTAAATTTCATTACATTTATGGTGGTATGTGGAACATCACATAAATCCTCACGGTTAGAGAGTTATGGCCATGAGAAGTTGGAGAACCCAGGTTTGGGTAATGGACCCAAGTTTGTTTGATGGATAATGGTATGAGTTTTGATATATTTGCAAGTAATAATATTCTATATGAATAGTACATGTCATTCCATTTCTGGTGGTATGTGGAATGTCACATAAATCCTCACGGTTTGAGAGTTATGGCCTTACGAAGTTGGAGGACCCTCATATGTCATCTAGAAGCCCCAAAAGGTCAAAGTAGTCAAAGTGGTTTAATAGATTTTAGAAGGTAAATAATAAAGTGAAGTGATGAGTGTAGTATAATTCAAATTCAATACAAAATAAATTATTTAAATAATAAATTTAATGCATAAATTAGAAGTGGGTTAACCCTAAAATAAGGAAAGTGGGCAAAGTGACCTAGAAGATGTTTTTAAGGAAACTATTTGGAGAGTATAAATAAGAGGCAAGGCTCTCTCATTTAAGATCACACTTGAGAAAATTGAATATATATAGTTTTTTGAAGTAACCAAAGGATATCTAAGCCAAATTTATGAGGGAAGGTGAAGAAACGAAGGTCGGAATTGAAGGAAGGATAAATTCTTTTGATGATGCTTTCTAAGGTGTTTCGGGTAAAAACATCATAACTTCTTCATAACATATCCAAATTCATCATAGATCCAAATTCAGTAACACCAAATGTGTTGGCTAGAGTATAGTATTTAGTATGCTTTGTAACAGTTTTAGATCAATTCAATAAATATTTTGTATGGGGCACACTCTACAAGGTCGCTCTCTAGAATAAGACAAAATTCAGCAAGGTGTGCCATTTTTTCTATAACTCCTTTTATGAGAGGTTCCAAGTAGTGACACTTGGAGGAATTCCATAAAACATATTGAAGAACATTGTATATCATTTTAATATATTTATTCATTACAGGTACAAAGTTATGATTATTTCAAGTTAGGGTTGTTGACTAATCCAAAATTAGTCATGTGAGACTAAAGAAAAGTTTGATGAAAATGCTAGTCTCTTGTTGTTAGAGTTAAGGAAGGTTTGCAGGTATGTGATCATATAAAATAGGTCTATTACAGAGTTAAAAATCAGATTTGGATGATGAAATTGATGAGTTCATTTGGTTGAGGTACATGTTGGGTACATGGTTGAGACAAGTAGTTGATGAGTTGGCACATACATGAGGTGTATAGTTGATGATGTTGGTACATATTGATGAGTCATATTTGATGACTAGTTGATACATGATTGGTACATACTTGGTACTCGGTTGGAGGCACTTGTTAGTAGTATTATTAACACATGGTCTATGGATTATGTAGCATACATGTATTATTAGAAGCACATATTGATCTTGGTGATGATTATGAGTTGTTGTGTTATTCTTGGTTGATGCACATCTTTGAGAGTTGTCTTGGTGATTGATATTGGTGAGTAGATCTGATTTGGTTGATAAGATTGATGAGACAGGTTGTTTTGATAGGTTGTTGGGACCATTTGTTGTGACAGGTTATTTATACAGGTTTGGTGCATGGTTGATGCACTTGTTCATGGTACAGGTTGAGGTGCAAGTTGGTGCATGGTTGATGCACGTGCTTATGGTACAGGTTGATTACAGGTTTTTTGGCATATGTTGGTGCATGGTTGATGCACTTGTTTATGGTAGAGGTTGATTACAGGTTGAGGTACAAGTTGATGTATGGTTTATGCATGGTTCAGATTATTGGTATAGGTTATTTGGCACAGGTTGATTGGTATAGGTTTACAATAGTATATCTCACAGTGATAGTGTGACAGTGGTTCTGTCATCCTACTTATACGTCAGGGCATTTGTATAGGGAAAGGACAGGTGGTTGTAGCCACCTTCCGGTTGTAGCCAAAGAACATAGGGGGTTGTAGCCAGAGAATTGGGGAGTTGGAGCTTCCTTCAGGTTGTAGGCTAAGAAACTAGGGGGTTGGAGCCTCCTTCCAATTGTAGCTAGAAAACAAAGGAAGTTGGTGCTTGCAATAAATGTAATTCTTCAAGACATATAAGAAAAATCATTCAGCGGTTTTCTCCCACTTTGGGTTTCCACGCAAAAAACTGGTGTGTTGTGTATGTGTATGATTGTTCATTTGTTCATTTCTTATTTACTCTGTAGTTATTAGATGATAATGATACATTGATATAAAATTTGGATTATATGGTTAAAAAGGATTAAATTGCTCTATTACAGATTCACCCCCCCTCTTAGTAATCCAACAAAGATCATGGAATGCGAAGTTCATAGCACGTTGGAAGGCTGCTCCAACAATTTTAAGGCCGAAAGGAATCATACGTTATGCGAAAGTACCCCAAGGGAAAATAAATGTTGGCTTGTGTTGATCCTCAGGTTTAATCTGAATTTGGTTATACCCTGAAAATTGATCCATGAAATAAAACACTTCGCTTCCCACACACTCGTCGAGAATCTGATCGATGAAAGGTGTTAGGAAAATGTCTTTAGGACATAATTTGTTCATGTCATGAAATTCCATGCATACATGGTGTTGTTCCTGAGTCTGTACTTAAGGCTCAAAAGCATAGTGTCAAGGCATCCAAAAGTGGTTAGGATATGGAGAAGGGAAGACGTCAAACTTCAGAGAAAGAAACTAAGGAAGATTTATTCGTTGGGGTTGTCTGGCTTCGAACTGTTCCTGAATAGTTATGTCTCGTTCAATGGCTGCCCATGATTGTTCGAGTTCGGCCCGGTTAGTTGTTGTTTTAAGGATAGTGTTGAAGAGGTTTAAAACGATGTGTGTTTGGTTCAACAGTCCGGGTTCGACATTTGGTTGAGTTGGTACAGGAATTGTCATGGGGGAACAACACAGGTAAGAGGACTTTTAAGAAAGGTTGAGTGTTGTCTCAGTTTAGTCTTATAAAAGAGAAATTACGGTTGCAGAGTTAACGATGGATGCAAACCTAAGGCTCGTTCCCGTAACTATATTATATTTTAATAAAAGGTGCGAGTTGGGAGAAAAACATTGAGCTGTTTACAGTGTAAGGTTCCTACCAGGGGAAAATCTCACGACATAAACAGGAGAATAAAATATGTAAGAAAATAACCAATGTAACAAAGAATATATGTAGAATTCTGAAACTGCGGATTGGTCTTATACAACTGATAGTTGGTGCAGAGGAAAGGCAATAAACAATTACAGAAAACCCAAATTCATTCGTTATAGTAGTGGTCATACTAAAGTATAACGAATCACATCAATTATGAATATGAATTGAAATTGAAAAATTAGGAACAAGAAATCAAACTTGTAATACAGTAGTGACGGAATTGAGAATCTTGGATCTGCTTGTATTAAATCTCAATGTAAAAACTCTCTTACAAAATCTCAAAAAGGGTCCAGCCCCATTTCTTTCTCTCTGGGGTATATTTATACAATTTCTACGAAGCAGGTAGAATCTCAATAGTCGCAAAATTTCAGTTATGAAAGAGGAGAGAGCAATCGCTCCATTTCCCCTACTCCTACTCTGTCTTCATTTAGTGCCAGGTGCTCATCTTCGCATGGACTCGGTGCAGGCGATACACCTTTCCACAAGCTGAGATACGAGCCGTGAAGGCTCCGCTTGACAACTGGCCTCGACGAAGTAACATTCTCGGGCCAACTGTTGTAGCTTGTCCCCCATTTTTTCATCGATGATGTCGAGGGCACTTAGTTGCACGTTGGGCTAGATCATGTGGTTATCAATGCGGGCCATGTCCACCATATCTATCTGAGAGATATCGGCCGAATCTCTCTCATCCTTCTCTTTTAGATCAAGCGAGATTTGTTTCACATTCATTTGTATCAATGTTTCTGCATCGCCTCCACTTTCCATACCCAACATCTCGCCGTCCATAGAATTGAAGGCTTATTCTAATGAATTGGTTACCTTTTGGGCTTGCTCCTTGCCCAGGGAAATGTTGTGCTCCCAATCTTTCAACAGAATATTACCTCTGGTTTTCTCTGAGATGGCGAGCCCGGGAGAACCTGTCGAAACTCTGTTATTCGTGGGTATCACTACCTCCTGGAAGGCAACCCGAGCCACTTCTGCATCCCTCTCTTTGAAAGCCAGGTTCTCGGAAACCTGATTCATCAACAGACAATTCTCTCGGATCGCTCCCACTTTGGTGAACAAATTCTGTTGTGCAGAAGAGATTCTGTTCCGAATCTTGATCGCTCGGGATTTAAAACTCTCGACGTTGATCATCCTGCTTTCGACGATCTCTACCTGAGCCTGCAACTCTACAATCATAGTCCTCTGTTGGCCCACCTGTATCTGATCGTCTCGGACCACTAGATGTGCTTGATCGAGCTTGGTTTTAAGCACGTCTATCTCATTTTTATCAGCTAGTCAGGCCAGTTCTATCTCCGCGCTCACCTGGCCTTGAGCATTTTGCGTGGTCGAGGCCAATCTGGCCTCGAGAGTCCTGATCAGGAAATTTTTCCTATTGAGTTGTTTCTTTAAAAGTCTGACCGAAAATTGATTCGTCGATGCATACGCTCCTAGCGTCCCAATGATCTCAATGGAGAATTGCTCATTCTTTTTATTTTTTCCATCGGTCATGACCTTGAACTTCTTAGCAGTAGATTCTCCCTCCTGGTAGAATTCCCTTTTTACTACCGCTTTTCTCTTTTTATCAAAGAAGAACTCGTTCGGAGGAAGTTCTTCTGCTCGTATGGGCCTCAGCTCCTCATTAAATATCCATCCTTCTTCGATATTCCCTTGTGCTGACTGCAAGGGGGTGACAGAAGTGATGGGTTCCCTGATTTGTTTTGCTGATTTTTCTGGGGTATCAACCGGGTTCTTCTTCTTTGGCAGTTCCGGGGTCTTTGTCTCGACTTCCGGATTCTGTTTCTTTGGCAAGTCCGGAGTCAGTACCTCTGCTTTGGGATTCTTTGTTTGTTCCTCCTCATCCTGTTGTTTTTCCAAGTCCGGAATTGCATCTTTGGGATATTCAACATCCTTCTACTTTGTCTCGGGAACACCCAAACTCTCACCTCGCAACACAGCGGGGAGATTGCTTAGTCTATGCTCTTGGAATTTTAACACAACAACTATGTCTTCAGGTGCCAAGGATCAGATCCGGACTAGAACTTCTTTGTAAGACCTCGCCCCTTGGAAAATATCATCCGAGGGTGAGTTCTCATGCTCGAACCTCTTGAGCCCACAATTTGCTAAATGGTTGCTCACAACCCTCTGTGGATCATGTTTCTTATACTCTATGGAGACCATATTCAGGTCTTCCAGGGCTGCAGCCTCAGCCTTTGCATGCCTGAAATCCAATAAAGAATAAGAGTTCAGCTGAAGGGAAAAGATGGCCACACCTTCTTTGAGTATCCTTTGAGTTCTTTACTTACCCCGCTAATTACTGTCTGTTGAGCAACCTCGCGACAAGCCATCTTTTCGGGGATGAACAATGGTAGCGCAAGTGGGGGAACAACAACCATGAACACTCTGAAGTACGAGAACTCTGCCTCCACGTACCAGTCCGCTATGCCACTCAAATTTGCAGCAATGTTGTCCAAGATACGAGGTGGTGGGTGACCAAAAATGGTGATATGCAAGGGCACCATCACCCAGTTGAAAATTTTGTATATGAAACTGTCTACTTTATTTTCCCATAGATTTTCATGGTATACATGTACGGGCCTATCTTCGGCCGGAGTCCAAGCCCATCTCATCAATGGGAATGGTGTCATGGAACATATCGCGTCCATAATATATGCGGACATGAAGAATGAGGATGGCCTCCCACTTGCCTTCTGCTCCCGATAATCTATGACCCGGTTGGCCAAACTATCCAAGAGTATCTTTGCCCAATTAAACGAGCAACCTTCTGCTACCCGAAACATCAGAGGCACCCACGTAATGAAAAAATGCGATGTGTCCTCCCTCCCAAATAGTCGGCATGTCATCATTGCCACATACTTATACTGTGGCTCCAGCGAAGCGATTGAATAAACGCCCTGGTCATTTTCTCTAAATTTCATGGTACGCGAAACCCAATCCTTTATCAAACCAGGCATGGTTTTATCATATTGTATGCACTCCTTTTCTTTGAATTACTCCAGGAATTCAGCACCATATGTGTATTTAGATGTCATCGGGAGCTTGTACATGGTTTGGATATGTTCCAGCCTAAAAGTCCCAACCATGACCCGTTGTTGGTTCATTATAGTCCTGGTGGGTAAGTCTATGTGATCCAATGCCCATCGGATCATGTAGTAATATGGGAGAAACCGTGGTTTGGCTGCTACCCTGTGCATTCTGGATTGGATGACTATCTTGTATTTAGTGTTTAGATCATCCTTTTCATTGTCGTCTAAGTCTGAATAATTCACCAGTTCTAATTGTAGAATGTCTGAAACAAATGACCAGCTGGGGACTGAGTCGACACTCCGGGGCGAAGTGTCAGAGACATTGTCTGAGCCTTGTCCTGGGACCTTGACATTCGCCTTTGCTGCTTTCCGTGGAGCCATAGCCAAAGCTTTCATTTTCGCCCTTCTGCAATAGAACTGCGTATACATGCAGAAATTAGTTCACTCAGAAATGATGAGCTCTGTGTGCTTATGAAAATGTCTTCGTTATAATAAAATGAAACTCTTATATATATTTGAAAATTCGGTACTTTTCGAAATAATCCGGTCAAATCGTAATTAGAAACAAATTTATTGCGTAAAATCCGATCTTATATGCATGGATTTACCCTACTTCTCCATAAATGTCATAAATTTTTGGCGGTTTGACAGTCAGTCGAAGTATGGAGAGAAAATGGATACCTTGGGAAACATGAAAGCCTCGAGGCGCGGGATATATCTTGCTTTATTTTAAATTATCAAATCTTACCAACGTTAATAAATTTCTCACTGTTCGCTACATCGTGGATTTTATTTTAACATTTTAGGTTTCCAACTCGCGAGATCGCGAGCACCGACTTTGGATTAATTAATGGTAATCATGATTTTGGAATAATTGATTTTATATTCATTTTATTCTCCATATCGCAACTCGGAACTTCGAGGACAAGTTTATGGGATTTTTATATGCCGAGTCGCAAAACCGCGAGATTGCGATAACAAGACTTAATTAAGGGGAAGTTAATCTTGGATTAAGTGATTAATTAATCATGTTATAATTACATCACGACTTCGTGAGTCGGGGTTTTAGATGCCACAACTTTCGAAAAGATAGTGCTGAGTGGCGAAACGCCGAGAACAGATTTTAACCACGGTTAGCTTTTTTTCTTTTAATCCTTGACCAGGGTTATCCTGAAAGACCTCGTGTTCTCAGCTCTCGGGGCTGTAAAAATAAAAATTTGGGTTTGGCTAACGCCAAGGCGTGAAACCCCCGATGACGTCTAATCATGAGTTAAATATTTTACCCCGGTTACTATCTTGAGTGAAAATTTAAAACGACTTCGTCGTTTTGCGACTCGGGACGTGTGAACTCATGGATTATAATATCCGACTTGCGAGATCCCGAAGTAAAACAAAAATGAGTGAACATTCTTATGAAAGTGGATTTTTTTAGAGAGTAGAAAAGAATTGTTGCTTACGTGACAAGGTTTCAGAGGTCTCATCATCTCGGAAGGAAAAAGAAAATCAACTTTAGATTTCAAGTATCAAAGTTGAAAATTGTGACAGGCCAAAAACAAAGGCGGCTCCAACATAGGCTCTAACTAGGGATCTCGCCTTCCTATGAGGCGGGAAGAACAGTAGACCACGTGCCAATATTGGGTAAATGGAGTCAAAAACTCAATCAGGCGGATAAATTCCAAGGAAAAAGGGATAGAAGGGGGGAAAATACTTCGTTCTTTACCTTGAGAAGTTTTTCAAAATCAGATATTCTTTTCAACACAGTTGTAGTCCCTTTCACAATTTTCCCTTTCCCACTACTAACTTTAGGTATGTTTTAAGACAGTCGAAACGACCCTAGGAGACCCAACAACTCTTGTGGCTCTCGGCTTGCATCAAAAGAATGAGATTATATGTTTTTAAATCAGGAAGTCCCGTCTGAATTTGGGATGTGGATCAAGTTTTTAGAAAGCATAGGTTACCAGAGTAGAGTGATATTCATGTATAACAACCTTACAAATATCTCAGACATTGCCTCACTACCAGCGAGCTTGTTCAGTATCCCGGTGAAGTTATCTGGCCCCTTTCACTGAATTTCCTTTCACCACTTCGGAAAATATTTATGCATTTAAATGCTGAGATGAGGGCAATCATTTTTGAATTTCCTTTCATCATTTTCCTAGACTAGCTGGGGGCAATCATTTCTGAATTTCCTTTCACCGCCTGTCTTATAATTTACTTTTTGAGCGCGAAGATGGGGGCAATCAGTTTGTGCAGGGCTGATATCTGTGTAATATTTTTCATCAGAGGTCTGTCAACTTACTTTGATTACTCAGTACCAAGCTTCCCTTGACCCTCACAACACCTTCGTTCTTAGGGAAAAAAGGAAAATAATTTTTTAAGGGGCATCCCGTTTGAGCAAGCTTTGATTCTCCCGATCCTATTGAAATACCTAGGAAAGTTAGGATCGCTCTAAACGTTCCTTCGCTTAGTAGGGGATCAAGTAGTTGTGGAGACCTGCTTTCTTTCCACAATCTGTTTTGAGACTCAAGAGGCTAAAATGAAAAAAAATTATTCCTTCGTAATGAAACGAAAAGATGGTAGCTTGTCAAAAGTTAGACCCGAAAACAGGCATGGTACAATGAAGTGATTCATTGACTGAAAATACAGAAGGCCAAAACAGTTCGAGAATGGCTCTTGTAGATATCTTCAGGGACAGTTATTTTCGATTGACTGCTTTTAGATCGAGCATATCATTCAAATTATTTTGAATCAAAGGGTATCAAGCCAAGCAATAATCTCATCATCTAATAATTTAGTCGATATTGTAGTTTGCATGACGTTACCTTGTTTACTTTGACAGTCTTTCATAACATGTGCATTGAGAAAGTCCACCTTTACCTTTTCTTTTCAATTTCTTTGTTCACTATGAAGCTATTTTTAGGTATCACCTATTTTATGCCGATTTATTTCTGACACTGCTTTGCGAATTAATCTTCCCGCTAGATTTGCAATCAGTTGGAATCCTGTAAAAAGAAAATACGAACTTTATTCGTAATATGTCTAAAAATTATGAACAAAAGGAAACAGAAAACCCAAAGGGTAATGTTTTAAATAAAAATACATGTATGTACACGAATATATATATATATATATATATATATATATATATATATATATACATTTTTTATTTTTATTTATTTATTTATTATTATTTTTTTTTAATGGAAACTTTTATGTCATGTAATGTTTCAGATATCGCCCGTTGACAGGGGCGCTGAGGACTTCTCCGTCAATGTTTTCCAGCGAGAAGGAATTTTTCCCTTCCGGAGCCGATACCCTGAATGGTCCATACCAAAGGTGGTAAAATTTACCATGCTTCGCGGCTTCCTCTTTTCTTGCATCCCATCTTAGTACTAACTCACCTGGAAGGAATTCCCTGTCCTTTGCCTTGAGATCGAACAATACTTTCATTTCATCCTGGTACTTTTTCATTTTTTCATCAACTTCCACTCTATGTTGTTGAACCTCGATCAACTGGTTAATTCTCCTGGTTACATGATTGGGTTCTTCATTTTGATCCTACCATAACTTCATTACTGGCAGTGCTAAGTTTATAGGTAGAACCACCTCTGTCCCATAGACCATTTGAAGTGGTCAAATGCCGATAGACCTTTTAGTGTTGATGCGGTTTGCCCATAATGCGTACTTCAAGTGCACATGCCAGGACCTTTTATTTTCATCCAGTACTTTCTTGATTATGTTTACCAGGCTCTTGTTGGATGATTTGACCAACCCGTTTCCCTGGGGGTAATAAGCAGTGGAATGGTCGAGAACGATATTGTACTTATGACAGAAGTTGATCATAGCCATGGACTTGAAGGTCTAGGCATTATCGGTAACAATATTTTGGGGACACCCGAATCTTGACAAGATATTATCTTCCAAGAAGTCGATCACCACCGAGTCTATTGCCCTTTTGGTTGGAATGGCTTCCACCCACTTAGTAAAATAATCCGTGGTTGTTAAGATCCACTTATGCTGAGCACTGGAATGGGGATTAATTTCCCCTATGAAGTCTAGTCCCCATTGTTGAAATGGAGCTTCAGTTTTGATTGGAAGGAGTGGTAGTGCAGGGAGTTTCTGTTTACCAGCGAATATTTGACAAGGGTTGCACGCGCGTACTTTGGCATTGACGTCTGAAAATAGTTTCAGCCAATATTATCCGGCCCTCGAAATCTTATAGGCTGTGGTTCTCCATGCATAGTGTCCTCCATAGACTCCTTCATGAAATTACTCTATAACTCATGGATTTTTTGACTCAACCAAATAGACTAGCGGGAACCCGAGTGGATCTTTCCAGTATAGCTGGTTTTCGGCGATGCAATATTTTACAGCATGGAGTTTTAAAGTTCTGCACTTGGCTAGTGATAGTTCATTTGGGAACTTCAGGTTTAACAAGTAGAACACTATGTCTTTATACCAGCCCGATGATATGAACTTTTCCTCGACCTTGCTTGGATCTGTTTGGACATCCAGCTCGTGCAGGTGTGTGTCTCCGTCTTCTTCTTCGAGGCAATTAATATCAAGAGCTCTAAGGTTCGACTCAGCCTAGAGTTTGTCCAGACCCTGCCCCTTTATTAATTTAGTCAGCTTGCCCTCCAGATCGAATTCTTGTATTTTAGCGAGCCATCGCCCTCTTTTTCCGTCGTTGTCCGACTATACCAATATGTCTTTTACAGAACTGGTGGGCACATACGTGATTATTTTTTAATGTAGCACATAGGTTCTAAATGATTTCAATGCTTTTACCATTGCGTATGCTTTTTTTTCCATTATGTCATATTTTAGTTCTGCATCTCAGAGGCTTTTTCTAAAAAACGTTATCGGCTATTCGAACCCTTCTTCATTTTTATGCAAGAGTACTGCAGCGATGGTATGTTCAGAAGAAAAAGAGAAGATGAGAAAATCTTTCAAATAATCTAGACTTGATAGTACAGGTGCCTCGCTTATAAATTTTTTGATATGCATGAACGATGCCTTGGCCTCGGTGGTCCAATTTACCCCACTATCCTTCTTCAACATTCCTGTAATCAATTTGACAATCTTAGCGAAATTGGGAATGAACCTTCGTAGAAAATTTATCTTTCCTAATAATGATTGAATTTCTTTTATATTTCTCGGGATAGTGATAGTATCTATCGCTTCAATCCTCTTAGGGTCAATCCTGATTCATTCTTTAGATACTACATGGCCCAAAAGCTTACCTTCCCGCATAGAGAAATGAGATTTCTTGGGGTTCGGGGATAGGCCAAACCTGCGACACTTTTCGAAAGTCTATTTTAGATGCATCAAATGTTCTTTGTCAGTTTTAGAGAAAACCGTCAGATCGTCTAGGTAAATAACTACGAACTTGTCCCTCTCTCCCATGAAAGCGATGTCCATAGCTCGTTGGAAAGTGGCCCCTGCATTCATCAACCCAAAAGGCATTTTGTCATACATGAAAGTACCCCAGGGCGTGGTGAAAGCAGTCTTTTCCCTGTCTTGTTCATTCATAGCGATCTGATTATAACCAGAGAAACCATCTATCATTGACATTCGATTAGCTCCAACAACATTTTCTAAAATATGGTCCATATTGGGCAGTGGGTAATTATCTTTGAGAGACGACTTGTTTAGGTTTCAGAAATCTACACACAGTCTGTTTTCCCCGTTCTTTTTCCTGACTGGAACTAGGTTAGCTACCCAGTCTGAGTATCTCAAAGGTATGATTATTTTTGCATCCAAGAGCTTTTTAACTTCCTTTTCTATCACGGGTAACAGAATGGGGTTAATTTGCCTAAGCTTTTTCCTAAACGGTTTGACCCCAGGCTTCAAGGGTATCTTGTGATCAATAATGGAAGTGTCATATTTTTTCAATTCATCATAGGACCAGGAGAAAACATCTTTATATTGTCTGAGTAATTCTTTATACTTAACTTTCGCTTTGGGAGGGAGGAACTTCGATATTTTTACCATCCGAGGTTCTTTTTCAGTTCTTATATCGCAGTCCTCCACTTCTTCTGGTTGAGGCTGCAAAGTGGACTTTACAGGTACATCGTTCTGATCAAAGAGTCTCTCCAAAGGAATCAATCTTTTGGGAATTTTATTTCTTTTAAGGACCAGCATACGATGATCCGCAATTTTTTCTCGGAAGGTTTCAGGTTCCTCTCCTTCTTGCATGATCCACCTAGAATCATTCTGATTTTCTTAGTCAGCGTGAGTATCAAAGAATTCGCCTACTGCTGTAAGGAAATTCTTAATTTGTTCATCATCTTCGAAGACTTGTCAGTGTCGGATATTGTCTGGTATGGAAGGTTTGTATCTGATTTCGATGTGATACTTTAGTTTGAAGGTCGTGGGAGGAGAGAAGGTTGAAGCTTCCTTTGCCAATGCATCAGCATGTAGATTTTATGTATGAGGGATAAAATGGATATTTACGGATGAGAAAAAAAATTCCATGAGATCCCAAGCACAATTTCTATACGCTCTTAGTCTAGGATGCCTGGCTAGGTACTGTCGGTTTACTTGTTTTACTATCAATTCTGCATCAACATAGACCTCCAAGTTTTTTATATTTATCTTTTTGGCAGCCTCTAATCCTAAGATCAATGCTTCATACTCGCATACGTTATTAGTGTAATCTATGTCCCACTGCAAATGATAGGAGAAAGGAACAATGAACTTACCTTCATGCGCCACCAAAAGTACTCCAGCGCCTGCCCCTTCAAAAGATGAAGCATCGTCAAAATAAATTTTCCAGACACCGGTATTGCACAGCTCTTCTTTCATGGGGTTTGACTCTTCTTTCTTTGTATCAATTTCCTCCAGGCAACCATCCAGACCATCATCAAAAGACAAGATGCAATTTCCCAGGTCTTGGTCTACAATGTAAATAGGGAAGTTGTGTGGGTTTTGAGGGTCACTGACTGTATATGCTAATCTTGTTTCTCTGTATAAATGAGTGAATTGGCCACCAAACATAGGGATAGTGGCATAAGTCATGTCTAACTAAAGAGAACCCCCCAACTTGGCCCCCCATGACCTGGATAACAGCATGCCATATTTAGGGGGAATATAGGCGATAACCACATCCATCAGGATACTCTTAATCGGGACCTGCGCCAGGGTAACTACCAGATCCTTTATCATCCCCATGCATTTAACCTTCCTCGAATCAAAAGAGTACAGATTTCCATAAGGTCTTGTGATCTGGAGACCCATCTTCTCCATTATAATCTTGGGCATAACATTATGGGAAGCTCCAGAGTCTAACATACAATTATGCAACAACTGATCATGTATATTCAGAGTGATATAGAAGGGATCAATGTTGTCTTTGGACCCTTCAAAGTGGGGACCAAAAGTGATGTTAGGTCTATCATCTTCCAAGTTTATGACATCGGACTGGCTTTCTAGCTCAGAGACACCTATCATTTTGGTAATTTGTTTGCGATAAACAGGGTTTTTCGCTAATTCCACCAAAGGGATTGGTATCTTAATTTTGTTTAACTCATTTTTGAAACTAAAAGTTCTTCTCACCTTGTCTGTCTCCCCGGTTGAGACTTCCGAATTATTTCTTTCTGACTTATTTGTCTGGACAGATTTATCATTCGTGGTCCTAGTTGAAGACGTGGCTTTACTTACAGGTTCAACTAGCTGTGTTTAAGTTCCAACTTTTTCTACCTCGGACTCTTGAGTGCTTACTCTTCTAGTTTTTTTGTTGGGTAGTGGGGTCTCATCCAAAGGAGGCTCATAAGCTTGGCCTCTTTGAAGGATTTTCTTGGGTTGAATCATGGAGGTGGGTTTATTCTTAGATCTCAGGTTGTACCTTGGTTGAAGCTCAACCATCATTATCTTAGCTTCTGGTTGGGATTCACAGATCTCAGTGGGATCACCCTCTTCACTCTCGTTGGCGTCTCCAGCACATTCATAGACTTTCCGTAGTCTTCATGAGTCAGATATGGTTGACTACAGTCATCACTGAAGTTTGTGACGTCATTATCTGAATCCTCGAAGTCTTGAAAATCGTTAGCTCCTATAAAAATTTTATTCTTCAAGGGAGCTTGTATCTTTTGATCTTCCTTTTTTATTTGTCTTTGTTGATTAGGAGGGTTTTGATTTTTCCTGAAATCTTTCTTGGGGTAAGAGTCAGCCTTGGCCTGCTCGAGTTCCATCTGGGTTATTTTATTTGACAATTCTTTAATCACTCTAGCCATATCGTCCACCCTATCGTCTAAGGTTATATTGGACCCTGAAGGGTCGACTTGTTCTCTAAAGTGCTTAGTATCTTGGGTTCCAGCCTCTACTCTAGCCTTAAGTTTACCCGAAGCCATCATATTAGATTCTATCTCTACCGCATCATCCTGCATACGGTTTAAGGTGGCTCCCCTTCGTTCTCGCAAAAGCAGTGCGAAATCCGGCTCGAAAGCTCCGGCGAAGGTCACTTTGGCCGTGGGTTGAGATGGTTTGACTTTAGCTGGGATTTTATTGTACAGTTTGTTGAATCTCAGAATGAATTCCATGACTGTTTCTGAGTTCGTTTTCTTCAAAGACCCAAATTTGGTTAGATAATAGAGGTGGTCTTTTCGCTCGCCCCATTGTCTGAGGAAAGCATCTTCTAAAGCATCATATGATGGGATAGAAGCTGCAGGTAGGATCCAAAACCAAGTTCAGACCTGACCTTCAAAAGTCTGGACAAGGAGTCTCGAATATACATCCTCATGCTCGATACCGAAGATATCTGCGAATTGTTCAAAGAAGTTAATATGTTCAACAGCGGTCAGATCTCCCTCCCCGGTGAATTTTGGTAAATTCTTTATGTAGTTTTCTGGAAGATCATGTAGGGGGACAGGAAACACTAAAGGAGCATATCGGGCTGCAACTTTCACAAAAACTCTGGGAGGGGGGGGAGGCCCTTGACCTCCACCTCCTCCTAGAGGGACACCTCCACCTCCTCCTAGAGGGACTCCTCCTCCACCTCCTCCAAAACCACCTCCTCCTCCTATGAACCCTCCACCTCCTCCTCCGGAAGCAGCCATCGTTGTTTGTGGAAAGTTATAAAGGGGATTTTCGAAAAATAAGAGGGAAACTTTATTTTCTTCGCGAAGAGGAGACTCTGATGAGGAAGGATAAGGGACACGAGGAGTTGGTTCCTCGAACTTGCAAGAGACAGAATCGGGAAAATTGACGGGTGTGAGAAATGAGTGTGTAACACACTCTTCAGGATTTGGAGAAGTCAGGAAATTCAACTGAATATAAGACGGTGTTTTAAAAGTCGACGAACCTTCAAGAGGGCCCTTTTCCCTCTGTACCAAGGGGACTGTTGGATGAATCTCACTCCTAACTTCGGAGCAGATTGGCGTTGAATGTTTAGCTTCAAAGAGAGGACTGAACGAGGTCAAGGGTTCAGGAGGACTTTCCGCCTTCAGTGATGGGATTTCAAGTTGGTAAACAACAGCGGTAGGCTTAAAAGAGCCTCTCGCCTTTAGAATTTTTTCGGGATCGGTAACGGGCGTAATATGCTCACCATCTGGGTTTTGTCTGGTATTCCTTCGAATGAATGCCAGTTTTTTTTTTTTTTGGAGTCGCCAAGTGAAAGATATAAAGCCTTAAAATGTGTGTACTCTTTGTTCACCATCAAAGGGTAACACTTTCAACGAAAAACAATTTTTCATTTTATCAGGGAAAAAGATTTCGTAACTTCGGTCCCCAGCAACGACGCCAGAAAGATGTTGTTCCTGAGTCTGTACTTAAGGCTCAAAATCACAGTGTCAAGGCATCCAAAAGTGGTTAGGATATGGAGAAGGGAAGACGTCATGGGGGAACAACACAGGTAAGAGGACTTTTAAGAAAGGTTGAGTGTTGTCTCATTTTAGTCTTATAAAAGAGAAATTATGGTTGCAGAGTTAATGATGGATGAAAACCTAAGGCTCGTTCCCGTAACTGTATTATATTTTAATAAAAGGTGCGAGATGGGAGAAAAACATTGATCCGTTTACACTGTAAGGTTCCTACCAGGGGAAAATCTCATGACATAAATGGGAGAAGAAAATATGTAAGAAAATAACCAATGTAACAAAGAATATATATAGAATTCTGAAACTACAGATTGGTCTTATACAACTGATAGCGGGTGCAGAGGAAAGGCAATAAAAAATTACAGAAAACCCAAATTCATTCGTTATAGTAGTGGTCGTACTAAAGTATAACGAAGCACATCAATTATGAATATGAATTGAAATTGAAAAATGAGGAACAAGAAAGCAAACTTGTAATACAGTAGTGACGAAATTAAGAATCTTGGATCTGGTTGTATTAAATCTCAATGTAAAAACTCTCTTAAAAAATCTCAAAAAGGGTCCAGCCCGGTTTGTTTCTCTCTAGGTTATATTTATACAATTTCTACGAAGCAGGTAGAATCTCAATAGTCGCAAAATTTAAGTTATGACAGAGGAGAGAGAAATCTCTCCATTTCCCCTACTCTGTCTTCATTTAGTGCCAGGTGCTCGTCTTCGCGCGGACTCGGTGCAGGCGATACACCTTTCCACAAGCTGAGATATGAGCCGTGAAGGATCTTCTTGACAACTATGCTCGACGAAGTAACATTCTCGAGCCAACTGCTGTAGCTTGTCCCCCATTTGTGCATCGATGATGTCAAGGGAACTTAGTTAGGTGCTGGGCTGAATCATGTGCTTATCAACTCGGGCCATGTCCAGCATATCTATCTGAGAGATATCGGCCAAATCTCTCTCATCCTTCTCTTTCATATCAAGCGAGATTTGTTCCACATTCATTTGTATCAATGCTTTTGCGTCGCCTCCACTGTCCATACCCAACAGCTCGTCGTCCATAGAATTGAAGGCTTTTTCTAATGAATTGGTTACCTTTTGGGCTTGCTCCTTGCCCATGGCAATGTTATGCTCCCAATATTTCAATTGAATATTACCTCTGGTTTTCTCTGGGATGGCGAGCCCGGGAGAACCTGCTGAAACTTTGTTATTCGTGGCTATCACTGCCTCCTGGAAGGAGACCTGAGCCACTTTTGCATCCCTCTCTCTGACAGTCAGGTTCTCGGAAACCTGATTCATCAACAGACAATTCTCTCGGATCGCTCCCACTTTGGTGAGCAAATTCTATTGTGCAGAAGAGATTCTGTTCTGAATCTTGATCGCTCGGGATTTAAAACTCTCGATGTTGATCATCCTACTTTTGACAATCTCTACCTGAGCCTGCAGCTCTGCAATCATAGTCCTCTGTTGGCCCACCTATATCCGACCATCTCGAACCACTATATGTTCTTGCTCGAGCTTGGTTTTAAGCATGTCTATCTCATTTTTATCAGCTATTCGGGCCAGTCCTATCTCCAAGCTCACCTGGCCTTGAGCATTTTCCGTGGTCGAGGCCAATCTAGCCTTGAGAGTCCTGATCAGGCGATTTTTCCTATTGAGTTGGTTCTTTGAAAGTTCAACCGAAAATTGATTCACCGATGCATACACTCCTAGCATCCCAGCAATCTCAGCGGCGAATTGCTCATTCTTTTTATTTTTTCCATCGGTCATGACCTTGAACTTCTTAGCAGTCGATTCTCCCTCCTGGTAGAATTCCCTTTTTACTACTGCTTTTCTCTTTTTATCAAAGAAGAACTCGTTCAGAGGAAGTTCTTCTTCTCGTATGGGCCTTAGCTCCTCATTAAATATCCATCCTTATTCGATATTCCCCTGCGCCGACTGCAAGGGGGTGACAGAAGTGATGGGTTCCCCAATTTGTTTCGCTGATTTTCCTGGGGTATCAACCGAGTTCTGCTTCTTTGGCTGTTCTGGGGTCTTTGTCTCGACTTCTGGATTCTGTTTCTTTGGCAGGTCCGGAGTTAGTACCTCTGCTTCAGGATTCTTTGTTTGTTCCTCCTTGTCCTGGTGTTTTGCCGAGTCAGGAATTGCATCTTTGGGATCTTCAGCATCCTTCTTCTTTGTCTCGGGAACACCCGAACTCTCACCTTGCAACACAACGGGGAGACTGCGTCGTCTATGCTCTTGGAATTTTAACACAACAGCTGTGTCTTCAGGTGCCAAGGATCATATCCAAACTAGAACTTCTTCGTAATACCTCGCCCCTCGAAAAATGTCATCCGAGGGTGAGTTCTCATGCTCGAACCTCTTGAGCCCACAATTTGCTAAATAGTTTCTCACAACCCTCTGTGGATCATGTTTCTTATACTCGATGGATACCAAATTCAAGTCTTCCAAGGCTACAGCCTCAGCCTTTGCATGCCCAAAATCCAATAAAGAATAAGAGTTCAGCTGAATGGGAAAAGATGGCCACACCTTCTTTGAGTATCCTTTGAGTTCTTTACTTACCCCTCCAATTACTGTCTGTCGGGCAACCTTGCAACAAGCTAGCTTGTCGGGGATGAACAATGGTAGCGCAAGCGGGGGAACAGCAGCCCCGAACACTCTGAAGTATGAGAACTCTGCCTCCACGTACCAGTCCGCTATGCCACTCAGATTTGCAGCAATGTTGTCCAAGATACGAGGTGGTGGGTGACCAAAAATGGCGATATGTAGGGGCACCATCACCCAGTTAAAAATTTCGTATATGAAACTGTCTGCTTTATTTTCCCATAGCTTTTCATGGTATACATGTATGGGCCTGTCTTCGGTCAGAGTCCAAGCCTAGCTCATCAATGGGAATGGTGTCATGGAACATATCACATCCATAATATATGCGGACATGAAGAATGAGGACAACCTCCCACTTACCTTCTGCTCCCGATACTCTATGACCCGGTTGGCTACCCAAAACATCAGAGGCACCCACGCAATGAAACAATGTGATGTTTCCTCCCTCCCAAATAGTCAGCATGTCATCATTGCCACATGCTTATACTATGGCTCCAGCGAAGCGATTGAATAAATGCCCTGGTCATTTTCTCTAGATTTCACAGTGCGCGAAACCCAATCCTTTATCAAACCGGGCATGGTTTTATCATATTGTGTGCACTCCTTTTCTTTGAATTCCTCCAAGAATTCAGCACCATATGTGTATTCAGACGTCATCGGGAGCTTGTACATGGTTTGGATATGTTCCAGCCTAAAAGTCCCGACCGTGACCCGCTGCTGGTTCATTATAGTCCTGGTGGGTAAGTCTATGTGATCCAACGCCCATCGGATCATGTCATAATATGGGAGCAACCGTGGTCTGGCTGCTACCCTGTGCATTCTGGATTGGACGACTATCTTGTATTTAGTGTTTAGATCATCCTTTTCATTATCGTCTAAGTCTGAATAATTCACCAGTTCTAATTGCAGAATGTCTAAAACAAATGATCAGCTAGGGACTGAGTCGACACTTTGGGGCGAAGTGTCAAAGACATTGTCTGAGCCTTGTCCTGTGACCTCGACATTCACCTTTGCTGCTTTCTGTGGACCCATAGCCGAAGCTTTTGTTTTCGCCCTTCTGCAATAGAACTGCGTATACATGCAGAAATTAGTTCACTCAGAAATGACGAGCTCTGCGTGCTTATGAAAATGCGTTTGTTATAATAAAATGAAACTCTTATATGTATTTGAACATTCGGTACTTTTCGAAATAAGCCGGTCAAATCGTAATTAGAAACAAATTTATTGCGTAAAATCCGATCTTATATGTGTGGATTTACACTACTTCTCCATAAATATCATAAATTTTTGGTGGTTTGACAGTCAGTCGAAGTATGGAGAGCAAATGGCTACCTTGGAAAATGTGCAAGCCTCGAGGCACGGGATATATTTTACTTTATTCTAAATTATCAAATCTTACCAACGTTAATCAATTTCTCGCTGTTCGCTACATCGTGGATCTTTTTTTAACATTTTGGGTTTCCAACTCGCGAGATCGCGAGGACTAACTTTGGCTTAATTAATGGTAATTGTGATTTTGGCATAATTGATTTTATAGTCATTTTATTCGCCATATCACAACTCGGAACTTCGAGGACAAGTTTATGGGATTTTTATACGTCGAGTCACGAAACCGCGAGATTGCGATAACAAGACTTGATTAAGGGGAAGCTAATCTTGGATTAAGTGATTAATTAATCATGTTATAATTACATCGCGACTTCGTGAGTCGGGGTTTTAGATGCCGCAACTTTCGAAAATATAGTGCCGCGTGGTGAAACGCCGAGAACAGATTTTAACCACGGTTAGCTTTTTTTATTTTAATCCTTGACCAGGGTTATCCCGAAATACCTCGTGTTCTCGGCTCTCAGGGCTGTAAAAATAAAAGTTTGGGTTTGGCGAACGCCGAGGCGCGAAACCCCCGACGACGTCTAATCATGAGTTAAAGATTTTACCCCGGTTACTGTCTTGAGTGAAAATTTAAAATGACTTCGTCGTTTCGTGAATCGGGACGTGTGAACTCATGGATTATAATATCCAACTTGTGAGATCCCGAAGTAAAACAAAAAGGAGTGACCATTCTTACGAAAGTGGACTTGTTTAGAGAGTAGAAAAGCATCGCTTCTTACGTGAAAAGGTTTCAGAGGTCTCATCATCTCGGAGGGAAAAAGAAAATCAACTTTAGATTTCAAGTATCAAAATTGAAAATTGTGACAAGCCAAAAACAAAGGTAGCTCCAACACATGGATAGTTACTTGCTTCTTATTTATAGGAATGGGATTGGATACCCATTCAGTCAAGGGAACCAAATAGATGAATCCATCATTAAGTAGCTTCTCCACCTCTACCTTAATAGCAGGGGCCTTCCGGGGATTGACAACTCTAAGACGTTGTCGAACATGTTTATCATTCAGATACGTTATAATCTCATGCTTGAAAATATGAGGGTCTATTCTTGGAATCTCTTCATATGACCAAGCAAATACATCTTAGAATTCCTTGAAGAGTTCGGTGTAGATAAGGATTTCTTCTGGCGAACAATCTGCATCGATATGTACATTTTCAATCTTTCCAGGGGTACGAAAGATATTGATAATGACAGTAGGATAGATACTTGCCATATTTTCTTTGGCATAAATGTCATGTGTATCAATTGGAATTACAACGTGACTGATTATCTCACTCAAAGTAGATCGAAATTCATCTTGTTCAATTATTTCAAGCTCTAGGAGGAAATAAGAATGATGATGCATATCATCCCAAGGTTTTTTGGAACCATTCATGGCTTCAATGATAGATTCATCCTAGGGTAAATTATCATCGAGGCATTCATGTGAACAAGAAAATGAAGTGGACCACACGATCCTAAGAACATGATCCTCCTCGTCTGTCGGCAAGCTAACAGGATCAGGATATGCGGAAGAGTCAAGAACAAATTGATACGCAATCTTCGTTGTCGATAGTGGCATGGAAATTCCAACATGTGACTGACCTTCACAAGATGAAGTCAAGGAAGGTAGTGTCCAAGAATCACTAAAATAGGAAGTGTGGAAAGGAATGGACCTCTCTATCGAAACAGGCCCACTGGACATGGCTTAAACATAGTGAATCGGTGACATGAATTCAAAAGTACCCATAAGGGAATAATACATTCCGACATGGATATTCTCATTTGTCGGTTGAGAATTGTCGATCAAGTGGATCAAAGATCCAACATATGCATTGGGACTAGCATACACAATTGATAACTGGTCAATTGTCACGATCTTCCCATCATGAGGAAAACAAAGAGTACAGAAGACACACGACATGACAAAAGTCATAGAATAGGTCCAATTGTGTCCTATTAACAAGTTATAATCAATAGGCGCATCAAATACCTCAACCTCCACCTCTACCATCTTCCCACCCAAATGGACCAGAGATGTAGGAAGAATACCATGAGTGTGGAAGGAATGATCATCAAAAGAAGTCAACATGTTTGATGACTTAGAAAGAGTCGGAGAACCGAGATCTTTCCAACAGATCAGGGACATCACATGTAGCAACACCTTCATCAACAAGTGCATGTTTGATGGTATACTTTGAGTACCCCACGTGGATTTGGAATGCCACATGGTAAGGAAATTGAGGCTTCACATCTGTGATGTCAAACTTGATAAATTTAGAGCCACTAGGTTCTAGAGATCCTAACGTAGATAGCAAGGAATTCCTCTGTGAAGGACATGTCTTGAGTACCTCCAAAGCCAACATCGCGCAAGCGGTTTGACCTAGGTCCTCAACAATAGAGTAGTTATAGGTGGCTCTAGAATTTGGATTGTGGGTAGAGAGCTTGAGTACTCCTTTCAGAATACAAGGTGGTGGCTTTATTTTTTCGATCTGTAAAGTTGTCTTCGGAGGAGGAGGATATTATAGACTAGGTATATCCTGTGAAGAACTATAATCGCAATATCAAGTGGCTACATGAGCTTTAGCATCGACCATATTGATACACAAATGGTCACCATCTTACGAAGGCGGGTTTTGACTCCCACCGACCATATTTCCGGTGTTTGAGGATCTCGAGGCCATGTGTTGGTTATGTGGGAAAGGATTCGTCAGCACGACAGGTGGTAGAGATAATAGAATTATAGCTTCCACAAGTTTGGGGAATAAATGAGTAAGGTGATCATTTGTACAAATATTATAGGGAAATTTCACCTTACACAATTCTTTATTTCCCTCTCCATCATTATTATTCATTTTATCATTATTACCATTGTCCTTGCATTTATTATTATTTTTCCCACCCTTACGATTATTATTACAAAATTTCTTCTTATTCCCGCCTGGTTGTTGGTTACCATTTGGGCCGGTCGACGATTGCATGAAATGTACATCCACCAACTGAGTGGGATTGGAAGACACAAATAAAGATGGACCTCCTGCATACTCGTTTAGAGACAACTCTTCCAAATGGCTTGTCACGGAGTCTACAGATTTTACATTAGCGGAGCCTAAAATACCATCGGCATGAGGTCCTAGATTTTGTCTAGGATCATAGGTTGATAACGGTTCGTCCAGAAGAATGTGGTATAACATCCCAGACTGAGTGTATATAATATCTAACTGTTGGGATTTGAAGATCGCTTGTTCCTCAGTGGTAACCCCAGATGTAGCAACATCCTTCGAGATAGGAGGCTGCAAAGACTTAAGGAACCATTCTAAAATAAAGGTCAGGGGTATGGAGGTCTTAATAAACCTCTTCCTTCTATGCCACTCCTAGATATTATCATATGAGTGGTTGTGTCTTGGCGTAAAGTTGACATAAGTTCTAGGCTAACATCGTAATGAACCGACAATTGGATAGGTCCATATGCCCCCATAGGTTGCTCAATATACCATTTCGTAGTGACCCTAATGAGGGTGCATTGAAACAATATTAACCGAATGGAATCATCATTAAGGAAATTCAAGGAGCACCATAGGTGAAAGGTAGTAACATGATCACCAGGATCCTCGCCATTCTTACCTTCAAATTTATGAATGTTTGAAGGAAGATTGGTGGGGATGGGGGGCTATGTAGGAACATGACACACATGTTCATTCATCAACTTAGACAATTCTGGTAGATTATGCATGGCCATAAAAAGGAGACACGGTTGCGACATCTGGCCCCTATCTCCCTGGAAAGATTATGCTTGAGGAAATCTAGCCCATCCAGGGTTCTGGTAAACACCATGTCCCTATATGGGATTGTAAGACCCTCCTTCAGGATGATTCATAAGAGGTTGGTTGGGCATAATTCTAGTAGGAATGTTCTGATGAGAGTTAAAAAAATTCCCCCAGCTGGATTGGATCTGGGTTGGGGGTTTCCCAAAGCATGAAATTGACCTCCTCTAGGTGTGAATCCGAAGGATAGAGGTGGATTCGTCATTCCAAACGTGTTGGTCAGAATCATCACTGAGGAGGTGAGGGTATATCATGGAACTTGAGAAGAAGCTTGTCCGCCAGGTTGGTTGCTCCACTCAGAAGCAAGAGGGTTAGTCTCGGGGTTGAAAGAAGGAATTACTCCCATATTAGGAGTCATTAGAGGGATTTGAGAACCACCAAATGAAAATGGAGTATAAGGAGGTGTAGTTCCCCCAACTCTAATGCTATCATTAGGGCCAATAGTTAGGATGGAGTTTGAAAAATGTGAAGTAAAATTCGACATACCATAGGAAAAAGGACTAGAGGCCATAGGGATGGATTGAACATTATAGCTCGGTGAGTGACCAAGAGACCCAAATGGGTTCGAGGCAAGATATTGTTCATTCACTATAGGAAAAGATGTAATAATGATAGGTTCCTATGACACCACAACCATTTTGGTTGTAGGATTCAAAGGGGTGCCATTAACTATAGTAAGTGTGGGAGTCTAAGAACTCCCATTGTTTTGAAGACTCGGTTCAATACTCATCCTTGTAGAATCACAAGTCTGAGCAGCGAAGGTGTGTGTACCATGTCTAATAACTCTACGCATTTTAGAAGGAAAAGACTTGAAATACGATGGTAATTGTAATAAGTGACAGGACCGATGGGGAAGTTGTTCCAACTCCACGATGACTTAAGACTCAAGATACAAAAAATAAATCCTAGGGCCAACTAGTAATCAAAGAGAACACAAAAGATCAAATGGCCAATATGCACACAAACAGGGTAAAGTGGTTGAAAGGGGCCTCCCTCCCTAAAGAAGGCATGTCTTGCCCAAGAGGGGCTTGAGACTCCCTACTAAATATCGGAGGTAACATAATCAATTATAAGGGCCCTCGTGGGCTTAACAACCAGTCAGTCAAATCCCCCTGGAGAGGTAACCCTCCATAAAGGTTGTGTGTTGTTCGACCCTTATCCTACCTAGGGTACCTACAGAATAACCCTTTCAAGTAACCTATGTGGCACCTAAGTCAAGAAACTAAGAAACCAATTTATAATTGATGCATAGGCAAGCAGACTTAAGTCAGGTCCATCGTATGGGTAGGGTAGAAAAGACCAAAACCTTGAAAGAACCGCCTCTCATGGAGGTAAAGGTACTAGCAAGATCCCCAGATATGAATATATCACCAGAAATATGTCTAACGCTAAGAAGGTATCCAGGGGATATCCCTTCAACCAACCTTGTACGAGCTCGTGATTAACTTCGGTCTGAGCGGAGCCTCTTGATATTACCAATCATACAATGGATTTATCCACTCCCTTTATCAAAAACATATGTTGATTTAATAGCCTTGGAGAATTTTACTCACAAACTCCTATTCCAAGGCACTAAATCCTAAGCTACTTTGTGCACCCTAGAAAATAAAAACATGACTAATCAATTTTAAATTATAACGTTAATTTTAATGGTCATGCTTACTCAAAAAGGTATGGTAGTGAAACTCATGATGTTATGACTCAACAAGTAAAGTAAATATGAATACAATGCAAAGTCCTAACTTCAATTTTCAATAAATGATATGCTCTTTAAAAAAAATGCAATTTTTAATTTCAACTCTGCAATTTTGAAGTAAAAGTGCAATATTTCTTTACATGCACTAAGCTAACGACAAAGACTCAAAAGATCAAAATGCCAAGAAATGAAAAATGCCTAATATTTTTGTATTTTCAATATAAGGAAAATGAAAATGCATGGACTGAACAACAACTTGATATATACAACCTCTACTGTATATAGAAACAGACAACTCAAGTAGGATACTAAACAACAAGACACCCAACCCAATTTACAAGGACAATCATGTTGATTAAGGTTGGTTGTCATTGAAGTCAACCCTTGAAGAAAGGCCCATAGCATAAAGGTTTGGGTAATGGACCCAATATTGTTTGATGTAAATATGACTCGTTATTTTTTTGTCATGGTTGATAAGAAGTAAATATGGATGAACTCCAAAGTGGTCCCCTTATGGTGAAAGCCCTCACGGGAAGACGCTTTGTGGAGTAAGAGAACCCATGCTTAATTGTGGAATAATGAGATGAAGGAAAGTGAATTTTTCAGGAAAAATATCCTAGATGGATATTTCTTGTCATGTCATTTTCGATGGTATGTGGAATGTCACATAATTCCTCACGGTTAGAGAGTTATGGCCATGAGAAGTTGGAGACCCCAGGTTTGGGTAATGGACCCAAGTTTGTTTGATGGGAAACGGTATGATTTATGATATATTTTCAGATAATACTATTCTATATGGATATTACATGTCATTCCATTTCTGGTGGTATGTAGAACGTCACATAACTTCTCACGGTTTGAGAGTTATGGCCTTACGAAGTTGTAGGAAACTCATATGTCATCTAGAAACCCCAAAAGGTCAAAGTAATCAAAGTGGTTTAAGAGATTTTAAAAGGTAAATAATAAAGTGAAGTGATGAGTG
>ML776913.1:477204-496965 GCA_009831015.1 Picea engelmannii | reverse complement strand
TTGTTTATGGTACAGGTTGATTACAGGTTGGTGCATGGTTGATGCACTTGTTTATGGTACAGGTTGATTACAGGTTGGTGCATGGTTGATGCACTTGTTTATGGTACAGGTTGATTACAGGTTGGTGAATGGTTGATGCACTTTTTTATGGTACATGTTGATTACAGGTTGGTGCATAGTTGATGCACTTTTTTTGTGGTACGGGTTGATTACAGTTTGAGGTACAGGTTGATGCATGGTTGATGCATGGTTCAGATTTATTGGTACAGGTTTACAGTGGTGTATCTCACAGTGATAGTGTGACAGTGGTTCCATCATTCTACTTCTACTTCAGGGTGGCAGGACAGGGCAAGGATAGGTGGTTGTAGCCACCTTCCGGTTGTAGCTGGAGAACATTGGGGGTTGTAGCCTCCTTTTGGTTGTAGCCATATATTTGGGGAGTTGGAGCTTCCCTCAGGTTGTAGCTTGAGAAACTAGGGGGTTGGAGCCTCCTTCTAGTTGCAGCTAGAAAACAAAGGAAGTTGGTGCTTCCAATGAATGTAATTCTTCAAGACATATAAGAAAAAGCATTCTGTGGTTTTCTCCCGATTTGGGTTTCCACATAAAATAATTGTGTACTGTGTATGTGTGTGATTGTTTATTTATTACTGCTCATTATTGGATAATAATTCTACATTGATATAACATTTGAAGAAAAAGGATTATAATTACGTTATTACTTATTCACCCCCCCTCTCAGTAATCCAACAAATCAAAATGAAAAAATGATGAGAAAGACTATGCCCATAAATTCAACCAAAGACAGGTTTCATGTCATGCCACAGACACTTTACATTCACTACAGATACCCAAGAAGACTCAACAATCCACAAAACCTACCCATAAACCACCAAACCCAACAAACAAGCAAATAAATATGATGTATGTGACTATTCAGGGAAACAACGTGTATGTACATAGCTTATAGAAGGATAGCACGTGTATATACGTGACTGTCAAGAAAAAACCCATGTATATGTTTCAAAAACAAAGCTAGGAAAGGGAGAAGGATGAAAAACTCAGACCCATAGTGAACATAGGTTGTCAAGCAATCATACGAAAAGAAACCCAATAAGAACGAGAACAATCTAAGGAGAAAAACACTCCAAACCCCAAGAAAGAAGATTATATCCCCAGTATGGTCACCAATTATGTTACGAGGAAAATCTCTCTATGGCTAGGGGAAAACCACAACATGCGGAAATGACTACAGAAACAAAATATATTCTCAAGTATGCTATATAAACAAATATTCTAGCAAGACAAGATAAAATGCCTACCTCGTCTAGACGTTCAATGAAGTCCACCGTTGAGCACTTGACCCAAAACAATCTACCTGCAAATAGTCCTCAACAACCAAGCACAGAAAGCATATGGTGATAATATATGATGTTAGCACATTCAATAGCATAATCCATTAATAAACATGACAAATATGTCCATGGAATAATAATTCAAATATTTTCAAGATATCAATTGGACGGGAAAAGAGTATTTCTATTAATATATGATCAACAGAAGTGAAAATGTTGCAAACTTCTGTGTTAGCATGGTTCGAAACCGAGAAAATAAGTTCCTTCCAGCTGGGCCTCCACCACTTCAATCCTCCACCAAAGGCAAGCTCATAGAAGAGAGACAATCAAGTTCTCAATCAATAAGGGAAGAGCTTGGGGGATGAACATTGTGTTCAGACTTCAAGGACAAAGGGATGTAGACTCAATATGAAGTAAATAATTTCTCAAAAGTAACTTTTCTCTCAAAGTTGAATTCTTTCTCTTCTTTTCCATAGCTCAGAATTGGCCCATTTATAGCCTTCAAATGGAACTGAAGGGCTGAGTCGAAACGTTTCTAGTATATGGAAGGCCAAGGATCATAGATCTCCTATCATGACATGGAAAACTAACACAATTTTTCATTTTGGGCACAAATCCCAATGTATGTGGGTTGTAGTGGTGTAGCCTGCATATACGCATGTTGTATGGTAGGCAAGGTGCATACATGTGGAAAAAATTGTATTTTTTAGCTCTGGGATTTTGCAAAAATGGATGAAAAGTTAGCATAGGGAATTGGAAAAATTCCCTCTGTGCAAGATTGCATAGGGTGAGGCAAATATTTCTATAACACCTCTAATGGATTCTATCTTCTCAGGATCCATTGTTATCCCTTCCTTTGAAATGATATGCCCCAAATAATGAATTTTTTTTTGATAAAATGAGCACTTGTTCAATTTGGAATAAAATTGATGCTCCCTTAATACTTGTAATACCATACTTGAGTGTCGTTCATGATCTTCCTCTAACTTATAATATATAATAATTTCATCAAAAAATACAATGACAAACTTATCTAAGTATTCTCTGAAAATACCATTCATTAAACACATGAAGACAGCTAGTGCATTTGATAACCCAAATGGAACCATTGTGAACTCATAATGACCATACCTTGTTCTAAAAGCAGTCGTGTCAATGTCTTCTTCTTTAATTCTTACTTGATGATAACCTGACCTGAGATCAATCTTGGAAAATATTTTTTCATCTTTCAAATGATGAAAGAGGTCATCGATCCTTGGAAAAGGATACTTATTCTTCACAGTTACTTTGTTCAACTTCCTAAAGTCAATGCAAAGTCTCAATGTTCCATCCTTTTTCTTCACAAATAAAATTGGGGCACCCCAAGGTGACACACTTGGGCATATATACCCCTTCTTTAGAAGATCTTCAAGTTGCATTTGCAATTCCTTGAATTCTAGTGTACTCATCCTATAAGGGGTATTGGATATTGGAGTTGCTCTAGGCGTCCAATTTATAGAGAAGTCAATGTCTGTTTTAGGGGGTAATCCTGGTATTTCCTTAAACACATCTTTGAACTCTTTTAGGACTGCATAATCTTCAATATTTAACACTCTATTTGTAGGTGTTTCTTCCATATAAGCTGCAAATATTTGACACCCTTTTCTGTCACATTTCTTCAGTTGCAATGCTGAAATTTCTCTAATGGTTACTACCTTGGGAATTCCCTGCATTGTCCTTAGGTTCCCTTCCTCATCCAAGAAAGAAAATGCCTTGTTATGAAATTCTAGGATAGCATGATGTTGATCCAACCAATCCATCCCAATTCGACAGTCACAGGAACCTAAAGGAAAGATGTTCAAATATGCCCTGGTGTTCAGTCCATTCATGTCCATAAGACATGACTTAACCATCTCATTAACTTTTCTTTTGGCTCTGGTAGCCAGCTGCACCAACCAAGATTTTCCATGCTTTCTTCTTGGAAAATGAAAACTTTCCACCATATTAGGATCTATATAAATATTGTTGGATTACTGAGCCAGGGGGGGTGTAAATCAGTAATAGCGTAATTATAATCTTTTTTCTCCAAATAATCCAAGTGTTATATCAATGTATAATTATTATCCAATAATGAGCAATAAGAAATGAACAATCACACACATACACAATACACTAGTGTTTTACATGGAAACCAAAATCGGGAGAAAACCACAAAAATATTTTTCTTATATGTCCTGAAGAATTACATTCATTGGAAGAAATAACTTCCTTTGTTTTCCAGCTACAACTGGAAGGAGGCTCCAACCCCCTAGTTTCTCAGGCTACAACTTGAGGGAAGCTCCAACTCCCCAATTCTTTGGCTACAACCACCTGTCCTTGCCCCGTCCAACTGCCCTGAAGTAGAAGTAGAATGATGGAACCACTGTCACACTATCACTGTGAGATATATAATTGTAAACATGTACCAATAAAACAGAACCATGCATTAACCTGTACCTCAACCTATAATCAACCTGTACCATAAACAAGTGCATCAACCATGCACCAACCTGTACCAAACAACCTGTAATCAACCTGTACAATAAACATGTGCAACCAACCATGTACCAAGTATGTTCCAATCATGTGTCAACTACTAATCAACTATGACTCATCAATATGTACCAACATCATCAACTATACACCTCATGTATGTGCCAACTCATCAACTACTTGTCTCAACCATGTACCCAACATGTACCTTAACCAAAATCCCTCATCAATCTCATAATAAAAATATGATTTGTAAATATGTAATAGACCCGGTGTATATGATCACATACCTGCAAACCTTCCTTAACTTTAACAATAAGAGACTAGCATTTTCATCAAACTTTTCTTTAGTCTCACATGACTAGTTTTGGATTAGTCAACAACCCTAACTTGAAATAATCAAAAGTTTGTACCTTTAATGAATAAATATCTGAAACTGATACAAAATGTTATTCAATTTGTTTTATACAATTCCTCCAAGTGTCACTACTTGGAACCTCTCATAAAACGAGTTATAGTAAAAATGGCATACCTTGCTGAATTTTGGCTTATTCTGGAGAGAGACCTTGTAGAGCCTGCCCCAGACAGAATATTTATTTCATCGATCTAAAATTGTTACACAACATACAAAATACTGTACTCTAACCAAATTTTTTTGTCTTACTCAATTTGGATCTTTTATTAATAATTTATGACGTTTTTACCCAAAACACTTGTTTTAGACTAGTTTCAAGACTAGCCACAAACTCTATTTTCCACAAAGTGTAACTCCAAAAATAATACAAACCACAAGATCAATTTTTTACCACCGATACTTGGATATGTTTCCTCAATGGAATAGCAATTTTACGGTCTGAATCATTCTATAAAAAACGTTATTGTGGAAATGGTGAGATGACCTATAAATAACATACCTTAGAAAGCATCATCAAAAAAATTTATCCTTCATTGAATTCCGGTGTTTGTTTCTTCACCTTCCCTCAAAAATTCATCTTAGATATCCTTTGGTTACCTCAGAAACCTATAGGTATTCAATATTCTCAAGTGTGTCTTAAAGGAGATAGCCTTTCCTCTTATTTATACTCTCCAAGTAGCTTCCTTAAAAACATCCTCTAGGTCACTTTGCCCACTTTCCTTATTTTAGGGTTAACCCACTTCTGATTTCTCCATTAAATTTATTATTTAAATAATTTATTTTTCATTCACTTTTAATTCTAGTACACTCATAAATTCACTTTATTATTTACCTTCTAAAATCTCTTAAACCACTTTGACTACTTTAACCTTTTGGGGCTTCTAGATGACATAAGAGGGTCCTCCAACTTCGTAAAGCCATAACTCTCAAACCGTGAGGATTTATGTGACGTTCCACATACCACCAGATATGGAATGACATGTACCATCCATATAGAATATTATTACCTGAAAATATATCAAAACTCATACCATTATCCATCAAACAAACTTGGGTCCGTTACCCAAACCTAGGTTCTCCAACTTCTCATGGCCATAACTCTCTAACTGTGAAGAGTTCTGTGATGTTCCACATACCACCGGAAATGGAATGAAAAGAAATATCCATATAGGATAGTTTTAATGACAAATTCGATAAACTTAATCTCATTATTCTACAAATAAGCATGGTTTCTCTAACCATACTTCTAGGACAACTCAATCCACAAAGCGTCTTCCCGTGAGGGCTTTCACCATAAGGGGACCACTTTGGAGTTCATCCATTTCTACTTATTATCAACCATGAGAAGACAACAACGAGTCATATTTTCATCAAACAATCTTGGGTCCATTACCCAACCTTTTTGCTACAGGTCTTTCTTCAAGGGTTGACATCAATGACAACCAACCTTAATCAACAATCTCCCCATTTGGAACTGATGGAAACACTCTGATGCAATAATGAAATCATATCACTCATGCTCCCCTTGGAACCATGCCTATGTCCTCTGCATCTGATAAATCTCCCCTCCGTTTTCATCAATGATAAATGTATCTTTCCATCTGGGGTTTCTCCCCCTGACTGAATTGTCCTCTTATGGTGCTTCATCATGTACATCTAAGACATATAAGATAAGCATTCAAAAAGCATTCATTTTGGAGTAGAAATAACTCCAATTCTCTAGAGAATATATTCAAAGGCTTCCCATGGAAGTGGTTTTGAAAATATGTATGCCCCTTGTTCTTTTGTGCCCACACACTCAACTTTGATGTTCTTTTCTGCAACCTGCTCCCGTAGAAAGTGATACTTGATTGGAATGTGCTTCATCTTGGAGTGCATCACCGAGTTCTTCAAGATACTGATGGAACTTGTATTATCACAATAGATTGGAATGGGCTCATCATACTCAACCTGTATATCTATTAGAGTTTGTTTCATCCAAAGAACCTGTGTACAACATGATGTTGCTGAAATATACTCTGCCGCAGTTTTAGATAAAGATATCGATGATTGTTTCTTGCTTATCCATGATACTAAACACTCACCCAAGTAGAATGCTTCTCCACTGGTTTTTTGTCGATCATCAATAGAACCTGCCCAATCTACATATGTGTAGGCAATAAGTGATAGATCCTTTTCTTTTGGATACCATAATCCAAACTCTTTTGTTCCTTTGAGATATTTGAAAATCCTCTTAACTGTTGATACATGTGATTCCTTTGGTGTTGCTTTAAATTGTCCCACCTGTCCAACTACCTGCATTAAATATGGTCTGGATGTTGTCACATATAGTAGGTTGTCAATCATTGACCTGTATTGCTTCTAATCTGTAGACTTTGAATCATCATATTTTCTCAACTTGCAACTGGTTTGCATGGGAGTAATAATTGGTTTGCAATCTTCCATTCCAAACCTCTTTAGCATTTCTCTGATATACTTGGTTTCAAAAATAAAAATTCCTTGGTTTCTTTGACGTATCTGAAGTCCCAGAAAGAACGATAGTTCTCCAAGTAACGACATTTCAAATTCATTCTGCATATCTTTTGCAAATTTCTAGCTTAACCAGTCATCATCACTACCAAAAATAATATCATAAACATAAACTTCAATTAATAAAATATTACCTTGACTTACCTTGATGTAGATGTTGTTGTCTACACTTCCTTTTCTGAACCCTGCCTACTGCAAATACTTATCCAGTCTAGAGTACCATGCTCTAGGATCCTGTTTTATACCATACAAGGCCTTCTTTAGTTTACACACATAATCTGCATTCTCTAACAACTGAAATCCTTCTGTTTGTTCAATGTAGACTTATTCTTCAAGTTCCCCATTCAAAAAAACTAATTTTATGTCCATCTAATACACTTTAATGATTTTGGAGCATGCATAAGCTAAAAGTAATCAGATTGCTTCCATTCTAGAAACTGGCGAAAATGTCTCTTCAATGTTGATTCCTTCAACCTGTGCATATCCTTTATATAAGAATATATCTTTGTTCCTTGTAATATGTCCATCTTCATTCAATTCATTCCTGTATACCCACTTTGTGTCGATGGCATTCTTATCCTTTGGTTTTGGAACCAATTCCCAAGTGTCATTTTCTTCTATTTGATCCAATTCTTCATCCATGGCCTTATTCCAAAATTCATCCTTGCTGGCTTCTTCAAAACAGTTTGGTTCAATTGTAGATAAGAGTGTTAGGTGTGTTTGTTCTGGTGAACAGATTCTTCTTCTAGTCTCAACTCCTGCATCTTTGTTTCCAATAATCTGATCTTAAGGATGATTCTTATGTACTCGTCTTCTAGGTGTCTTTGGAGACACTTGTTGAACTTTATCTTATGTTTCTATCGGATTCTCTTCATCTTCCTCTTCTACTTATTTTTCATCTTCTACTTCTTCCTTGAAAGGTTGTTCCATTGATTCATTTTTTTTTCCTTTGATTATGGTCTACCTATTTCATCAATTGTTATGTTGATGCTTTCCACAACTTTGTGCAATCTCAGATTTTAACACTTGTATTCTTTCCTTGTACTTGAATAACCAACAAGTACTCCTTTTTCCACACGAGAGTCAAACTTCCCCATTTTTCCATCTTCTCTTTTGATGTAGCATTTTATTCCAAAAAATCTGAAATGCTTCACATTTGTTGGTCTTCCTTTCCATAGCTCATAGGGAGTTTTGTCAGTGTTGTTTATGAGCATTAATTTGTTTTGAATGTGAATTGTTGTATGCACTTCATGTGTCCAAAAACATATCTATCAATTTGGAATCCATTAGCATTGTTCAAGCCATTTCCTATGTAATTATCATCCATTATGATAATGCCCCTTTGTCTCTGAACTACTATTTGAACCAATCTATGAATCCATTCTATCGTCTATACTATCCAAGAATATACTTGTGCAACTGTCCATAATGTTGACCCATTTATCACTATACTATCATGAAGCCTTGATTACTCCATCAAATTGTACTTCTACTAATTGACTTCTCTGGATCTATCTTCTCAAACTCTGCAAATTGCTCGAAGGATGGTCCTTCGGTCTGTCACAGCTATCGCATAGACTCCCCCTGTCTAATATTCATATTACCTGGGAGTATCTAAGCCAGGTGGATCAAAACAATTCCTCCACTGATGTGTATACATCATCATCTTCATTGGTAGATTCATCATCATATTTATTGGTAGATTCATTATCTCTCTGAGCTCCGAGTTCTTTCTTTCTGTCTGTGGATTCATCTTTCACTGCAATTCTTAAAAGTACAATCTCTTGAACGTGTTCCTTATTTACCCATCCTTCCGTTCTTTCAGTTATTTTCCAAAGCTTTCGGTATCTGACATCTTTCTTTTTTTCTGTAGAATTTTCTTCATCTCATTTTATTGTCAATCTTGCGATCTCTAGTACCTTCTCTTTGTTCACATGTTCTTCCTGTTTTTTTATCCATACTTTCTTATATCTGATATAAATATTCTCTTTCATGGAAGTATCGATCATGCTTCTACAATCACTGGCTATGTGTCCATAGTTATGACATTTGTAACACTCAATGTTATGTGTGACCACACATGCACTTCTTGCTTGAACATTTCTTTTATAATCCCTGCAATCTGCAACCTTATGTCCAAAGTTAGTACAATAAAAACAATGACCATAAAAGAAATTTGCATACCTAGGAGTGAATGATCTTGTTTGTGACATAGTCCTTCTAAATGTTTTCCTTGACTGCTCATGATCATGATTGAAGCTTATTTGTGGCTTGAACATGGATGGCCTTCTTGAAGATGTATCTTCAATATTTTTCTGAGATTTTGGTTGACCATGATTCCTTTCTTTGACTACTTCTGCATAACTCTTTCTATTTTCTTCATTCTTCTTTTCTAGAAACGTAGAGTGCTTCTCTTCATTCTATACAAATGATGTGGATGTTTCTGTCTCTTCAACGTTCTTGTTGAGCTTGACGATTTTGACTCTTAATGTGACAACTTCTTCTTCAAGATTCTCAAGCTCTTCTTCTTTCTTCATTATCAGAGACTTCATGACCTCTTATGTTCTCTTAGCTTCTTCAAGTTGGATTTTCAATGTAATTATTTCGTCTTCTAGTCTTCTCTCTTCTTGACCAAACTCTTCCTTGAGTTGGTTTAAGTCATTGGTTCTTTCCTTGAGATGATCCACCAGTATCTTTTCTCTCTTTTATGCTTCTTCCTTTTGTGTTGATATGTTGGATTCTAAACATTTATTTTGATACTCTAGAGTTTCTTCAATTCTTCTGGACTCTTCTCATTGAGCTCTTAAATTCTTGATGACCTGTTGATCTTTTTCGGAACCTTGAACACTTTCCTTTTGCTTCATCAAATCTTTCTTGGATGACTTGTTTTCTTCTCTTTATTTCCTTAGATATTTAATTTCACTAATCAATTTTTATTTGTAATTAACTTATGCTTCTTCATAATCTTCCTCTTTTGAATCTTCCTAACATGATGATCATCTTTTTTCTTGTTTTGTATCTACATCTTCTTTGGAATTATCTGAATCTGTGATGGGTGAAGAATATATGTCATGTAACTTATCCCAAATTTCTTTGGCTGTTGAACATTTACCAACCTTTTCTCTTATCGGATTAGGTAATCCTTCCTAGATGAAATCCATTGTTATTTTGTTATTCTTCTTCAATTCCTTATTGGCTGCAGTCTTTGCCTTTTTTGAACTATCATATCCTGTAACAACTAATAGCCAAATATAATGTCCATGTGCCTGTAAAAATACTTTCATCATTCTTCTCCACATCTCATAATTAAAACCATTCTGAACATTAAACATTTGTAGTCCATTCTCAAAATAATCGATGATCTCCTTCCAATAGTTAAACTGTTTCCTGAAAGAACCGCCTCTCATACCAATTGTTTGATTAATGAGAGGGGGGGAGAATCATTAATAGCGTAATTATAATCCTTTTTCTCCAAATAATCCAAGTGTTATATCAATTTATAATTATTATCCAATAATGAGAAATAAGAAATGAACAATCACACACATACACAGTACACCAATGTTTTATGTGGAAACCCAAATCGGGAGAAAACCATGGAATTTTTTTTCTTATATGTCTTGAATAATTACATTCATTGGAAGCACCGACTTCCTTTTTTTTTCTAGATCCAACTGTAAGGAGGCTCCAACCCCCTAGTTTCTCAGGCTACAACCTGAGGGAAGCTCCAGCTCCCCAATTATCTGGCTACAACCAGAAGGAGGCTGCAACCCCTCTATGTTGTCCAACTACAACTGGAAGGTGGCTACAACCACCTGTCCTTTCCCCGTCCAACCACCCTGAAGTAGAAGTAGAATGATGGAACCACTTTCACACTATCACTGTGAGATATATCACTGTAAAGCTATACCAATAAACCTGAACCATGCATCAACCTGCACCTCAACCTATAATCAACCTGTACCATAAACAAGTGCATCAACCATGCACCAACCTATACCAAACAACCTATAATCAACCTGTACCTTAAACAAGTGTAACCAACCATGTACCAAGTATGTACCAATTATGTGTCAACTACTCATCAACTATCACTCATCAATATGTACCAACATCATCAACTATACACCTCATGTATGTGCCAACTCATCAACTACTTGTCTCAACCATGTACCCAACATGTACCTTAACCAAAATCCCTCATCAATTTCATCATCCAAATATGATTTGTAACTCTGTAATAGACTTGGTGTATATTATCACATGCCTGCAAACCTTCCTTAACTTTAACAACAAGAGACTAGCATTTTCATCAAACTTTTCTTTAGTCTCACATGACTAGTTTTGGATTAGTCAACAACCCTAACTTGAAATAATAAAAAAATTGTACCTTTAATGAATAAAGATATGAAGATTATAAAAAAAATTAGTCAGTGTGTTTTATGCAATTCCTCTAGGTGTCACTACTTGGAACCTCTCAGAAAAAGAGTTATATAAAAAATGGCATACCTTGTTGAATTCTGGCTTATTCTGGAGAGAGACATTGTAGAGCGTGCCCCGCACGAAATATTTATTGAATCGATATGAAACTGTTACAAAGAATACTAATGACTATAATATAACCAAAACATTTATTCTTACTCAATTTGGATCTGGTATTAAGAAGTTGTGACGTTGTTACCCGAAACATATGTTTTAGACTAGTTTCAAGACTAGCCACAAACCCTATTTTCCATAGAGTGTAACTCCAAAAGTACAACGACTCACAAGCTAATCTTTTTACCACATATACTTGGATATTTTTCCTCAATGGAATATAAATTTCACGGTCTAAATAATTCTAGAAAAAAAAGTTATTGTGAAAATGGTGAGATGACCTATAAATAACATACCTTAGAAAGCATCATCAAAAGAATTTATCTTTCCTTGAATCCCAGCCTTCTTTTCTTCACCTTCCCTCACAAATTAGACTTAGATATCCTTTGGTTACCTCAGAAACCTATAGGTATTCAATATTCTCAAGTGTGTCTTAAATGAGAGAGCATTTCCTCTTATTTATACTCTCAAAGTAGCTTCCTTAAAAACATCTTCTAGGTCACTTTGCCCACTTTCCTTATTTTAGGGTTAACCGACTTATAATTTCTCTATTAAATTTATTATTTAAATAATTTATTTTGTATTCACTTTGAATTACAGTACACTCATCAATTCACTTTATTATTTAACTTCTAAAATCTCTTAAACCACTTTGACTACTTTGACCTTTTGGGGCTTCTAGATGACATAAAAGGGTCCTCCAACTTCGTAAGGCCATAACTCTCAAACCGTGAGGAGTTATGTGACGTTCCACATACCACCAGATATGGAATGAAATTTATCATCCATATAGAATAGTATTAAGTGAAAATATATCAAATCTCATACCATTATCCATCAAACAAACTTGGTTCCATTACCCAAACCTGGGTTCTCCAACTTCTCATCGCCATAACTCTCTAACCGTGAGGAGTTATGTGGCGTTCCACATACCACCAAAAATGGAATGATAATAAATATCCATGAAGGACAATTTCAATGACAAATTAACTAACCTTCATCTCATTATTCACAAATAAGCATGAGTTTTCTAACCATACTTCTAGGATAAATCAATCCACAAAGCATCTTCCCGTGAGAGATTTCACCATAAGGGGACCACTTTGGAGTTCATTGATTTCTACTTATTATCAACCATGACAAGACAATAATGATTCATATTTACATCAAACAATATTGGGTCCATTACCCAAACTTTGTGCTACGTGGCTTTCTTCAAGGGTTGACATCAATAACAACCAACCTTAATCAACAACTATGACTAGCACCTGAATCATTTAAAATAGCAATGGTTTGGTTGTTGATCATACCTTCCACTTCAATCATATGTGAATGATACTATTCTTGATTTTTGTCCAAGGCTACATAGATCCTTGGTACATTTCTTCCCATGTCATTCATTGTTTCATCTTGCTGTATATTGTGAACAATACTCAGTTTTTCACCTCTGTGAGGGAAATCTATAAATATATGATCTCTTTTACAACCCCAACATTGAATATGTGGTTGTCTTTGCCTTTGACCCACTATCTCAATAATTCTAGTTTCTCTAGAAGTTGGTTGTCCCTAAGGATTATTTCTGAATAATGGTGGCTTAGTTCCCTTCTTCCTCAGATCCATCTTGAATTTTTTTTGTCTTCCCAATATTTTTGGAAAGTTGACCTTGTTTTTTGTTGATCATATAAGCATATTTATCTCACCTTATGGTCTCATCCAATGTTTTGGGATCATCATATTGTATCTTGTCACTTATGAATGATGGAAATCCACTCAAATACCTCTGAATCTTAACTGTCTCATCCTTGATGAAAGAACCATACTTCAGCAGTTCTAAAAACCTTCTTTCATATTCATCTATGGTCATACTCCCAAGATTGAGTTCAAATAAATCTTTCATTTTCTTATCATTGTATCTCTTGTTCAAGTATTTCTTTTCAAAATACTTCTCGAATTCCCTCCAAGTAACATTTTTCTCTTTAATGTGTTGCATATGCACAAGTTGATCCCACCACATGGATGCCTTTCCATTGAGTTGACAGATGGAAATTCTTCCTTCTGCATGAGAAGTATAATTATGCAATTGAAAATAATTTATCATCCCCAACATCCATGTCTCTATATATTCATCCTTCTTGTGCTCACCATCAAATGTAGGAGGTTTGATTTTGTTCATTTATCTTCGTAGCTCATCCACCTGCAACACCCTGTTTCCCTCAGCTTGTAAATATAACTGGACTGACCAAGAACTATGGCGAACTCATAAATGTGAATATGTGATGTAAATGGACCTTGAGGAAAAGGTCAATGAATGTGAATAAAATTTTGAATTTATTGCAGGACTGTTGAGAGGGGATGTGCAGAAAAAGAGACCACGATGGCAGTGGAAGGAACCTGGAAAGGTGGCATTAACTTCCACCGCGAATTAACATCGTATTTGGACTCCACTAGCCCGAAGAACCAAAAACGGCTCACTGGCCCCGAATTTAATGTCTCGTAGGTTGGTAGGTGGATGGCTTAATGAGGGATGGGATGGTGAACCACCCATCTGTAGAGCTATCAGGCCTGATCAGCGTGAGGGGAATCGCGCCACACACAACCTCGCAAGAGGATAAGGCGTGAGGTAGAAGTGATTTTGAGGGGCAGACGAGGGGGAACTCTGGCATTACGCAGAGTGAGTGATAGCAAAGAGGAAGGATTGCAACCTTCGCTCCTGGACACTGGCAGAGAGAAAGACGCAGTCTCACAACATCATGGTCTCAGCTCGGGGGTGGCTAGTGGTAAATCCGCTGGGAGTCGTTGAGCCTACGGTTGGGTGGAAATGAGCACCCCTCTTAGTAGTTGCACTCACTCATGGTGTTATTTCTGATAAGTATTTTACATATTGAATCTTGAAATTCATATGTTAACATATATGCTCATAAACTGTGAAATTGTGAACAACTACAGTAAAGAATGCGTGTGCGGTGTTTTGATAAGAAAGGGTAGATACATGCTTATAACAGAAAATGAATGAATTGGTTTATGATTGATAAATGAATTTAATTACACATAGGTTGAACCAAGTCATACTTTCGGCCCACTCTCGGGAAGTTGTTTCCCCTTATCTGTCTCCAGGAAAGCCCCGGAATAGATCTCTTCGCGGAGATTCCCTCCTTGGAAAGGTTTACCAAGAACCTGGAAAAATGACTTGAATGTGCAAGTCTTAATAACCATGTATGAGGAGGAATGACCCTCTTAAAATTCCGAAGTAGCAGCATAGGGATATTGAATCGACAAATGAGACTTCATCGGGAGATCTGTGGTCACTCACGACCATCAGATCAGAAAGAGAGGAAAAAGTGTTAAGGGCCTTAACCTTGATAGGTGGTGATCGACGGATGATATTTCGTTGGGAAATCTGCGGTCCCCCCATGATTGTTAGATTAGTAGGAGAAAGTAGGGAGTTAAAGGCCTTACCACTTGGTTTACTGTGTCTTCGTGGGTAGTGAATATTTTAGGACCGTAGATCCCCAAGGTCCATGAGAACATTTGGACCGTTGATCTTTCCACATCCACGAAGTAGTGGAAGAATGCGCGAGGTGAGACAGATCTGAGCCGTCATATCTTGAGCAGATACCCGTCATCCGTTGGATCTGACAGAAGTTGTGCGAGGGTTAAGCTCGCGAACAGAAGGAAAAATCTCGAAAGGAGGGTTGGCTCATCGGGGTTTCACGTATCAGTAAATCAGAAGTCTCGATGACATGAGATCGGGAATCTCCATGGGAAATTTCCCGGAAACGATCTAGACCGTCCATTAGTGGAGACACGTGGACAAGAGATCGGGTAAGTCCACCTTGAAAACCCCGACACAAATCTAGGCCATCCATCTAAGAGAGGATGCATGTCACGCGATCGTCCATTCCGAAGATCCGGGCACTAGACATCGAGATATCAACATTTGGGAAATCAGAGTTCCTAAGGTCGCGAAAGTCGGGACATTAGAAGTCTCGAAAAGGCGAGGAGCGATCTGAACCGTCCATTCACTTGGGATGCATGTCAGAGATCTGAAGGGAGTCGGAGTTTGATATTTCGTGATTCCTAGGGACGAGGCGTCTAGGACATCAGAAATCATGAAATCCCAAGAGTTAACCAGGACCGTCCATTAGAGGAGGACGCACGGCAGCAATCGGAGCCATCGGAGAAAGTCCCGACAGGAATTTGTCTATCAACATTTGGGTCATCGGGATATCGGGAATCCTGGTGACAAGGTGTTTATGCAATTCAGAATTGCAAAGTCCAAAACCCCGATGAGGAGGAAAGTGTCGTTGCGGGCCAGCTGTCAGCATAGCGCAGAATCGAGATTCGAGGGATCGACAATCCCATGGGAAAATGCATTTCATCATTTGAAACTCCGAAGCCCCAATAGGTGGTATGATTACGGTCATATAGAGGGAGGTCGTGTGGACAAAAAGGTCTAGCCCAGGGGACTAGTGGAAGCTGATGTCATATCGGGATATCGGGGATTCTGAGGACAAAATGTTTATGCATTTCGACAATGCGATGTTGGAAACCCCGATGAACGGATGAGATTGTTTCGGAGGATCTCCGGGTCTGTAATGACCGTTAGATGTGGAGATGAGACGTCAACTTAGCCAGGACGTGAATATACTTTAGGATAAGCGGTGAGCAGATCTAGATGGCCAGAGTCCACCTATCCAGATCTACGGCTGAGGTTCCATTCCGGATCCCCCTTATTGTTCTGCCTTTAGAGGTAGGGGGGGGGAGGTCCGGAATTGGACGCGCAACTCTTGAACGGTTGAGATTAACTCATCATAATCAACGACGCTCAAGTAGATTCCAGACCCCCCTTGCCATTCTGCCTTTAATGGGGGGGGTCTGGAATAGCGTGGCGTGTGAAGTGGGGCCCCCTCTTGTCATGTCGACTACCGTGTCGATTTTCCCTTTTCACCACCTGTATTCCACTTAACCGTACGACAGGGCCTGTTCTCACTGGTGTTTCTCTACCCCTGTGGAGATTTGTTCCTATTGGCCATTTGCTGACCCTGTAGGGATTCGTCCCCATTGGTCAGTCGCTAGCCCTGTCGGGGTTCGGCGGGTGTAGAGTCGAACGTTTAGGCGTTACTATAGTGCCGAGGCACGAAATACAAATAGGCATCGCATTCAAATTGAACCGTGAACATGACCCGTGATCACATGGGAATGGAGAAAGAGAGAGAAAGAGCCAGCTTACGTTGGGCCTCCATGGATAATTAGGGGTTCTGGTCCGGCAGAAGACCAGAAAAATCTGATTTAGGTAGTGGGTATGTGACAAAGTGGTATCAGAGCATGGTTACAACACTTGGCCTAATTGGGCTCATGCACGAGTCGTGCATAAACTTCGTTCAAAGCACTCCTATGAGGAGTAAACCCTAACTTAACTCTCTTGTCTAGGATTAAAAACTTGGAAAATGAGAACCTGACTGTGTATGCATGTGAAAGAGTTATGAATTTATGTGCAAATTATAAAAATGAATTTAACTCTTGACTAATAACCAGCGTTTGTCTTTTCACTCAAGCAGATGATCAACCACGGAAATCTATAGACGCAGAGTATGGTGACTCACCAAGAGGTGGGAGAAGGCTCCCACAACAGAGATGAAGAGTCTGAAGAAAGAAGAGCAATAGGAACCCCTCCAGACCTAGCTGAGACTGTGAGGAGTCTCATGGTTGAATTACAAAGCTGCAAGGCCGATAATGAAAGGATGATGAAAGAACAAGAAAAGTAAATCGAAATTAATGCAGTTCTATTGTAGAGCTTATCCGACCTACAGTGACAAATGCAGCATGAACCTGAGATGAAGAATCATGGTTGTGTTAGTGGCCATACTAAGAGAAACACATCAAGAAAGGTCCACCTCAGAGGTAAAGGACCAGTGCCAGACGATTCCACTGAGAAGGAAGCTGGCGATTCAGAAGGCTCTTCTAGTAGCAGGACCAGTTCCTATTCTCATAGAAAACAAAAGAAGCAAAAGACTTCCAAGAGTCATAAATTTGAGGAATTTAGAAAGGCCAAACCTCCCTCCTTCGACGGTGAGATAAAGAGGGGAGAGGAAGCCGAGGCATAGCTACTTGGACTGAAGAAATATTTCAGAGTCCATGATTTTTCAGAGAATTTGAAAGCCCGAGTGGCCACTTTCAATCTGAATGGAAAGGCTTCCATCTGGTGGGAAGACCTTAAGAATATGAAAGGGGTCCGCAAGGAGGACCTGTCTTGGAAATGGTTTGAGAAGTACTTCTGGAAAAAGTATTTTTCAGAAAGATATTTCGACGAGAAGGCTAAAGAGTTTTATGAACTCAAACTGGGACAACTTACTATGGAGGAGTATGTCAAAAAATTCCTCGACTTACTGAGATATGTACCCTACATCAAAGTAGAGAAGGCGAAGTCACAACGCTTCGTCAGTGGGATACCCAAGGAATACTGGAACCGAATTGAATTTGATGAGCCAAAGACCTTAGAAGACACTATACAAAAGGAAACATATTGTCATGAACAATATGGACATTGGGCAGAGTCTCGTAGAGACTGGAAACAAAAGAGTGGTTCAAGATTTTAGAAAAAGGGGAGCAAATCCTCAGGATTTAAAAATTACAAGAAGAACCCCAGAATGAACTATCTAGCTCAGAGTGTACTCCAACAGAACTTTCCCTTGGTGGATGAAAACAAAACTTCTGGACCTATACCAATGAAAACTAATAACCCAAAGAAAGAACCTCTGAAATGTTGGGGTTGCGGAGAAGAGCATCTCCTGAGAGACTGTCCACACCAACAACAAAACAGTCGAAAAGTTTATAACATGAAGGAAGCTACCACAGTCAATGATGTGGCAAGGAGTGTGTCGCAGATTTATGCATCCTTGGATAATAACCAAGCTGACCACCAAGCTTCAGTGGTGGAAATAGAAGGTATGATTTCCAACCATCTGGTGTCTGTTTTGATTGACCCTGGTTCAAATTTAAGTTATATAGCCCCTAGAGATGTTGATAAGTGTAAACTATAGCCACGGAAGCAAACTAAACCATGGTTGGTACAATTAGCCACTGGCACCAAAAGAAAGGTAGTAGAGGTCATACCAGCCTGCCAATTAATGTTGGGTGAATTCCCCACCCAAGCAACCCTTAATATATTACCCCTGGGATCATATGACCTGTTGATTGGTATGGACTGGTTGGCCGCCCATAAAGCCAAATTGGACTGTTACCATAAAACCTTAGAATGTGTGAGCAAAGAAACAAAAAGGATAACCCTTCAAGGGATCCGAAAACCGGTCTCGGTGAGAAAATATCAGCCCTGCAAATGAGAAAGTATTGTCGAAAGGGATGTCCCCTATATGCAATACAGGTGCTAAAAACAATGGAAGGCGCTAAACCTAGCCCTGATGATCACCCTATCCTGGGAGAATACAGAGATGTGTTTCTAGAAGAGGTACCGGGTCTACCTCCGAGAAGAGACATTGACTTCTTGATAGAACTTGCACCAGGAGAGGTGTCGGTGTCCAGGACACCCTACCGGATGAGCACACCTAAATTAGTTGAACTAAAATTACAATTGAAAGAAATGATGGATAAGGGTTATATTCGACCCAGCATGTCCCCATGGGGAGCACCAGTCCTGTTTGTGAAAAAGAAGGATGGCACCCTTAGACTGTGTATAGATTATAGACAACTGAATAAAGTAACAATAAAGAACAAGTACCCCTTGCCCAGGATCGATGATCTATTCGATCAGTTGGGAGGCGCGTCTATTTTCTCAAAGATTGACTTGAGCTCGGGATACCATCAAGTCCAAATCAAGGGTGAAGACATCCATAAAACCGCTTTATGAACATGGTATGGTCATTATGAGTTTGTGGTAGTTCCATTTGGGTTAACCAATGCCCCTGCCACCTTCATGTGCTTAATGAACAATGTACTCAATAAATTTTTAGATAAATTTGTACTAGTCTTCATTGATGACATATTAATATACTCTAAGAATAGAGAAGAACATGAAGAGCACCTTAGACTTGTGTTGCAAGTGCTAATAGAGCATCAACTCTATGCTAAATTCAACAAATGTGACTTCTTTCATAAGCAAATACACTACTTGGGACATGTTCTATCCGAGGAAGGGGTAGCAGTAGATCCTAACAAGGTTTGGTCTATCATGGAATGGCCTACCCCAAAGGATGTTTCGGACATCAGATCCTTTATGGGATTGGCGGGATACTATAGGAGATTTATAAAAGATTTCTCCAAGATTGGTTGTCCAATCACTGCCCTCCAGAAGAAGGGGACAAAATTCTTGTGGACACAGCAATGTGAAGAAAGATTTCAAAC
>ML776913.1:460413-476821 GCA_009831015.1 Picea engelmannii | reverse complement strand
TTTATCACTGGATTACCAACTTCAACCAAACAAAATGATGTCATTATGGTGGTGGTGGATAAACTGAGCAAGTCTGCTCATTTCATCCCCGTCAAATCAACCTACAAGGTGATAGATATCGCCCAGATATTCATGAAAGAGGTATTCAGGCTACACGGTATGCCGAAAGAGATAGTGTCTGACAGAGACACAAAATCCACTTCCAATTTTTGGAAATCACCGATGGTGGGATTGGAGACCAAATTGTTGTTCAACACCGTCTACCACCCTCAAACCAACGGACAGACAGAAAGAGTGAATCAGATATTAGAGGATATGTTAAGGATGCATGTAATGCATCAACCCAGGAAATGGGAAGACTACCTTCCATTGGTAGAATTTGCCTACAACAACGGCTACCAAGAATCCTTAAAGATGAGTCCCTTAGAGGTCCTCTATGGTAGACAGTGTAATAATCTAGTCATCTAGAGTAATCCTGTAAATAGGATTTCTTTTGGACCCGACATGTTGAAAGAAATGGAACAGCAAGTGACTCAGATAAAACAAAATCTGAAGGTTTCTCAGAACCGACAAAAAAGTTATGTTGATCAAAAGAGAACTCCAAGAGAGTTCAAAATGGGAGACCGTGTATATCTTAGAATTAATCCCAGAAGGAGTTCCTTGAAAATGGGAGCTTGTGCCAAGTTGGCACCCCGATATTGTGGACCCTTTGAGGTTCTATATAGAGTGGGACCTGTAGCCTATCGGCTAGCACTTCCTCCCACAGTAAAAGCACATAATGTTTTCCATGTTTCATTATTGAAGAAATATGTACATGATGCTAATCATATAATTGACTGGTCTGTGATCCAGGTGGAATCGGAGGGAGAATTTCTACCAAAACCCCAATGCATACTAGACAGAAAGGAAACCCTGCTCCGGAACAGAACCATTGCACAGGTCAAGATGCAGTGGAAACATATTGGCCCAGATGAGGCTACATGGGAAATGGAGGATGCCATGAGACGGGCATATCCGATTTTGTTTACTTTTGTACATACCATTCATGTTAGTAGATAAGAACATCGAGGACGATGTTCCTTTTTAAGGGGGAGGGAATTGTAACACCCTGTTTCCCCCAGCTTGTAAATATAACTGGACTGGCCAAGAACTATGGCRAACTCATAAATGTGAATATGTGATGTAAATGGACCTTGAGGAAAAGGTCAATGAATGTGAATAACATTTTGAATTTATTGCAGGACTGTTGAGAGGGGATGTGCAGAAAAAGAGACCACGATGGCGGTGGAAGGCACCTGGAAAGGTTGCGTTAACTTCCACCGAGAATTAACACCGTATTTGGACTCCACTGGCCCGGAGAACCAAAAGCGGCTCCTTGGCCCCGAATTTAATGTCTCGTAGGCTGGTAGGTGGATGTCTTAATGATGGATGGGATGGTGAACCGCCCATCCATAGAGCCGTCAGGCCTGATCAGCATGAGGGGAATCATGCCACACGCAACCTTGCAAGAGGATAAGGCGTGAGGTAGAAGCGATTTCGAGGGGCAGACGAGGGGGAAATTTGGCATTACATAGAGTGAGTGATAACAGAGAGGAAGGATTGCAACCTTCGCTCCTGGCCACTGGCAGAAATAAAGACACAGTCTCACATCATCGTGGTCTCATCTCGGGGGTGGCTAGTGGTAAATCCATTGGGAATCGCTGAGCCTACGATTGGGTGGAAACGAGCACCCCTCTCAACAGTTGTACTCACTCCTGGTGTTATTTCTGATAAGTGTTTTACATATTGCATCTTGAAATTCATATGTTGACATATATGCTCATAAACTGTGAAATTTTGAATGACTACAGTAAAGAATGTCTATGCAGTGTTTTGATAAGAAAGGGTAGATACATGCTTATAACAGAAAATGAATGAATTGGTTTATGATTGATAAATGAATTCAATTATGCATAGGTTGAACCAATTCAGACTTCTGGCCCTCTCTTGGGAAGTTGTTTCCCCTTATCCGTCTCCAGGAAAGCCCCAGAATAGATCTCTTCACAGAGATTCCCTCCTTGGAAAGGTTTACCAAAAACCTGGAAAAAGGACTTGAATGTGAAAGTCTTAATAACCTTGTACGAGGAGGAATGACCCTCTTAAAATTATGAAGTAGCAGCATAGGGATATCGAATCGACAAATGAGACTCCGTCGGGAGATCTGTGGTCACTCGCGACCATCATATTAGAAAGAGAGGAAAAAGTGTTAAGGGCCTTAACCTTGATAGGTGGTGATCGACGGATGAGATTTCGTCGAGAAATCTACGGTCCCCCCATGATCGTTAGATTAGTAGGAGAAAGTAGGGCGTTAAATGCCTTACCACTTGGTTCACTGTGTCTTCGTGGGTAGTGAAGAGTTTAGGACCGTAGATCCCCAAGGTCCATGAGAACATTTGGACCATTGATCTTTCCACATCCACGAAGTAGTGGAAGAATGCGCGAGGTGTGACAGATCTGAGCCGTCGGATCTTGAGCAGATACCCATCATCCGTTGGATCTGACAAAAGTTGTGCGAGGGTTAATCTCGTGAACAGAAGGAAAAATCCCGAAAGGAGGGTTGGCTCATCGGGGTTTCACGTATCGAGAAATCAGAAGTCTCGATGACATGAGATCGGGAATCTCCATGGGAAATTGCCCGAAAACGAGCTAGACCGTCCATTAGTGGAGACACGTGGACAGGAGATCGGGTAAGTCCACCTTGAAAACCCCAACAAAAATCTAGGTCGTCCATCTGAGAGAGGACGCGTGTCACGCGATTGTCCATTCCGGAGATCCGGGCACTAGACATCGGGATATCAACATTCGGGAAATCGGAGTTCCTAAGGTCATGAAAGTCGGGACATCAGAAGTCTCAAAAATGTGAGGAGCGATCTAAACCATCCATTCACTTGGGATGCATGTCAGAGATATGAAGGGAGTCGGAGTTTGACATTTCACGAGTCCTAGGGAAGAGGCGTCCAGGACATCAGAAGTCGCGAAATCCCGAGAGTTAACCAGGACCGTCCATCAAAGGAGGACGCGTGGCAACAATCGGAGCCATCAGGGAAAGTTTCGACAGAAAGTTGTCTATCGGCATTTGGGTCATCGGGATATCGGGAATCTCGGTGACAAGGTGTTTATGCAATTCGTAATCACAAAGTCTGAAACCCCGATAAGGAGGAAAGTGCCATTGCGGGCCAGCTGTCAGCATAGCGGAGAATCGAGATTCGAGGGATCGACAATCCCGTGGGCAAATGCATTTCATCATTTGAAACCCTGAATCCCCGATAGGTGGTATGACTGTGGTCATATAGAGGGAGGTTGTGTGGACAAAAAGTTCTATCCCAGGGGACTAGAGGAAGCTGACGTCATATAGGGATATCGGGGATTCCGAGGAAAAAATGTTTATGCATTTCGACATTGCGATGTTTGAAACCCCGATGAACGAACGAGATTCTTTTAGAGGATCTTTGGGTCTGTAATGACCGTTAGATGTGGAGATGAGATGTCAACTTAGCCAGGAGGTGAATATGCTTTAGGATAAGCGGAGAGAATATCTGGACGGCCAGAGTCCACCCGTCCAGATCTACGGCTGAGGTTCCATTCTGGAGCCCCCTTACTATTCTTCCTTTAGCGGTAGGGGGGGGTGTCCGTAATTGGACGCGCAAATCTTGAATGGTCGATATTAACTCATCATAATCAACGGTGCTCAAGTAGATTCCGGACCCCCCTTTCCATTCTGCCTTTAATGGGGAGGGGGTGGTCCGGAATAGCATGGCGTGTGAAGTGGGGCCCCCTCCTGTCATGTCGACTACCGTGTCGAGTTTCCCTTTTCGCCATTTGTATTCCACTTAACCATGTGATGGGGCCTATTCTCACTGGTGGTACTCTACCCCTATGGAGATTTGTTCCTATTGGCCATTTTTTGACCCTATAGGGATTCATCCCCATTGGTCGGTCCCTAGCCCTGTCGGGGTTCGGCGGGTGCAGAATCAAACGTTTAGGCATTACTGTAGCATTGAGGTGCGAAATAAAAATAGGCACCGCATTCAAATTGAACCATGAACATGAACCACGATCACATGGGAATGGAGAAAGAGAGAGAAAGAGCCAGCTTACCCTGGGCCTCCATGGATAATTAGGGGTTCTGGTCCGACAGAAGACCAGAAAAATCCGATTTAGGTAGTGGGTATGTGACACCACCCCAGACCTCTTATGCTTCTTGATAGGGGATGGAATCGAGTTGTTGTGTGCTCTCTTATTAGAATGCCCCAGGGAGTGACAGTGATGTCTGCTAACACTTCTTGTTATTATTTTCTCATCAAAAAACCTTTGACTTCCTGATTTGCTTGAGCCACTCTCTTTATCCAATTTCTTTTATATTTTGTTCAAGCTCTACATTAACTTCATGTTAAAGTCCTCCTACTACTCCTTGGATCTCATAAGACTTTTATTACCATCTTTATGGCTTTGGACATCCTTCTGAAAATTTTTAATGGTCTCTACCATATTCATGTTTTCACCCCTTCCTTCTTCATGTCCATTGGAGTTTGTTCCTTCAATGCCCATATGGAAATCCATCCCTATGATATCATCTTCCTAGTTGTAAGCCCCATATTCATCTTCCATTCCTCTACACTCTGTGATGATCCTGATCGGATCTAGTTGTTGTTAACTCTGCAAAATGTGCAACCAACAAAACTTTGTCAGGTTAACTGACTCATCAATTTCATGAAAAATATGAACCATTCTGGTTCAATAATATATCATAATTCTTTCTCTTGGTTTTATGAAAATTTGATTTCCCAAATCAATTTTATGGGTGAATAATTATATTATACTATCCAATACCTTTCCAATGCCTTCTTTCATGCTCAATTCTGAGTCTTGAGAAGAAAGTTATGGCCTTTTGAGGTTAGTTGGGTCTTAAAATTTACCCTCCACTATTTGTCCTGTAACTTCCTCATAAAAGATCCATTTGAAGAATGATTTACACCATTAGAAATCTCTCTTCAGGATCTTTTATTTGAGTTGAAGTGACAAAGTGTACCAAGTTATAGTTTGTTCTTGAGGTTTTTCAGTGGTTAAAAACATTGTTTAGGGCCTCAAAATCATGTTGCAAAAAGATGACCTTCAAACAGTATAAAATGTCGCAAAAATTCATTGGTTTTCTTCTGTTGTAGACCATCCAAATGACTTAGCACACACAAATTTGGACATGTACACCCATATTTAGCATGTGCAGCAACACCATAAGGTAGCGCATGCTCCGTGCACCTATAACCAATGTGGATCACTTCTTTGTCATGCATATAACGGTTGCACACTACTTTTGTATCGCACACCAATATCCACCGCACACAATTTTGGTTCATGCACTAATACCCGTTGCATGCAATTTTGTGTCATGCGCTAATATTTCGCGCGCATTTCACTCTACGCACTGCACCATGCCAAATATTAATATGCCTCCACCACTCATCAGTACTTCACTCACACCATTAACTAAACTGTGGTGCAACAACATATACCCACATTGCGAGCGCACCAACAAAATTTCTCTACGCTCAGTCAATACTACGCACACCACGTGCGCCATTATTATGTGTGCGCCCATCGCGCATGCCAGTATTACGTATGCACCACTTAATCTACACTGCGCAATGCTAAATTTAGTGCACACGTCCGCACCCCATTATTTTTCATGCATTACCACTTTGCACCACCCAGTGCCAAATTTAAGTGTGCACACCTACATGCCAATATTTTCCGCGCAGTGCACACACTTGCGCGCCAATATTTTCCGTGCATTACCACCTTCACCGTGCACCACCAAAATTAAGTGCGCACACCTGTGCACCAATATTTTCATGAATTTCCAGTCTGCACCGCTTAGTTCCAAAGTTTAGCATGGATAGCCATGCACCCTTATTTTCCACACATCACAAGTTTTTCACTGTGCATCATGCATTTTTAGTGTGCACACCTGTACACATTCATTTTTATGTGCATCAATTCCTCATGAATTCCGCTGCGGAAAATGGGGATTTTGCCAAATGTTTTCCCAATTTTCACCGTAAGCATTCTGCAACTATGAAACTTGTTCAATTTCACCCTGATAACACCCATTCAACCTCTGCAACAACAAATCATTGTTGGTTGACATTTCTAGAATGAATTTTTCCCAAACTCAATTCATGAATTGATAATTTTAATCAACTAATCTCTCTCCATTTGTCATGGCTTACCTGTAACTTCAAATTCGACCAATTCTAGGTCTGAAGTTTCTAGAATAGATATTAAATTAGGAAAATCTCACTTCTTGGCCAAATTTCTCAATTTTCCCATGAATTTAACAACAGAAATTGGGGTTTTTTTCCAATTCCATGCAATTGCTTCTGATTTTTACCATGGACACTCTGTAACTTGAAATTGGCCACTTCGAAATCAATCCTCTGTAAAATTTCACTTCAATTCAACTTTCTTGGCCCATCTAGGCTCAGTGTTGAAAACTGGAGCTCTGATACCATATTGTAACATCTTCAACATCTAACTGGGATATGCCACATAAAACAAAATTGAATTGTATGCAAATTAAAACATATACACACAGAAACTCTTGCAGGGCTTTATATATAAAAATTAAAACAGACAAATACATTTTGTAACTGCACATATTCATATGGAAATAATAGTAAACATAGACATGCAACATAGACATGCATTACTCATAAATATAAAACCAAATATAAACCACACACAGGAAAAAACGATAAACATAAATGCATACATAATAATGGAGAATGGACACTTATCTTGGTAAAAATATCACCAACTACATGAAGACCTTCCACGAACCTCCCAGCCTTACACCACATTGTTCATCACTCTCAATAGTGGGTCACCCCTAAGCTAGGACTAAACTCCACCCAAGTAAAGGGATTCCTAACTAGGCTGACGGATCTCAGACAAGAGGAAAGACTTTGTCATAGGTGCCAACTCAAAATAACATCATACAGTCCCTCATTCTCCACATGCCTATCCCACCCCATGAAGTGTGCCCCTTCTCTGCTCAACAGTCCTTTGGCTGCCCCACTTCCTTTCTGAGCTTCAGCAACAAGCCAGACAGGAAGTCTCAAATCCATGTAGTTGCAGTTTGGCACCTTCCGAAAATAAATTCCCAACAATTATCTCACCTAGATATAAATTTCTCACGAGCCTAACAACCTGCCTCTTTAGTATCCCACAGGCCTGACAACCTGCTTCTTTAGTCTATCTCCCAAGCTAACCAGGTACAGATATAGGTATGGGTATGGATATGGGTATAGGTATAGTGACAAGAAGGTACAAATATAGTTACTGGTACAGGTATGGTACAATGATAGTAACAAAATGGTATGGTGGACAGCTAAATGAGTGAGTGAATGATCATGGAATGAATGAATGAATGGAAAAATGCACTAATTCCAAGCTATAAGTATGCATGTTCCCAACTTGATGCTTGTCATGTTGAGAGCTAATTTAGTCCACTTGTCCCCATCCTTAGAACTTAGGATAAAATAATTATCCAAACTTTATACTTTAAGGAATATTAATATAATATTCCTTTTTGGCTTAAGCTCCCTAGCTTAGCTATTTTCCTTAACTTTTATCCCCCCTCCCCCCTTTCCCTAACTAGTGGAGTTTAGTCCCCCATACTCTTTTATCATGGTCGGTCTACACGCAACGATGTATTATATTAATGATAAGACATATACAAAAATAGGCTCACTGGACTTTAGCATCTAGGCTCTCTAACCTAATTGCACACAAAAGCCTTCTAGATTATAATATTTGGCTCACCAGCCTATAAAACACAACATATACACAAAGGCTCCTTGGCCTCAAAATCATGCGCACTTAAGTTTGTTGCGCGCGATATCCTGGAATGTGCACATTTCATCATTTTAGTGTGAATTACATGTGTGCACTATACCATGGAAATTGCATACAAAAATGATATCAAACAGCTCACCAGCTTAAGTACATTTGCATTTATATTTACAGTTGGGGTTTGGCCTAGGCGTATTAGAAACTACCTGTTGAAGATTCCACTTGGGAAGATGAGTCTTTTATACAGAAGCATCCAGAATTACTAAAGCATTGCGGAGAACACTTTTATTAAGGGTAGGGGAATGTTAATCCCTAAATAGTGGCACATTACCCCTTAATTGGGGCATATTACATTAGTATTGTTATTTTATTTATGTCGAATTAGGTTCATTAGTTGTAATTGTACCTCCTAGTCTCCTATATATACCAAGGAGACCTTTTCATTTGGAATCATCTTATATTTGTAAATTTATGTGGTGTATAAGGAGGTTTCCCCCTTGAAGAGGCTTATTGTGTAAAATTATCTCTTTTTCAAGGCATTGAGTACTTATCGTGAGGCTTTTTTATACTAATTTGATATTTGGTTCTTAACATTGGCTAGATTTGTAGTAGATACAACAAGATTGTAATGATTGTGCATGCTTCATATTAAAGAATATGTTGAATCTTGTGAAGAGATAGAACCACTAGAACTACCAGAACCACTACATGAAGTCATTGTGGGTTTCTTGGGAGGAAAGGATATTGAAAATCTTGTTACTTCTGAAGAAGAATATGAAAAATATCTTCTAATTTTAGGTTGAATATTATCTAAAATTTATTTCTTCCTTCCTATCTCAAGGAGAGGACCAAATTCAAGTGATTTACCTCTTAATCATCTTGAAAGATGAGAATTAGTGGAAATAAGACAATAAATTGTTGAATAAGCCTATTTTGAGCTTTCCTTTGAAGGGATTCTCCTTGATCCTGAATTTCAATATCACGTGCTATAGTTTCCCAAGAATGTTCAAGTTTTTCACGAGTATGGTAGTTTCAAGAATAAAATAAAATAAAAACACGATGCAATGCTTCTTTAATTAGGAAACCTTAGGTTAGGTTGTTGTCGAGTAGGCAAATATATTATTCAAAATAATAAAAATCAAAATACACAAAAAGAACAACTAGAGAGTAAAATAATACTCCTATTATGGTTGCCAAATAAATGTTGATGTAAGGAATGGAAATTCCTCACTCAAGCATTTTTTAATCTGACTAGGTGAAGGTGAGATAGGAGGGAATGTTAACCTGAGATCATAACACGTTCAAAATTATCAATCAAACCTCAAGAAATATGTTCTTAGGTCTGATGCTATTATCACGTTGTGTGCTTTTGCTAAAAAAAAATTATGTTTAATTTTTTTTAAATTTAAATGAACAAAATAAAGAACACATACAATCTGAAACCCATTAACCACGAGTCTCAAATGAGAATAAACCATATTTTTATTAATGATGAATTTTTTGAGTTACAACTAAATTCTTCTTTTCAAATGCCTGTGAGGGCATGGACCAAAATCAGAGTTAGAATTCTAGGATGAAATTTTAACAATCATACAAAGACAACTGATGTTTGAAAGAAAAATACCAATACTAAAATCTATTGGATCAACCAAGCCACAAGCTCATCAAGTATTGACTATACAAAATAATCTTAATCAGAACTGAAAATTAATTAAGGAATTATAATGAAACTAGATATATTGTCAAGATAAATGAATGACCTTATGAAGCATGTCAAAAGTCTATTATTTTTAGTCCTTTCTTATTTTCCACCTTTAAAATGATCCTGGTATCAAAAAGAGGATTTAGCTCTTATAGAACTCAGAAAATGAAGGAGAGAATATCATAAATCTCAATTTGAAATAAGATCAAACCTTATCAAAAGTATTTCTCTCTAATTTCTCCTCCCTTCCAGTCCTTAATTTCCTTCTTTTATTCTCCAAAAGGTAGTTTTCAAGCACTTGAACTAATTTTAGTTACTAAAGTTAAATAACTTTAGTTAATGATAGGACAATTATATTATGATAAAGATAAATAATAAATAAATATAATAATAGGTCGGGCCCATTTTTATGTATTTATTTGTTTAATTTTCCAATCATTCCCTTGTTCCTCCAAAATCATAACCACACTTTATACACATATCATCATAGCAATAAATATAAACAACCGCTGAAATAAGTATGCTTCATAAATAATAAACACTTATATTTTCGAGTTTGAGTGGCAAGGATTTGATGTTGTTGGCAGATGTTTCAAAGGAATCTAAACTGAATGATTGATCTGGATTTTGCTGAGAATGAAATGAAGGAAGTGATATAAAAAGGAAACACGCAGAGATATTGAAACAAACACAAAGATATAGTAATACAAAATTTATATTAATGAACAAAACGTACAGGAACTCTAAAAAAATGTAGATCAAATTGAACTCGCTATAACTGTGGTAGCTTAAATCTGAGAAGAGATGTGATGTCAATGTGCATTCGCAAGAAGATATTTTTACAATGAGGCTCGAAAGGCATTTTTAACATAAATAATTAATGAGAAAACCTTAACCCCATAAGATGAAAAACCAGAACGTGTGTGGGCCCTGATGTAACCCCTGAAGGTGAAAAAAAAAAGGTTTGTGCACCCTGATGGAGATAGTTGACATGTCAACTTCCCAAGGGCATTAATTTTGCATACAATCTTTGTTTGGGGCACTTGGTATACTGTCGGTGTTGTACAGGATAAGTCAACTGAGAGGGGGGGGGTGAATCAATTGTATAAAATTTATTTCATTTTATAAGAAGATTAATTATTAATCAATAAATCATGCCTTTAACATTTAACTTGCAGTAATACATTTAACCAATAAATATACAATCACATAAATGAAACAGTGACACGGTGATTTTTCGTGAGGAAACCCAAAAGGGAAAAACCTCTTCTTCTTATGAATGAAAGGCAACCTCCAACTCCTCTTTACATTCCTATTTTATCTGATCTACAACCCAGATGAGGCTGCTACCTCTGTTTCTTCAGCACCTACTGAATGGAAGCTACAACTCCCATATGTACAAGCACCAACTTGTATAGGATACTTTTACAGTCTCCCCTTGCTCCTCCCTACCACCCTGGAATCCTTCTCTATCACTAAGAACCTACAAACCAACTTTTTATCTTCGTTGGCAAAGGATTCATCATTCAAGTCCTCTCTATTTATATAATCATATCAAAATGCATTCTTCTCCCCTTGATCTATGCTATATCTTCATCATTTCTTCTCGCTATCCCTGTATGATTTTATTTCGGTTTTATATTCATTTACAAAAATGAATTTTACCTTAGAGATATGGATGTACCATTAATTCCATCCACACCACCACCACACAGTCACTACATTTTTTTTTTTATCTTCTACAACCCCTTCAGTTACCCCTCAAATCCCTAGAACAACGCTTCAGAAACTAAAATGCTAACCATACAAGAACCATAATTCGGTTCTGCTAACTAAATCATAACTGAACAATTAATCGTGAAGAGAAACAATAGCCCTTCGATCAAATTTCCAGGTATCCAACATTGTTGGATTACAAGCACAGGGTCTCACGTTGATTTCGCCATTTCGCATTTCGGTATTTCAGAATTTTGGCATTCCTATGGTGAGGAGTCTCGACACTCCAAGTCACAATCCCCAAAATGGAGCCAGATCAACGGTCCACAAAACTTCATAATATGATCCCTTCTTTTCTTAATCGAATGGTTGACGGGATTTTGGCATTTTTCCCTTCGAGTCATCGTGATTCCAACATTATAAAATTCATGATCACAAAATATCCGAAGTGATTGGATGGTTCACATAGCCCACTAATATGGATGTTTGATGGGATTTCGGAGTTTTTCCTTTCGGGTTTTCGAGACTCAAAATAGTCCCTTTCGGGCATTTCGGAGTTCAAGACTTCGTGATGGTGGAGTTTCTTCTTGCTATGTAAAACCCCGAAATACAAAGTTCTGATGTGACGTAAACCTGTTGACATCACATGTGGATTGACACATGTTGAATAGATGCCATGTGTCACTCTGATTCATGACTTACATGTGCCTGAAATGTTGAATTAGCTTGACACTTGTCATTGCCTGATTGTGCCACGTGTCCTTAGCTGACATGGTTTGTTGACGTGGTTTGTTGATGTGTTTGTTTCAGGATTTCAAGGTTTGCTACTTCAAAGGTTAAAGTTCCTTTGATCTTTGATTTCCCGGTCTGCGAAACTCTGAAATGGAGTCTTTGACATGCTTTGATCTTTCACATTTCGTGATTTCATCATTCTTGTCGTGAGTGTCCTTGACACCTCCAACTCCCGATATCTGAAACTCCAAAATGGAGATTAAGTCATGGTTTCGCATTTCGTGATTTCATCATTCTTGTCGTGAGTGTCCTTAACACCTCCAACTCCTGGTATTTGAAACTCCGAAATGGAGATTAAGTCGTGGTTTCACATTTCACGATTTTCTGCCGTGAGTTGCTTCCTTGACTCCTGGAGTTTACGCTTCTGATCTTTCCATGTGATCATCATTGCACTGCTGGTCTTGCCACTTTCTCTTGTTCGTCATCATCAGGTTGAGCTTGCCATCAATGACAAACAAATACTATGCCTTCTATCTACTCGTAATAAATATGCCAACAGTTTCATGTTTCGGTATGTCGAGAGACATGCTAATATCCAAATTAGGAACCACCGTGCCTGTGAAAAATGATCTATAGTGCCTGTGAAAATTGACCAACAAACCCCCCCTTTGGAATTTTAAAGTTTGACATTAATGAAAAAACCAAGCCCTATGCAAACTGTGCAAACTTCCCTACTGTGTAAACTGCCCTGTACAAACTCTTCAAACTACCCTACTATCTAAATTGCCCTGTGAAAACTGCAAGCCCTGCCAACAAACTCCCCCTTTGGCATTGATGGAAAACTTTAAATCTCTTCTCCCCCTTTTTACATCTATGGCAAAGGAATCAACCATACTCCCCCTGAGCAAAGAAAATCACTTGCAAAGATGTATCATTTCAACAACAACTCCCCCTATCAATAATAGTCAATAAACCTATGCAGTCTGATTTTATAATGAAGCCCATGCAATATTTGAGAATGAAATGAAATTACAGAGGGTAAACCCCCAACTGATCCCTGAGACTTTCAAATTGCATTTTAGATAAAGGTTTAGTAAACACATCTGCTATCTGATCCTTTGTGCCAACATATTCCACTTTAATAACTTTAGACATAACCTTCTCTCTTAGAAAATGAAATTTAATGGGAATGTGCTTTGTTTTGGAATGCATAACGGGATTTTTAGAAATACTAATTGCACTGGTATTATCACAGAAGATAGGTATAGGTTCATTATAATGAATATGTATATCTTCCAGCATATATTTCATCCATAGAACCTAAGTGCAACAAGTTGCAGCTGCAATTTATTCTGCTTCAGCAGAAGACAGAGACACTGCTGATTGTTTTTTACTTGACCAACTTACAAGACATCCTCCAAGAAAAAATGTTGCTCCACTAGTACTCTTCCTGTCATCAACACAACCTACCTAATTAGCATCAGTGAAAGCATATAAATCAAGTTGATTACCTGTAGGATACCATAAACCATACTCTGTTGTCCCCTTAAGATATCTGAAAAAAAAATTGAATGCAAGTAAATGAGAAGTTTTTGGTGAAGCCTGAAACCTTCCAACTTGACAAACTACATGCATAATATCAGGTCTTGTAGTTGTAGCATAAAGAAGACTACCAATCATAGATCTATATACTGTCAGATCAACATCTTTAATATCATCAAACTTACTTAATTTACAACCAGTAACCATGGGAGTGACAACTGGTTTAGAATCTCCCATCTGAAATTTCTTAAGCATTTCATTGATATAATTGGTTTGAGAAATGGAAATTCCTTTATCAGATTGAGTAATTTGCAAGCCTAAGAAAAAATTCATTTCTCCTAGCATAGACATTTCAAACTCTTTCTCCATACTTTCAACAAACTATTTACTGAGCCTATTATCATCACTACCAAAAATGATATCATCTACATATATCTCAACAATGATCAGGCTATCATTTTCTTCTTTAATATATAGATTACTATCAGTGTTACCTTTCCTGAATCCTTGCTGCCTCAAGTAATTGTCAAGTATGGAATACTAATCCCTTGGTGCTTACTCCAGGCCATACAATGTCTTTTTCAACTTGTAAACATATTGTTCTGCTTCTTGTACCTGAAAACCATCTGGTTGTTCCATATATACTTCTTCCTCTAAATCACCATTGAAAAATGAAAACTTTACATCCATTTGGTAAACTTTGATGTGTTTAGAACTGGCATAAGCTAGAATCAGTCTAATGGATTCCATTCTTGCAACAGGAGCAAAAGTTTCTCCAAAATCTATTCCTTCTACTTGTGCATACCCTTTACAAACCAATCTAGCCTTGTTTCTAGTTATTTTACCTGCTTCATCCATCTTATTTCTGAAAACCCATTTAGCCCCTATGACATTCTTATTCAAAGGTCTAGCAACCAATTCCCATGTCTTATTCTTTTCTATTTGACTAAGTTCTTCATTCATCGCTTTCATCCAGTACTCATCTTTAATTACTTCTTCAATATTTTTGGGTTCAATCAGAGAAAGTAAAGATACATGTTCATGAGTTGAGGTGGATTCTTGCCTTCTACTTCTTGTTCCAACACCTACATTTATGTCACCAATTATCTATTCTTCAGGGTGATTTTTTTGTATTCTCTTGCTTGGAGTCTTTGATGGAGTCACGCTTTTGGATGGAGTTGTGCCCTGTGTCAAAATAGGAATTAATTGTTCACTTTCAAAAGCCTTAGTTTCTTCTGTTTCACTTACCTCATCATTCATTTTATGCTTGTCATCTATCTCATATATTTGATGATTCTTTTGCTTAGATTTAGACTTCAAAAATGAGGACTCATCAAATTTCACATCTATGTATTCAACTATTTTGTTCAATCTGAAGTTGTAACATTTATAAGCTTTCCTTGAACAGGAATACCCAACTAAAATACCTTCATCTATTCTAGATTCCAACTTACCCAAATGATTGTCAACTCTTTTGATATAACGTTTACTGCCAAAATTTTTGAAACGTTTAACAGTAGCTGGTCTGCCTTTCCTTAACTGATAGGGTGTCTTAAAATGATTGTTTCTCAACAAGATTCTATTTAAAATGTGAATAGCAGTATGAACAGCTTGAGTCCATACTATGTTACTTAGTTTAGATTCATTGAGCATAGTTCTAGCCATCTTCATAACAATCCTATTTTTTCTTTCAACCACTCCATTTTGTTGAGGTGTTTCAGTAACAGAAAAATGTCCTCTTATCCCATTTTCATCAGAGTATCTGTTGAATTCTTTAGACACAAATTCCCCTCCATTATCTGATCTTAAAAATTTAATTTTCATGTCACATTCATTTTCATTTGACTCCTTGAAGGTTTGAAAACAGCTAAAAGTTTCAGATTTCTTTTTCAATAAAAGCATCCATGTCATTCTAGTAAAGTCATCCACAAATAGTAGAAAATATCTTTCTCCTTTTAACCCTGTTGTTCTCATAGGTCCACAGACATCAACATGTACTATTTCAAATGGTTTAGTTGTTGAATGTTCTTTGGTTTTGAATTTAACTCTAGTTTGCTTACCATGTTGACATTGCTTGCAGATAGAACTTGAAAGATTCTTTATGACAGGAAAATCTCTTATTGCTTCCCTTTTATTCAACTGAATCAGATTTTCAAAGTTAATGTGTTCAAGTCTTTTGTTCCACAACCAACTTTCATCTTCACTCCCAAGATAACATTTTTATTTTTCTTCATCTAGTATGTAAATGTTGCTTGAAGTTCTTGTGGTTGTTCCAACTAGTTTATTTGATTTTATATCCCTGATTTGACATCCTTTTGAATCAAAAATCATAAAGAGACCTTTATCATAGGTTTGATTTATAGTCAATAAGTTATGTTTCATTTCCTCAACCAATAAGACATTTTCAGCCATGATTTTCTTCTTGTTTAGACATACAATTCATTTTCCAACTATCCTAGTTGATTGATCATTTCCAAAGGTGATTGTACCTTCTTTTCCTTCATCTAGTTCAACAAAGAGTTGTTTTATACCTGTCATATGCTTTGAACATCCACTATCCACAACCCATTTTACTTTATTTTCCGCTTGTAGAGCTATAGTGCATTTTTCAATGTTAAGATTTTCACTTTTCTTTTTCCAAAATTTGGTTTTCAGATCTGTGTAAGTGGGTTCATTAAATTTATGAAAACTCATAGGACAATTTCTTGACACATGCCCAAAGTTGTTACACTTGTAACATTTAGTCTCATATCTTAAGGTGTCAAATCTGTTGTAAGAGTAGTTCATATTGTTTTGACTAGTTTTACCATGTCCTCTTCCATATTC
>ML776913.1:405372-460236 GCA_009831015.1 Picea engelmannii | reverse complement strand
TTAGTTAGAGCTTCTTCAGTCACTCTAGCCTCTTCTATTTTAAGTTTTAAGTCAACTACCATGATTTCAGTGCTATCAATCAAACCATTTGATTTCTGTAATTCAAATTCTAGATTCTCAATTTCTCTTTTAAAATGTTTGCAATCCCTTCTCACTTTTCTTAATTCACTTAAAGCACTTACCAGTTCAGCTTCTAGATCAACTTCACCTTCTTCTTCTTCACCAGACTGATCATCCTATTTTTCCATAGCCATAAAAAGTTGTACATCTAAACTATCATCACTCTCACCAAATTATGAAATATCACTGTCATCTTTTATACACAGGATTTTATTTTTGTAAGTTTTTCTTTGAAAAAACTTCTTATGTCTATTCTTGAATTCCTTAGGTTTTCTATCACTATCTTCTTCAGTATCAGTATGCTTATTGTAAGGACACTTAGATGAAAAATTTCCTATTCTACCACAACCAAATCATTTCAGGGGAAGCTTACCTTTATACTTGCCAATACCTCTTTTCAGATTTTTAACAAAATTTGCTTCTTCCACATCACCTTTTGACTCCTCATGACTATTGATTTCTGCTTCAACCTTTTTCTTATCTTTCTTTGTTAACTTGAAAGTTGCTTCTTTCCTGAAAGAATTCTCACCAAAGGTTCTCATCTCATATGCTATTAGTATTCCAGGTAATTTATCCATTTATAAAGTATCAATATCTATTCTTTCTTCTAATGTAGATATTTTTGAATCAAATCTTGTAGGAAGTGATCTAAGTACCTTTTGCACAATAATAATATTATTAACTATTTCTCCTAGACCTCTCATGGTATTAACAACTTCATCAATACGAAGAAAGTAGGTAGCTATATCTTCAGATTCTTCCATTTCCAGGCTTTCAAATTGACTTCTATATGATTGTAGCTTAGCACTCTTTACCTTAGTGTATCCTTCATATACATTTTTCAATTTATTCCATATTTCTTTTGTTGATGCACAATGCATAACTTTAACAAATTCTGACCCTGCTATACCTCCTAGTATTGCATACATAGCTTTGGAATTACTCTCATAGAGTCTCTTACCTGTAGCATCTATTGGAATGGTTGTTGGGACTTTATATTCATTTAGTACGGCCTGCCAGATATCTGCTCCTTGATTTTGTAAAAACAACTTCATCCTGATACTCCAAAAAGCATAATTATGACCATCAAATAAAGGCAATCCATGTTTTGTAAATTCTGACTTCTTATCCATTATGAATGATCAAAAAATTCCAGTTGTTAAACTGATATCTTGAAGTAACCTCACTCTGATACCAATTGTTGTACAAGATAAGTCAACTGAGAGGGGGGGCCGTGAGTTAGTTGTATAAAATTTCTTTCATTTTATAAGAAGATTACTTATTAATCAATAAATCATGCCTTTATCATTCAACTTGCAGTAATACATTTAACCAATAAATATACAATCACATAAATGAAACAGTGACACAGTGATTTTTCATGAGGAAACCCAAAAGGGAAAAAACTTTTCTTCTTATGAATGAAAGGCAAGCTCCAACTCCTCTTTACATTCTTATTTGATCTGAGCTACAACCTAGATGAGGTTGCTACCTCTGTTTCTTCAACACCTACTGATTGGAAGCTACAACTCCCAGATGTACAAGCACCAACTTGTACAAGAGACTTTTACAGTCTCCCCTTGCTCCTCCCTACCACCCTGGAATCCTTCTCTGTCACTAAGAACCTGCAAACCAACTCTTTATCTTCTCTGGCAAAGGATTCATAATTCAATTCCTCTTTGTTTATATAATCATATCAAAATCCATTCTTCTCCCCTTGATCTTTGCTATATCTTCATCATTTCTTCTCATTGTCCCTGTATGATTTTATTTCGTTTTTATATTCATTTATAGAAATGAATTTTACCTTAGAGCTACGACTGTACCATTAATTCCATACACACCACCACCACACAATCACTGCATGTTTTTTTTTTTATCTTCTACAACCCCTTCGGTTACCCCTCAAATCCCTAGAACAACACTTCAGCAACTGAAATGCCAACCGTCCAAGAACCATGATTCGGTTTTGTTAACTAAATTGTAACTGAAAAATTAATCATGAAGAGCAACAATAGCCCTTTGATCATATTTCCAAGTATCCAACACCATTGGATTACAAGTAGAGGGTCTCGTGTTGATTTTGCCATTTCACATTTCGATATTTTGACATTTGAACATTCCTGTGGCGAGGAGTATTGACACTCCAAGTCACAATCCCCGAAATGGATCCAGATCAACGATCCACAAAACTTCATAATCTGATCCCTTCTTTTCTTAATCGAACGACTGACGAGATTTCGGTGTTTTTCCCTTCGAGTCATCGTGACTCCAACATTATAAAATTCATGATCAAAAAATATCCGAAGTGATCGGACGGTTCACATAGCCCACTGAGATGGATGTTTGACGGGATTTCAGAGTTTTTCCTTTCAGGTTTTTGAGACTCACAATAGTCCCTTTCAGCATTTTGGAGTTCGAGACTTCATGATGGTGGAGTTTCTGCTTGCTATGTAAAGCCCCGAAATAGAAAGTTTCGATGTGATGTAAACATGTTGATGTCACACATGGATTGACACGTGTTGAATAGATGCCACGTGTCACTTTGGTTCATGACTTACATGTGCCTAAAATGTTGAATCAGCATGACACTTGTCATTGCCTAATTGTGCCACGTGTCCTTAGCTGACATGGTTTGCTGACGTGGTTTGTTGATGTGTCTGTTTCAGGATTTCGAGGTTCACTACTTCAAAGGTTAAAGATCCTTTGATCTTTGATTTCCCAGTCTGCGAAACTCCAAAATGGAGTCTTTGACATGCTTTGATCTTTCGCATTCCACGATTTCATCATTCTTATCGTGAGTGTCCTTGACACCTCCAAATCCTGGTATACGAAACTTTGAAATGGAGATTAAGTCATGGTTTCACATTTCGTGATTTCATCATTCTTGTCGTGAGTGTCCTTGACACCTTCAACTCCAGATATCTGAAACTCTGAAATGGAGATTAAGTCGTGCTTTCGCATTTCGTGATTTTTTGCCGTGAGTTGCTTCCTTGACTCCTGGAGTTTACGCATATGATCTTTCCATGCGATCATCGTTGTGTTGCTGGTCTTGCCACTTTCTCTTTTTCTTCATTGTCGAGCTGAGCTTGCCATCAATGAAAAACAAATACTCTGTCTTCTATCTGCATGTAATAAATATGCCAACAGTTTCGCATTTCGGTTTGTCGAGAGACATGCTGATCCCCAAATTAGGAACCACCATGCCTGTGAAAGCTGATCCATAGTTCCTGTGAAAACTGACCAACAAACTCCCCCTTTGGAATTTTAAAGTTTGACATTAATAACAAAACCAAGCCCTGTGCAAATTGCCCTGTGCAAACTGTGCAAACTGCCCTACTGTGTAAACTTCCCTGTGCAAACTGCAATCCCTGCCAATAGTCGGAAAGGTATAGTATAGGAATACACATTCAGAATACCCTAGTATATAGAAAACATATTTTAGGCCCTCAAAAGGGTCCCATAATTCAATGACCTGAAAACTTGTAGAAAAAATTCCAAGGTGGAATATTGTGTTTTGAGCTAGTGAAATATGTGGGTGGACATCGATATCCACCTATATCATTCCTCCCCCATTAGGATTAATGGTCTCCATTGTGTCAAGTTCCCATGGGATATGGGGAATCTTTTGTTGAATATGAACCTTGGTGATTTGTTTTCCTTGATAAAGAAGTTGTCTTGCTTAACTTGTTGAAGGATTTCATGAACATGTTGTTGGATGGGTTGGATCCATTCAACCAATATAGTTGCATGATATTACTGAGTGTGGAAGGAATATGTTGGTGAATATGCAACATTAGAAGTTATATCAATGGGGGATAATTGTTGGAACCCCAATCACACTTGAAAAGGGTTGTGTCCATTAGATCTATGAAGGGATATGTTATAGCTTTGTTTGACTAAGCAGTGCAGAGGCACCCCCATAGGTGAAGTAAGAATATGTTTGTTCTCTTTTGAAATCTTGTCGACTTTCTTCTTTTGTACATAAATGTCTTGGGATGAGGCTATAGTGGTCATAATGTCCTTTTGTTCACCTTCTAACCAGATCATGAAGAGGATAAACTTAGTGGTATGAGAGATTACTTTGTGGCGCATTTCTCCATGGCAGTATTTAAAACTACCTATAGTGCACTTTAGAGATGACCCCCCATAGTAACGATGACACTATGAGGTTGATACTCATGATAGCATGCATCTTCCACATATATGGATGGCCTAAGAGAACATCACAAACTTTAATGGGGAAACATCACATATTTCATCATCCTTGAAGGGCTTGATGTCGTAGTACATGTTGGAAAACTTCTAAATTTTTAAGCCTTAAGGTGCGTACGAGGTCCACCGTCGATCCAGTTTTCTTGTCGACCGAACGATCCCTTTTTCCTTGAGTTTTTGGAGCCATCTGATTGTTAAAAAGGTCAACCCTCTAGAGACTACTTCAGAGTTTCTTGCTTCGATTGTTTCACCATGTAGCAACTCCAATGTCCTGATGTCTGAAAAGAGTTCTAACGACCGTAGTCCCAGTACACATGTACTCCGAATAAGATTTAACACACCATTATGGGTAATGACCTATCGAAAAGGTAATAAATTCAATTTTTTGATGCACGAAAATCACAAATACCTAAAATCTATGCCCCAATTAAAAGTTAAATAGTAAGCTTTGTGCATCTCGAGTTCGGATATTCACCATTCATCACACTCTAGATTCATGAAATCCGAACTCCCGAAATACTGTAACCACTAAGCAGGGTTAATTAAAGATTAAATAAAATTAGCAAATGATTAATCACTTGATGATTTTGAGTTTCGGAAATATTATCTTGATCTACTATAAAATCCCGAAGTCTGAAAACCCGAAAAACACTTAAAGATAAACATGAATAATTAATGGGTTAAACAAGATTATCTCGCGATTGAGTTTTCGCTAAACCAAATTTTGGAAAGTTTCAAATATTATTTATCTAATCTCTCGTTTGCGAACCCCCAAATATTAATGGCATTAATTATGGCTCAACAACAATGATTTTGAATAAGATAGCAAATCACCACCTAGATTTTTCATTAAAGTTAACAAATGCATTGTCAGTAAAGGTATTCGTAAATTGATACACTTAAGGTGAAAAAGATATTGAAGTTTGAATTCCATTTGTCTTTTCACAGAACAACAAGCTTTAACAGACTAAGAAGTTTATGTGTTTCCCTGTAACAGGTAGAACAGTTCTAATCTTACTACTATCATGGCTCCACGGAAAATGACTAAAGCGGTTGGTGAAAGCACGAGCCAGAACATAGATATCCTCTCGGACACATCGCCAAGAGTTGTAGATACCATGAAAACCTAGATGAAAGTGTTTGACATCCTACAATACGAGCTAATTAACTTCCCAGAAGAGTCGAGCTATGAGGTGATCGAAACTCAAGCGATGAAGCTCAAATACATAGCTCAATTAGAGTTTCATAAAATATCCATGTGACCGAGACTCATGTCGTATAACAACATGATAGGTTGGGCCCTAGAAAACATTGACATCTCAACTAAGAGAATCCACAATTCACAAAAAATTGTTGTTGGGTCTTTTCGACCAGAACATATACAAGTGATGTACAAATTATCTCCAACTTTCAAATAAAGTTACAATGCCACTTTATTAATAGAGTTTGATGAAGAAGAGTGCACGCAAGGTGGAAAGAATTACCCTAAATTAATCAAGAACTGGTGGGCACACCCTGAGAAGTTCAGAGCAAACACCCATGGCATAAATGCCACTGCCTCATTAGACGCCCATATGATGCATGTGTCCATGATTCTATGTAGACTTTTTGGGAGAGAAAACTCTGCTCACTTCCTGTTATCATGGGTACCAATCATGCATGAAGTTGCAGAAGGTTTTTCTTTCAATTGGGCCAATATAGTATGAGACAATTTAGCCTAGAAAATCATTGAGAATCAATATTTAAAATCCAAAGGGAAACCTACCCCTTTCTACATGTCGGTGTACATTATGGATTCCATTTTTCTTATGATGTTGTTTTCATTGATGAGCTAGAGCTGGAATCCGACCAACGATGAGCCCATACATTTCTATCATTCCAAGTTGTGGGAGGATAAAGAAAAATATTTCTTCTACAAAATATGCAACTATGTGGTGGTGCCCATGCATATTTCTCTCTACATTTTCTGACCTCCTAGGATTTAAGACAAGATCGTGATCAACCTAGGGAAAGTAGCGGACTGGTACATTGAGGAGCATTTCTCCTACATCAGGGTTTTTGGGTGTTCAGTTCCCCCACATGCTGTGCCGAGAGATAGCCTATTAAACTGTAATAGGGGGAATCAACAAAGATTTAAAATCAGTGTAGAAAAATGTATGGCCGACCTTCTCTTTACAAATTGGTATGTTTTCATTGTTTGATTTCAGCCACTCGAAAGTGGAGGCCGTAGCCCATGAAGAGATTAAGTTGGTTGATATTTAATTCAAGAAGCATGATCCCCACAAGATCTTGTCAAACCACTTAGCTCTATACAATATAAAGAGATAAGAGCATGAATATTTCCCTCGGGATGAAATATTCATGGGAGTAAGGTCATACCAGGAGGTGTTGAGTAGAATCCAAAATCTGACTACAGATAAATTAGCTGAGTTCTACAATTTCCAAAGACACAGGAGAAACAGTTTACCTAAAGTCTTACAGGGAGAAACCCAGTGACCTCCATATACACAAGAAGTTATGATTCATGGTTTAGAAATAGGAAGTTCTAGTGGACAAGACACTCAGAAGAGTTTGGAGAAAACTAATGTTTTGACATAGAAAGCAAATACCGCATTACCAAATTCACCTGGGAATCAAACTAAAGCTCAAATTGGAGATTTTTTAAAAGAGGGACAGAAAACACCGTTGTCCACACTAGATAAATCAGCTACTAACACAATAGGGAAATAACCATCCTCCTAGATAGGCAGTCCTATCAAGTCGGTTACACCTTTACAGTTCATTCATGGGAACCCAAATGTTGAAGTTGTATTTATAAAAGATCTTACTCCTATTTCGGGTGAAGAAATTCCCCCTTCTGACTTCTTTTTTAGCAATAAGAGGAAGGCTATAGTCAAAAGAGAAACACACCAAAGGGAGGGTGCCACTGTCAAAAGACACAGAGTGTTGTATGATGGACAATATTTATATGAGTAAGACTTTGCTATGGAAATAGTAGGCTCACTGGGGGATTTTGTCACAACAAATCAATGTTCAGTAGGGAATCTAGCGGAACAAATGAAACAAAAGAATATGTTAGTGAGGCAGTTGCAGAACCAAATAAAGACTGTGGAACAAAGTGTAAAAAATAATGTGAACTAGGATTTTGGTCCAATCAGATATTACGAGAGGCATCAAATTTAGCAGCTAGAAGCGAGCATTGAGGAGTTCCAAAGGAATTCACAGGTTGATAGAGAATTAGCCACTCAGAAATAAGAATTGATCAAACAACTTCAAGCCAAGGTACAGTTAGTTGAAGTTACAATAGTGGAGGTGGTTTCTTTCCAATCTCAGGCATTGGAGGTGCAAGAGAAGCTAGAATTAGCCCAAAAAAACCTTTTTAGGAAAGTAGAAGTTTTTCAAAGTTGTTATCAGATGGTAAACCTTTCTCTAAAAAACATTTACATTAAGGAGATAGAAGACACTGCAGCTCGAGCTACGTTCCAGGAAGCCATTTTAATTGAAGCAAGGGATGAAATGGCAAAGATCCCTCGATTGTCTCTTTTGGAGCAAACTCGAGGTGACATAATCCTGAAGACATGGGAGACAAATCTAGCTGAAAGAAAGAGATTAGACAGGGAAGTAAGTAAGGCTTGTGAGGAAGCTTTGTATTCACTCGACGAGGGGTTACTGGACGTTGAAAGAGATAGTATCTTCGAGGCTCTAGGGAAGATTGACATAGAAAAAAATCAACTTACTGTCAAGACAGGCATAGAAGAGGCTCGGACGACCATCCAACAATTGAAACAAATCAATCTTATCTAGATTAACAAGTGTATAATGGATCCTAGTTTACATTTACAGGCTATATCGTTAGAAGCGAGGAAGATATAGGATAGGTTGCATTATATAGAAAAGAAGTTGTATATTTCTGAGGTGAATGACACGACAAAACCTTCCAGGTTAGTAGTGCAACTAGTAAGTAGATGTGTCCAATGTGTCAAACATGGGAAATCTAGCGCATTTGGAAACAAATGAGACAACCTACACCTACTATTTCCATGATTCATGATCAGATGCCAATTGTCTCTGAGCTGGAAGATATGAAGAAGAAACGTCCCTACCTGCAGGAAAAGAGACAAAGTGAATGATTATGAGACCTTTCAGTTTACATATTGTAATATTTATCATTTTAGGTCATGATAAGTCTGATCATTTCACGTTGAGACCATTTTGTATAAATATCCAAATCAAATACTTATTTCCATCTGCTTCTTGCTGGATGTAATAGAGAAAACTCACATTTTGTGAGTATTAATACAAGTGTAGAGAGGGATTCCAACTTTTGTCTAGTTTGAGTTATGTTTTTCTCTTGTATTTCATATCTCTATATTTCCTTATGTTATTCCTTGCTAAGTGTTTGTAATTTAGTATTATTTCTACTGCAATCACAGTAAACCAATCATTTGATAAACAAACAATTTTTCCTTTGTATTCACTATAAGTAAATACATGACCTGTGAGCTACTTGGATCATTGCATCTCATATCCTTTCAAGGGTGCATTCTTTATTTTCTTATACTATGAACATGTAAGATTGATCTTCCATTGATGCCTCACTTTGTTTCACAGTTTTGTAAGTTTCTCCCACATCATCTGATTTTATAAACTGACTCAGATGACAAATCACAACCTTTGTCCTGCTCTGTCATTAGTTTCATTTGATGATTAATTCTTATATAAATAATGGAAGAAAAAACACCTTTTAAAAGAATTCCTTTATATTTATGATGTCCGAGATTATTCTTTGAGCCTTAAGTTTAATCTCAGGAACAACATCTTTTTGGCGTCGTTGCCGAGGACGGAGAAATGAAGTTATTTTTCCCTAGGGAAATGACAAGGTAACGTTTTGTCTTTGATAGTGAACAAAGATCAAATATTGTATTAAGGCTATTTTTATCTTTCACTTGGAAACTCCACTACAGATAATCTGGCATTTGGTTGAAAGAATACCAAGAAGAACCCAGATGATCAACAGAGCACACTTGTATCTGATCCAGAAAATTTGTTGAAACCCAAGGGATACTTCAAGTCTACTGCTTCATCTTCAGGTAAGAAGTACCAACCCAAAATAACTCAAGTCAATACTAAGGTTCCAGTCAAAGTATTAACTCCTGAAGAAAATTTTAAACAAACACCTTTTGAGGAGGTCTCAACCAGGGAAACCGCATTAAAGATTGAGATTGACCCATCCGATACTCAAAAAAGTCTGAATAAAAGATCCTCTACTATACCTTCTATCGTTAGTTTTCTGTCAACCCCATCCTCACCCAAAACCAAGTTTTTTGTTCCCCAGAATCCCTAGGAGTGCAATTTATACCCATATTCATCTCCTACTAGTTCGCCTATCTATACATCTTGTAAGTCTGAAGAATCTAGTCCATGTTTCTCGTTCCCTCCTCTTCTAGACTTTATGCCTTATAACGATCATTTTCCAGTTTTTCCTTCACTACATCCTGAGGAAGTTGAAAAGTCACCACTTTAGTCCCTAGATGTTTACAAAAACCCTTTTTGTAACTCCTGAAGTTCATCCCCTCGACTTCAAATGGTTGTTGTTTCAGGAGGCAGCGCTAGAGGTGGTGCTAGAGGTGAAGTTGGAGGTGGAGGTGGTCAAAGACCACCTCCACCCCCTAGGATTTTTTTCAAAGTGGTGACCAGATATGCCCCTATAGTCCTTCACCTGTCATTCATGATTTACCAGAAAATTATATGAAGAACTTACCAAACTTCACGGGAGAAGGAGATTTAACTGCCACAGAACACATAAACGTTTTTGACCAATTCATTGATATCCTCAGCATTGAGCATGAGGATGTTTACTCGAGACTTTTAGTGAAATGTTTTGAAGGAAAAGTAAGTATCTGGTTCCGAGGGCTCCCGGTAGGTTCTGTAGGGTCTTACAACGCACTAGAAAACGCCTTCTTAAGGCAGTGGGGGGAAAAGAAAGATTAATTGTATTATCTGATGGATTTTGGGGCTCTAAGGAAAAACAATTCTGAGTCAGTCCTAGAATTCACCTAGAGGTTTAACAAACTCTATCATAAGATTCTAGCAGAGACAAGTAAAAAATGAGGACCAAAAAATCAAAGCCCCTTTTAAAACAGAAAACTTCATGCAAAATGATGATATGCAATATTATGAGGGGTTAGAAGAAGATATAAACAATCTCAGTGATAACAACCAAGAACCTCACCTAACTAGAGAGGATTACAAAAGGTATTTAGATCAAGAACTATTGTTTGGAAATGAGGAAAGTATAAACAATCTGGAAGAGTCTGACTATCAAGGAATAACCAACTCTATAATGGTCGAGCTTCAACATAAATATAATCTAAGGCCTAGAGATAAAAATTATACAACCACTCCACCGAATAATATCTTGTCGAGAACTAATACGAATGAGGCAGTTCAACCATCCACTAAAATGCACACTGCCAAAACAAAAATAGTTGAAACACAAGCTTCCAAAACAAATACAGTCGAAACAAAAGAAATGCAGACTAATAGGCCATAAAAAAGAGAAACAAAGATCCCAACCAGAGAAGCCAAAAAGACAATTGGAAGTTTCAATCTGGAAAATGAAATTAATAAAATCAAAATTCTTGTACCTTTGGTTGAGCTAGCGAAAAATTCGATGTAGAGAAAGAAAATTGCCAAGATGATAAATTTCTCAGATGCTGAAAGTCATGCGGATGTCATTAATTTAGAAAATAATAGACCTACTATAATGTTTGGTCAGCATATCAAAAATGCTAAAGATTTTTTCGCTCCTTTTTATATTATGTTGACCGTGCATGATCATCTACTCCATAACTGTATGTTGAATTCTAGAGCCTCTCACAACTTAATGCCCAAAGTCATTATGGAAAAATAGGGTCTCGAGGTTACTAGACCATACCGAGATCTGTATTCTTTTGATTCAAGGAAACTTAAGTGCCTTGATATGATTAAATATTTGGTGGTTAATCTTGCACAGGTCCCTATAAAGAGTATTCTCATCGATGTAGTCATTGTTGATGTTCCTGCGAAGTATGGCATGTTGTTATCCAGGTCTTAGGGTGCCAAACTCAGAGGATCACTTCAACTGGATATGGCATATGCCATGATCCCAATTTTCGATGGACACTTCACCCGTCTATACAAAGAGACAAGGTTGGCATATACTGTAAGTGACCCACAAAACCCAAATAATTACCCGGTATATGTCACGGATCCATATCTAGGAAACTATATATTATCAATTGATTATAATTTTGATGAATGTACAAAAGAAGAAAACAAAAGAATAGAAAAAAAAAACAAAAAAGTAAATAACACTGGAGTTTGGAAAATATTTTTTGATGGTGCTTCATCTTAGGAAGGAGTAGGAGCTGGAGTGTTGTTTGTGGCACCCGAATATGAATTCAAAAATTCCTTTCTCATACAGATAACAATGGGACATTTATTATACAAATAACGTATGCGAGTATCAAGCTCTGGTTTTAGGATTAGAGGTTGCCTAGAAGCTGAAAATTGAAAATATGATAGTCTACGGTGATGCAAAACTGGTTGTAAAACAAATAAGGCAACATTATCAAGCCAAACATCTGAGGCTGAGGTCGTACAGAAACTAGGCCTGGGATTTGATTGAAAAAAATTTCTCCTCATTTAATATTCATCACATTCCCAGAGTAGAAAATCAACAAGTTGATTCTCTAGTGAAAGCAACGGCTAATGTTATGCCATTGACCGTCCTGAAGCTAAAATATCACACAGAAATGAGGCACGAACCTTCAATACCAAATAATTTTCAACGCTGGCAGGTATTTGAAGACGATGAGCATATTAAGCAATTTCTTGAAATGGTGGATGAATTTTCTGAAACACACATCGACCAGGAAAATCAGAATGACCCTACTTGGATCATGTAGGAAGGTGAAGATCCTCAGAAGTTCCATGATAAGATCGCTAACCACTGCATGTTGGTGCTGAAAAAAAATCAGATACTAAAGGTATGATCCATTTAGAAAGATTATTTGATTAGGATGGGATACCCCTAAAGTCTACCTTGCAACCTCAACCCGACGAGATCAAAGATTGTAATATAGGCACTAAGGAAACCCCTAAACTGGTTAAAATATCTAAATACCTTCCACTCGAGATGAAAAGTAAATATGTCGAGATGATCAAATAGTACAAATATGTGTTCACCTGGTCTTATGACAAACTAAAAACTTATGATACCACTGTCACCGAACATAAAATCCATTTAAAGCAAGGCATAAAACCTTTCAGATAGAAACTCAAACAGATAAACCCTATACTCCTACCTATAATAGAAAGCGAGGTAAAAAATCTCCTTGATGCAAATATTATTGTTCCACTAAGATATTTCGAGTGAGTAGCCAACTTAGTTCCAGTCAGGAAGAAGAACGGTGAAATCAGACTCTGCGTGGATTTCAGGCACCTAAACAGATCATCCCTTAAAGACAATTATCCGCTCCCTAAAATGGATCGCGTTCTAGAAAAAGTGGTCAGGGCTAACATAATGTCTATGATTGTTGGCTTTTCAAGTTACAATCAAATTGCGGTCCATGAAGATGACAAAGAAAAACCACGTTTACCACTCCATGGGGTACTTTCATCTACGATAAAATGTCATTCATTTTGATGATTACATGGGCCACCTTTAAATGGGCAATGGACATAGTATTTGTCAGTGAGAGAGATAAGTTTGTTGTCATTTGTCTCGATGACTTAACTATTTTTTCTAACTCAGATGCAGAGCACTTGGTACACCTCAAATAGACATTCGAGAAATGCTGAAAATTTGGTTTGTCACACAACCCTAAGAAATCCCATTTTGCTATGCAAGAAGGTAAACTCTTAGGCCACGTAGTATCTCAAGAAGGAATCAAAATTGATCTGAAAAGGGTTGAAGCTAAAGATACAATAAATATTCCTAGAAACATAAAGGAAATCGTGTCTTTTTTAGGAATTTTTTTTTTTTAAGAAGATTCATTCCAAATTTTGTTAAAATTGTTAAATTGATTACAGATATGCTGAAAAAATATAGCGATGTCAAATGGACAACCAAAGATAAAGCATCCTTCAAACACATGAAGAAAGTAATAGGGGAAGTACCGGTGTTGGCCAGCCCATACTACATGAAAGAGTTCTTGATTTTTTCATTCACATCCGAACATACTATTGTAGCCATGCTCTTACAGAAAAACAATGAAGGTTTCGAGCAAAAGATATCATTTTTTAGTAAAAGCCTCAGAGACGCCGAGTTGAAATATGACATACTGGAAAAACAAGCATACGCTATGGTGAATGCCCTCAAATCTTTCAGGACTTACGTGTTGAATTCCAAAATAATTGCCTACATACCAACCAGTTGTGTTAAATATATATTGGTTCAACCAAATAGTGATGGAAGGAGGGGCTGATGGCTAGCCAAGATCCAGGAATTAGACCTTGAGGTAAAACCGAATAAAATTGTCAAAGGTCAAGGCCTAGCTAAGCTATTATCCGAATCAAATTTCATATCACTCGGGATAAATCATCTGCAACCTTACAAAGACCTTCCAAATATAGAAGAATTTGATGATCAGACACCTGCAACTCAGATTCAAGAAAAAATTTCCTCCTCTGCTTGGTGTGGTGACATAGTTTCATACCTCCTGACTCTTTAGTGCCCAAATGATATGAATCCTTCTAAGGAGAGAACATTGAAGTCACACACGGTAAAATATTGCATCATTGACAACCAACTGTATTGGAAGGATCCCCTAGGCTTTTTACTAAAATTTATGATAGAATCTGAAACAGAGAATGTTATAAATGAGTTTCATGAACGGGTGTGTGGAGGACACCACTCCTGGAGGGTAATGGCCTATAAAATCCTGAGAGATAGATATTATTGGTCAAAATTATTTACGGACGTGAACACTAAAGTCAGAGCCTGTAACTCTTGTCAACTGTTCTCAGGCAAGCAAAATATTATCGCACTACCCTTGATTCCAATAAAAATAGAATTTGCATTTCAATAATGGGGTATGGATTTTATTGGAGAAATCCATCCACAATATAGTGCACAACATAAATGGATTTTAACCACCACAGACTATTTCACCAAATGGGTAGAGGCCATTCGGACATGAAATGATACAAATTCAGTGGTGATCAATTTCTTAGAAGAAAACATTTTATCAAGATTTGGTTGTCCCTAGAAGATAGTTACGGATAATGTCCAAACCTTCAAATCCATGGCGATGGTTAGTTTTTGTCAAAAGTAAAACATTGTACTAGGACATTCCACAACCTACTATCCTTAGGGAGACATATTAGCCGAGTCATCAAATATGAGCCTAATCACCATAATAAAAAAGGTGCTGACTAAAAACAAGAAATCCTGGCATGTTCATTTGAAATACTCTTTGTGGGAAAATCGAATCAGCAATAAGAAATCGATCGAAATGTCTCCTTTCCAAATGATGTACGGTACTGGCGTGGTCCTCCCCATAAATATTGCTCTTCCCGTGATGAATCTTTGGAAAGACACAAAGGAAGAGCCGAATGATGTTACCAGAAGAATAAACCAGTTAGTTGAAGTCCAGTAAAATAGGGCAGAGGTGGATGAGAAACATCAGAGATATCAAGGTAATATGAAAGCCATGTTTGATAAAAAAGCTAAAGATAGGGAATTTCTTCTTGGTGACCTAGTTTTGAAGTGGGATGCTAAAAAAGAAGACGTAGGAAAGCACAACAAGTTTGATCACATCTGATTTGGACCTTTCAAGATCGTAGCTTCCGAGGGAAAGAAATCATTCTTATTAGAAAACCTTGATGGGAAAGTCCTTAACACCCCTATCAACGGGCGTTACCTGAAACACTGCATGTGATAATCAGATTCCAAATCTCTTTTGTACATACCAGTTTGATTTTCATGTTTTGATTTACAGTTTTTTTGTTTCTTTGGTATATTTTTATTTTTATTATAAATAAGACCAGTTTTGTTGTTTTCATAATAGAAAAATAGAAATATAAAAATAGGTAACACATATCATTTCATTTTCTGCAAATGTTCTAACATTTCCCATGTTTATTTTCAGGCAGAATACTTATCGGTAGTTGAGAAATAGGGATGTATTAGAAACCGACACTCACTTTTCAAAATGGTTGGGTTTCTCACAAAACACGTGATAAATTAATAATGGTTTTGGCTGAAAATATGAATGAAATCCAAGGTATGAAATTTTATGCTTATTGTTGTTCAAACAAGAATGCTAAAAGAAATCTTATAAAACCTAAATAAGGTTGTACTCATGTAAAAATGATCACATGATAAAAGATTAGAAAAATCCAAGATTAGGAATCGAACGACAATAATACGAAGGTAAAAGGAAAAGAAAATAAGAATAAAAGAAGCTCACTAATCAAGAAGTAGGCTGGAGTGAACATGAGACCCCTTTTTCAAAACCTCTGAATCCTCATTCTGTTTCCTTCTAACACGTTCAAAAGTTTTTATTCTATCCCGATTTTCACTACCAGATCTCAAATCTTCACAGTAAAACAGATTTTTCCTTGACTCAAGAAGCCTAAAAAACCAAACCTTCAAAACGAGAGTAGGCAAAAATATTTATGATTCCTCTAATTTTAAATGAAGTAAAGTATGTCTAGGATAATCCTGACTACTTTAGCCCTTCTATTAGATTTAAACTAATCAGTTCCGCTCAAGGAAAATCCCTGGAAAATAAAAATTTCCCATGAAAACGTCCCTATAGGATAAGGTGTTTTGAAGGTCAAAAGAGGATTAGTCCAGAGTAAATCAAAGTGAGTTGATAGACCTTCGATGAAAATTTATAAACATATATCATCCCTTGTATGATGCATACAAATTGATTTCCCCCACTTCATAAATATTAAAATGGAAGGAAGATGGTGAAAGGAAATTCGAATTTCGATTGCCCCCATCTCGTCCAAAAGAGATGATGAAAGGAAATTCATTTAAATGATTTTCCTCATATCGGTAAAGAACAAATTGAAGTGGTGAAAGGAAATTAAATGGAAAATATAGATAACTTCACTGGGGTACTGAATAGGCTCGTTGGCAGTGAAGCGATGTCTATGATGTTTGCAAGGCTGTTATACATGTGTATAATGTACTCTGGTAGCTAGTTCTCTTTTTTACAAGATTTACATCCTAAACCAACAAGGGACTCCCGAAACTAAATCATTAATTTTACTTTTCCATGATGAGAAAAATATTAGCCAGAGTCTGATAGATTGGTTAAGGTTGTTTTTCTTATCTTAAATAAATCCAAAATCAGTTTCAGAAAAGGAGACACTATTAATAGCCTAAACTCAAGATCGATGAATGATTAAGTTTTTGAAATTTTTCTTAGACAAGGCTGAGGTCTAATTTATTTTTGTATGATTTTTCAAACGTGTTTTCCGAAAACCCAGTGATGACTCCATTAACCCAATAGAGGCACTTGGTCTATTGTTATTACATGCCTCGTAGGGAGACATGATCCCCAGATGGAGCCTATGTTGGAACACTTCTAAATTTTTAAGCCTTAAGGCTCTTACAAGATCCATCGTCGATCCAGTTTCCTTGTCGATTGAACGATCCATTTTTCCCTGATTTTTTGGAGCCACCTGATTGTTAAAAAGGTCAAGCCTATAGAGACTTCTTCCAAGTTTCGGACTTCAGAGTTTCGTGCTTTGAGCATTTCACCATGTAGCAACTCCAATGTCCCGATGTCCGAAAAGATTTCTAACGAGCCTAGTCCCAATACATGTGTACCCTGAATAAGCTTTGACACACCATTATGGGTAATGGCCTGTCGAAAAGGTAATAAATTTAATTTGTTGATGCACTAAAACCACAAACACCTAAAAGTTATGCCCCAATTAAAATTGGATATTCACCATTCATCACACTCTAGATTCACGAAATCCGAACTCCTGAAATACCGTAAACACTAATAAGGGTTAATTAAATATTAAATATAATTAGAAAATGATTAATCACTTCACGATTTTGAGTTTTAAAAATCTTATCTCGAGCTACTATAAAATACTGAAGTCCGAAAACCTGAAAAATGCTTAAAGATAAACACAATTAATTAATGGGTTAAACAAGATTATCTCACAATTGAGTTTTCGCTAAACTGAATTTCAGAAAGTTTAAAATCTTATTTATCCAAGCTCCCGGTTGCAAAACCCCAAACATTAATGGCATTAATTACAGCTTGATGACAATGATTTAAAATAAGATCGTAGATCATTGCCTAGATTTTTCATTAACATTAACAAATGCATTGTCAGCAAAGGTATTCATAAATTGATACACTTAAGGTGAAAAATATATTGAAGTTTGAATTCCATTTTCTTTTTCACAGAACAACAAGCTTTAATAGACTAAGAAGTTTATGCATTTCCCCGTAATAGGTAGCACAGTTCTGAGCTTACTACTATCATGGCTCCATAGAAAATGACTAAAGCAGCTGGTGAAAGCACGAGCTAGAACACAGATGTCCTCTCGGACACATCGCCAAGAGTTGTAGATACCATGAAAGCATGGACGTAGGTGTTTGAAATCCTACAATATGAGCTGATTAACGACCTAGAAGAGTCGAGCTATGAGGTGACCGAAACTCAGGCGACGAAGCTCAAATACATAGCTCAATCGGAGTTGCATAAAATAGCCATGCAATCGAGACTCGTGTCATATAATGACATGATAGGTTGGGCCCTGAAGAATGTTGACGTCTCAACCAGGAGCATCCACAATTCACATAAATTTGTTGTTGGGTCTTTTCGACCAGAACATATACACGTGATGTACAAATTATCTTTGACTTTCAAATACACTTACAATGTCACTTTCTTAACAGAGTTCGATGAAGAAGAGTGCACGCAAGGTGGAAAGAATTACCTTGACTTAATCAAGAACTGGTGGGCATGCCCTGAGAAGTTCAGAGAAGACACCCATGGAATATATGCCATTACCTCATTAGATGCCCATATGATGTATGTTTCCATGATGTTATGTAGGCTTTTTGGGAGAGAAAACTCTGCTCACTTCCTGTTATCATGTGTACCAATCATGCATGAAGTTGAAAAAGATTTTTGTTTCAATTAGGCCAAGATATTATCAGATTGTTTGGCCAAGAAAATCACTGAGTATCAATATTTAAAAGCCAAAGGGAAACCTGCCCCTTTCTACATGTCGGCATACATTATGTATGTCCTTTGTTTGATGACGTTGTTTCCTTTTATGAGTTTGAGATGGACTCCAACCAACGATGAGCCTATACATTTCTATCATTCCAAGTTGTGGGAGGATAAAGCAAAATATTTCTTCTACGAAATATGCAACTATGTGGTGGTGCCCATGCATATTTCTCTCTATGGTTTCCCACCTCCTAGGATTTCAGACAAGATCGTGACCAACCTAGGGAAAGTAGTGGACTAGTACATTGAGGGAGAATTTCTCCTACATCAGGGTTTTTAGGTGTTCAGTTCCCCCACATGCTTTACCAAAGTTTCTGCCAGATCGACTGGTTGTCGAGCGATAGCCTATCAAACTGTAATAGGGGGAATCAACAAATATTTAAAAGTAGCCCAGAAAAAGGTATGGCCGACCTTCCATTTACAAATTGGTATGTTTTCATTGTTTGATTTCGACCACTCGAAAGTGGAAGTCGCAGCTGTAGAAGAGATTAAGTTGGTTGATATTGAATTCAAGAAGCATGATCCCCAAAATATCGTGTCAAACAACTTAGCTCTATACAATCTAAAGAGATGTGAGCATGAATATTCCCCTCAGGATGAAATATTATGTGAAGTAAGGTCATACCAGGAGGTGTTGAGAAGATTCCAAACTCTGACTCCAGATAAATTAGTTGAGTTCTACAATTTCCAAAGACACAGGAGAAATAGTTTACCTAAAGTCTTAAAGGGAGAAACCCAGACACCTCCATCTACACAAGAAGTTGTGATTCAGGGTTTAGAAACAAGAATTTATAGTGGAAAATACACTCAGAAGAGTTTGGAGAAAACTGATGTTTTGACACGGAAAGCAAATACCGCATTACCAAATTCACCTGGGAATCAAGCTAAAGCTCAAATTGGAACTTTGTTAAAAAAGGGACAAGAAACACCACCATCCACACCAGATAAATCAGCTACTAACACAGCAGGGCAACAACCATCCACCAAGATAGTCAGTCCTATCAAGTTGGTTACACCTTTATAGTTCAGTCATGGGAACCCAAATGTTGAAGTCGTATTTATAGAATATATTACTCCTATTTCGGATGAAGAAACGCTCCCTTCTGACTTCTTTTTCATCAAGAAGAGGAGGGATATATTCAAAAGAGAAACACACCAAAGGGAGGGTGCCACTGTCAAAAGACACAGAGTGTTGTATGATGGACAAGCTTTAGACGAGGCAGACTTCGCTATGGAAATGGCAGGCTCATTGGGGGCTTTAGCCATGGAAAATCAATGTTCAGTGGGGAATCTAGTAGAACAACTGAAACAAAAGAATATGTTACTAAGACAGTTGCATAACCAATTAAATATTGTGGAACAATGTGTAAAATATCAGATGAACCAGGATTTTGATCAAATCAGAGCTTATGAGAGGCATCAAATTCAGCAGTTGCAAGCGAGTGTTGAGGAGTTCCAAAGGAATTGATAGGTTGATATAAAATTACCCACTCAGCAAGAAGAATTCATCAAACAACTTTAGGCCAAGGTACATTTATATGAATTTACAGTAGTGGAGGTGGTCGCTTTTCAAGCTCAGGCATTGGAGGTGCAAGAGAAGCTGGAATTAGCCCAAGAAAACCCTTTTACAAAAGTAGAAGTTGTTCAAAGCTATAATTGGATGGCGGACCTTTCTCTGAAAAAAATTTACATTAAGGAGAGAGAAGCCACTGCAGCTTGAGCTACATTCCAGGAAGCCATTTTAATAGTAGCAAGGGATGAAATAGAAAAGATCCCTTGATTGTCTCTTTCTGAGCAATCCCAAGGTGACATAATTCTGAAGACATGGGAGACAAATCTGGCTGAAAGCAAGAGATTAGCCAGGGAAGTAACTAAGGCTTGTGAGGAAGCATTGTCTTCACTCGATGAGGGGTTACTGGACGTCGAAAGAGATAGTATCTCTGAGGCTCAGGGGCATATTGACATAGAAAACAATCAACTTACTGCCAAGACAATCATAGAAGAGGCCTAAATGACCATCCAACAATTGAAACAAATCGACCTTATCCAGATTAACAAGTGGATAGTGGATCCGAGTTTACAATTACAGACTATATCATTGGAAGCGAGGAAGATATAGGATAGGTTGCCTCATATAGAAAAGAAGTTGTATATTTCTGAGGCGAATGACACAATAGAACCTTCTAGGTTAGTAGTGTAGCTAGTAAGTAGATGCGTCCAGTGTGTCGAACACGGGAAAGCTAGTGCATCTGGAAACAAATGAGACAACATGCACCTACTATTGCCATGAGTCATGATCATATGTCACTTGTCTCCGAGATGGAATATATGAAGAAGAAACGTCCCTACATGCAAGCGAAGAGACGGAGTGAATGATTATGGGACCTTTCAGTTTACATATTGTAATATTTATCATTTTAGGTCATGAGAATTCCGACTGTTTTAGGTTGAGACCATTTTGTATAAATATCTAAATCAAAGACTTATTTTCGGCTTTTTCTTGTCGGATGTAATAGAGAAAACTCTCCTTTTGTGAGTATTAATACAAGTGCAGATAGGGATTCCAACTTTTGTGCAATTTGAGTTATTTTTTTCTCTTGTATTTCATATCTCTATATTTTTTTATGTTATTCCTTGATAAGTGAGTGTTTGCGATTTAGTACTACTGCTACTGCAATCACATTAAACCGGTCATTTGATAAGCAAACAATTTTTCCTCTGTATTCACTGTAAGTAAATACAAGACCTATGAGCTACTTGGATCACTGCATTTCATATCCTTTCAAGGGTGCATTATTTATTTTCTTCTACTGTGAACAGGGTAATATTCATCTTCCATTGATGCCTCGCTTTGTTTCACAATTTTGTAAGTTTCTCCCAAATTATCTGATTTTATAAATCGACTCAGACAACAAATCACAACCTCTGTCCTACTCTATCATTAGTTTCATTTGAGGATCAATTCTTATATAACTAACGGAAGAAAAAACACCTTTTAAAAGCATTCATTTATATTTTTTATGCCTGGTATTATTCTTTGAGCCTTAAGTTTAATCTCAGGAACAACAGGACATATGCCACTATTGGTTGACATAGATATCTTGTCACTGGTGAAGCCACCTAATGTTGTATGGTTCCGAGTTTGGTGTTGTCGATAAATCCAACTTATTGAAGACCTATGTTGAGATTAGGCTCTCTTGGATTTCTCTATTAACAATGAAATGCATTGGGGTCTCCTTCACCCACATTTGTGAGTGGAAGAGGTTATCATCCTCCTCGGGCTCCTCTAATTGGATTATTGTGGTAATGATGGTAGTAGTGGGTTATACATCGATGATCTGTTTCCTATTATTATTTTTTGAATTAGAGTCTGATTCAAGGATTGCATATTTTGCTTTGATCTCGGCCATAAATGAATTTTTTGAGTGACATTCATCGGTCTTGTGCCAAGGGATTTTGTGGAATTTGCACCACTTTCCTATGTCCTTCTTCCTCTTCCAATTACTCTTCTTTTCATGCATCTTTGATTGGTTGTCTTAAGGTTGGAATTTCTATGACATAGGTTCGCCTTTACCATACTTCAGTTGTTGTGTATTTGTAGACCCGAACTCCCACTGGTTTGTTGCTTAAATTTCTACTCGATTTGACAACATAACTATAAGTAGAAACAAGTGATGAGATGTACAAAAGATCGATCTATGTTTGGATGTAGCTATGTAGACCCCCCTATGTATTTTAGAACCATATTCCACTCAAAGTATTTGATACCAAGCTTAGTACGTAAAGTATGGAAGGTATTTGTGAACTTTAGCACTATTTTGCCACTCTCTTGATGTAGTGTGGTCCATCTTGTGTAGCGGTTGTCATAGTTTCCAATAGGGTAATATTGTTCCTTGATGGAATCCATAAAAGAGTCCCAAGTAGGGTCGGCCCCAAATATTCCATAATATTCTATGTATTTTTCCTCAGAGTAAGACTCCCACCAATATTTGACATGGGGGATAGCCTTCAAGAGTGCAAAGGTGATATTTTCCCTATTGAAAAAATTATGAATAAATAAATAACCTTCTAGAATATTTAACAAATTTTCCAAGGAATCTGCATCTATATGACCTTCAAATATGGGAATATAAAAATTAACATGTACCTCAAAAGGGGAAGCATCTCCAAAGTGGTCGCTTGAAAAAGACACACATGTTATTGTCGAAAACCATTGAAGGATTTGGGAAAAAATATCCAGCATCTTGTTCCTCTAATGCATGAGAGCTTATGCAAGAAACAACTTGATATGATCTTCTACTCCCTCTTCTCTCTTTTATTCTACCATGGGAGGTGACTTTGGATAGTTTTCCTCAATAGAAACTATCTTGAAACCCAACTCTTTATACCCTGACCTCATTAGGGACATGCACTAAGAAACAACAAGGAGCATATTGCTCTGATACCACTAATCTGGATTTCTATGAGGATGAAATGAAGGCAAAGATATAACAAGGAAACAAAGAGATATTGCACAAAACACAGAGCTACAATAATACACAATTTCTTTTAATGAACGAAATGTACAGGAACTGTAAAAAAATACAGAGAAAAATGAACTCGCTAGAATGGTGGTAGCTTATCTTTGAGGAGAGATGTGATGGCTACGTGCATTCACAATAATATGTGTTTACAATGATGCTTGAAATTCCTTTTTAACATAAATAATTAATGAGAAAACTGTAATCCCATAATATGAAATGCCAAAAATTTTGTGAGCCCCAATGTAACCCCAAAAGATGAAACGCCAAAAGGTTATCGGGCCCTGATGGGGGTAGTTGATATGTCAACCTCTCAAGGGAATAACTTTTACATACAATATCCATTTGGGGCACTTGGTATACCATCGAAAAGGTGTATCCAAGGAGTACACATTATGAATGGCCCAATATATACAAAACATTGTTTAGGCCCTCAAAATGGACCTAAAAGTTTAGGACTCAAAGAACCGTAAAAAAAATACAAAGGTGGAAATGTGTGTCTTGATCTAGTGGAATAGGTGTGTGGCCACTGATATCCACCTGGATCACTAACATGGTAGGCCATGATTTTTTAATTGGTTCTTTCTCAATATCTAAGGCGTTATAATTTTCAAGAGTTGAGGAGAATGTACATGTGAAACTATAGAGGAAACTAATTGAACTGGTAGTAAAGGAAGTGGAGGAGGGAAAAGTAAAGAAACAATCGAATAGTGACCAATGGAAAATGGAGGATTGACTGGTGCAATGTTCCAAGCATCATTGACTAGATTTTGGGTTTGTACCTAAGGTTGATCAAAGATATAAGTGATATCGGAGTGAGGCTGAAGATCATTAAGTTGAATGGGGATATGAATGGTGGTTGAGGAGGCTAAAATGTTGGGTGTCCCACAAGGTTCAAGTAACCATTATGAACTAACTGATTAAACTCTTCATAGTTTGCATCAAATTCTATAGATAATCTTATCATCTTGTTTCTCCCACTCTTCCAAAAGGAATTTCGCCCTTTGCTCCCATTTCCTTTGTTACCTCTGTTATTGGACCAATTACTAAATCTACTGAAAAACATCATCTATATCATCCATTTCCAAACTAGCATATATATATATATATATATATATATAAGACACAGCATATAAAACATCAAATACCATTTGTAAACATGACTACATTTGGTTCTAAGAATAACATAACCATGCAACATAAAAAGAGAGATGAATGGGGAAAATGAATCTAGGTAAAATAACAGAAATTCTTAACACACACCAAAATTCTCTTTCAAAATCTGAAATTTGTTCTCAAAATTATTGCTTATACCAAGCATTTTCTTTTATAAATGTGAATAGAGAAATGTATGATGAAGGAAAGTTATATAACCGGGAAGCATTTTCTTTTATAAATGTGTATAGAAAAATGTATGATGAAAAAAAGTTATATAACCGGGAATATGATAAAGGAGAAGTAATTTTCAAAAAATGATAATATGACAAGAATTACTTGATATATTATTCAAATTTAAAACATAAAAAATGCATGTACATTTTCCTCATAAACCAATTAAGTTTCAAAATATTCCCATTAATACATACAAGCTGTAAATAATCATCAATTTATGCCCCACATTCATCATATTTTTCATTCTTTATTACCAAACTAAAAATCATTCATATGCCCTTTTAATTACATATATAAAAAAGTGAAATGAAAAAAGAAATTAAAAAAAATGAAATGGAAAAAGGAAATTTATGAGTAGGATTGGGAAGTATAACTTATGTAAAATGACATATATGCTCTTTTAATTACATATATAAAAAAGTGAAATGAAAAAAGAAATTTAAAAAAATAAAATGGAAAAAGGAAATTTATGAGTAAGATTGGGAAGTATAACTTATGTAAAATGGCATGTATGATGGTATAAGTGAAATTCTATGTAATTTAAACTATGGCCATTGACACGTGACTCCAATCAATATGTAAGTGCTTATCCCTTAAGATAACACAAACAATTGATTCATACTAATAATAAATCTATTGTCTAGAATGACTTTCATATATTTTCTATTTCTTTTATGATACGTCTAAGCTTTAGATGTTAAAACTTACTCAAACAACATCCATACATAAAAAAAATATCAAACTCATATATTCTTATTAACTATGTTACGTACTCTCGTAGTCTCTAAAATAATACTTTAGAGAATCAACATAATAATGTTGAATCTAAAAAGTGTCTATGAACTGTATGAACTGTGAGTTTATATTTTCAATTGTGTTGACTATACTTGTATATGTATGTCTTCACCCAAACAAAAGTCATAACCGATCTAAAAAAATTGGTAAGAGAATGAAAGGAAAGAAAAGAGTAACTCGAATGAAAGAAATGGGTTTTGCAAGTAAGATTTGAGCTTACTAGCTTTAAAGGACATGCGTCTAAAACCTTCCTTTCCCATCAAATGTATTCAACCACATTGTGAAATTGTCATTTGAATATAACATAATAAACTGGTTATAAATACCTTGAAAGATTTCACAAGACCTAGTTTCATCAACTCGTTACAAACATGAGTGCAAATTAATCATCTTTTCCTTTAAAAATAACTTGACCCATTCTCATTAAAAATTGAAACAATGAGTAAAGTTATAGCCAGATTCGACATGAGGGTCAAACAATGTCCAAACAGTGAAGAACTCATATCATATGTAATATGTTCGTCCTGAATTCGAAAAAATATTACCCATCAAACCAAGAGTATAAAAAATTGAATGGTAATAACATCAACTATTGTGTATTAATAGACATGGGTTCGAGTCTGTTATTTAAACATAGCTTGTAATACCAAACCCATAACCAAATTTTTTCCATCCCAAAATATTCTTGGTTGAAGAAAGAAATCAGAAACACAAACCAAGTCACAAGTATTTCAAAATAGTGAATACGGATTCACACAACATGGATTAAATCCATGTTCAGTAAAAATGATGACTAGAACATAACCTGGTTTATTATGGATAGGTATAAATTCATACAGAACCACATGTATCGAACACATGTCCAAAAACCCATTATTAAATCATATAGCTAAGATGGGATCTTTTAATTTATCCACAATCACCATAGAATTCATAATCAATGCAAAAGAGTCAATCTTCAACTTTGTTCTTTTGCATGTGAACCATAGACAAAAACCCAAGACTTTATTCACTTTAAACATATTTCAAACACTCATAACCAGGTGGAAAATGTGAGTATGGACATGGAAAGATATAAATCAATGAATTCCCAGCGAGTAAACACATATTAGTTCATTTTCTTCAAGAAATGATAGAGTATGGGAAAGAAAACATTCCATGCACACGGTATTCCAACCAGATCCAAAACTAACCATAACATGGAAAAATTCTTTGTAAAAGATGTGGAATAAGTTGAGAACTCATACCTTATCAAACACGTTTTATACTAGTGCCGAGAGCCAAAACACTTACCACAACTACCAAAAGCTAGGGTTTGGACAAACAAGAAAAAATGGAATGAATCTTGAAGGATGGATGGATGCGGGACTATGGAGTAAATTCCCATTGTATTCAATGCATTTCTAGCTCCACTAAACGCAAACAGAAATTCATAAACCACATATGCCACAACAACTAATATAAACCTCTGGCATATGTTGCATATATAATAAATCAAACCAATTATATGTTGCATATATAATAAATCAAACCAATCATGAGATCAAAACAAATGCCAAATGAGCACCGACCATAAGCCATATCAGCACTTCACTTCAATCATGGATATCCTCACTTGTCACATCTTATAACTAACCAAATTCGCATGCAAACATAGGGTTTAATCATCGTCACTCTCAAACAATTCCTTGTATCTTCCGACCATCATATCATATGAAATCAACCAATGATAAACATACAAGCCGCCTTTTGTTAACTTATTCGATCCCTTTTTTAAATTTCAAGTATGTCCCATATCTAAAGCATATCATCAACCCAAAACTTATAACATACAACCATGAATTTGAGCCACAGATATTGTATCCCATATCAAGTACTTGCAACTTGTATCATCCATAGCATGAGTTATTTTTATAGAAAAATTAAATGATTAGACCCATAAAGCCTTTGACATATAATAGGACTTTGAAATCGCGGTTTCTTCATATATATGAGGAGATTATAAACTTGTTCTTCTTATAACCAAAAGAATGTTATTCTAATCTTCTTTGTAACCATGTATAGCATAGATTTCATAGTTTCTTTTGATGAGTGTTTATTTCATCCAAAAGAAAATAAGAAGCAATTAAAACTCACTTGTATCATCATTCCAGGACTCTTCATGGAAGTGGAACCTTTATCAATATGTCTCGAAAGAAAATGTGTATAAATTTTAAGAGAAGTGATTTAAAATTAATGTTTTTGAGCTTTCTTAAAGAGGACTTCACCTACTAATTATATATATCATAGTCTATAGTTGGGAATTGCAATCATTTGTGGGATTTTATAATAGGTGACAAAAGTTTGAGTCAACATATGGCGACTCCACATGGTAGTTAATTTTTTGATTGATTGGAACTCAAAATCTTCTAGTTTTTGCTTTGAAATTATAAATCAAGTTGGCAGGTGATTTCTTCTTCTCATGTAATTTAGAGAAGATTTTGTATAAATTTTATGATGTGATCTTGAAAGAAACACTCATGAATGGTAGCATGGGAACGAAGAAGAGGGAACAAGCTTCAACCGCCAAGTCTTAGAAAAACAATCTAGTCGGTACAACAAAAACTATGTAAGTATTGTTTCAGACTAAAAGGTCATTCATTTAACTATGTTGTTTTCTTTACAATAGAATAATGAAATTTTTGCAACTAAATTATCAGAAAAGTAAATTTGATTGATCCAATTTCTACTCAGTAATCAAAATTAAAATGAAAAAACAAAACTCAATAACCGAAAACAAACATAAACACAAAAAAAACTATATAGGCAAAAAATCAAAATTATATATAGGAAAGACTGAAAATAAAATCATTCAGGTTTAACATAGTGTTTCAAATGCAAACCATCAATCGCATATGAGAACAATCACCCATCTGTTTCTTTTAACAAATAAGAATTATTACCAACAACAAAAGTGTTTATATAAGGACCCAACCAAAGCTTTTGAAACTTTGTGTGCTTACCTTTGTCAGCATGAGAAAAATACCAAAGCAAAACCTTCCCATTAGTTGTAAAGGAAGTTGATTTTGGTTTTTTGTCTAAATATGTTTTGACATAATGCCGCCTCTTTTTGAGATTTTCAAGAGAAAAGATCCTTTGTTCTTCAACGGAAAGCAAGGAATTAATCAGCTAAGGGATGTTTGTAGAGTTCAACTCTTCAGCCTGCAATGCTAATTTAAGGGAATTCAACTCAAGTTCCATGGGAATTATAGCTTCTTGACCATATAACAGTTGGAAAGGGGTATGGTCAGTACTAGTTTTGGTGGTGGTTTGGTCTGCCCATAAGACATAGGTAAATAATGTGTGCCACTAGTGGGGTTTATCATCTATAATATTCTATAGAATCTTGACCTAATTTTTATTTGTGGACTCAGCTTTCCCATTTCCTTCCAAATAGTAAGTGGATGAGGTGAAATGTTTCACCCCAAACTTATTCAAAAATTGGGTAAATTTTCCAGAAATAAAAGTTGGTCCATTATCAGTGATAATTTATATGGGAGGACCAAAACAAGAGAATACATAATATTATAAGAATGAAATTACATGTTCATCCTGTGCATGCTTGAGTGGCACAACTTCAGTCCACTTGGTGAAGTAATTTGTTGTTGTTAGGATAAAAATATGTCCAACAGAAGATGAAAGATTAATAGTGTTGGAAAATTTATTGTCATTGATGTCAACTTTAGAGGAATTCTAAAAGCCTCTAGAAGTATTGGGTATAATTGAAGAAGTATCTAAAGTGGTCTCTTTATGGCGTACCTTTAAGCATGGTCCTCATGGGAAGACACTTTGAAGAAGTCTACAAGAAACCCATAGGTGTGGTCATGAGGCCCGAAGTTAACTGAGGAAAATGAGGTTGAAGAACATTACAAGTGTTAAATTTGGCAGCATCGATAGTCATTCTCCAATGAGAGGCCATATGGTCCACCCTAAGGCTAGCCAAGGAGATTTGGAGAATCAACCAGTGTTTTGAGGTATTGAAAAAATCCAGGGGGAGCGTACAAACTCTGTGAGTCAAACCAAAATTCGAGATGAACGAGATGCTATGTGAGTATAATGCAAAAGTCAGGGGGGAGGTACAACCTCTGTGAGCATAGACAGTCTAGTGAAAAATTCGGGGGGAACATACAACCTCTATGAGCATAGACAAATAGTGCAAAAGTCAGGGGGAACATACAACCTCTGTGAGCCTAGTCAAACCTTATGAGCCATGATCAAAAGTCAAGGCATCTAGCAAAAGTTAGCTTGAATATAAAATTCTTATGAGCTAGAAACAAACGATATTCCTAATAATGAAAATGATATAAATGTATTGATCTAGTGTGTTGGCATGTGTAACATTATCCACCATGAAGAGAATTTTGAATTGCCTTGTAAAGAGTCAAGTTGTAACTGAAGTCTCAATTCTAGTTCTATTTTAGAACTGAAGTGTAATACTGAGTTATAACTGAAGTATTGAGTCTAGTTCTATTTTAGAACTAAAGTGTAATTTTGAGTTGTAACTGAAGTCTTAATTCTAGTTATATTTTAGAACTAAAGTGTAATGTTGAGTTGCAACTGAAGTCTTAAGTCTAGTTCTATTTTTGAACTAAAGTGTAATGTTGAGTTGTAACTGAAGTCTCAAGTCTAGTTCTATTTTCGAACTAAAGTATAATGTTGAGTTGTAACCAGTCTCAAGTCTAGTTCTAAGTTTGAACTAAAGTATGAAGTTGAGTTATGATTAACTCATGCAACAGGTTACTATTTCGAGCCTCTCCTCTTCTCCTCTTCAACCTATATAAGCAAAGGTCGACCCCTCTCTTCATCACAGTTTTGGCAGGTTAAGGGTGAAGCAATAGAGGCACATATTAGTGATAAAGAGGCAACATACCAAAGCAACATATCAGTGATGTATATCAACAATAGAGGCAACATATCAGAGGTGTATTTTAGCAAGGTATTTTAGGTCTTTGTCAAGTCAGAGTCATTTTGGCAAGCTCTTTAAGAGCAGAACATTCATAGTGGATAGTTTTAAGTGATATTACATTATTAATGCAATAAAGGAATATCATTTTCTAGGGGTTTTATCCCTGTACATGGTTTTTCCAGGGTATATGTGTTGTTGGTGTGCATTCTTACTCATCTACATAGTTATTTCTATTCGATTATGATTTGGTATTGTTGAAGTGTATTAATCTGGAATCAAAGTATTGAAGAAAATAAAACAATTAATACGCATAAGAAATCAATCTCACAATTTAACATGGTATCAGAGCTTAGGGTGTGTTAATCTTGTTGAAGTGCAGCAACAAGAACAAACAACTCCAAGATTTATTAAGTTTCCAGTGGGAGGTCCATGACATCCTCCATTTCAGTCAGGGCCAAGGATAGGCTCGAAGGAGCTGCCAACTTCAATGTGTGGAAGCTCCAGATAAAAATTTTCTTGTAGGAGCATGATCTTGAGCAGTATGTGACCACAGTGGTGGAGAAACCCATGAATAATGCAAGAAGAGAGGCCTTCAGGAATAGTCAAGCAAAGGCCAAGAGAATCATCTTTGACTTAGTCAAAGATAGTATAATGCATGAAATGACTTTGTTAAAGATTGCCAAGGACTGTATGGACACCTTGGTGAATTTGTATGAGAAATAAGCTCCAAGTCAGAAGAGGACACTTAAGAAAAAGCTTAAGTATTTGAATATGGAGAAAGGTGAATCAGTGGCATATTTCTGTTCCAGGATAGCCCAAATCAGAGATTAGCTTTTGGTCATAGGGGTGGCAGTGGACGATGATGATTTAGTACAAGCCATTTTTTATGGTCTTCCTTCTTCATGGGATACCTTCTTATCAATTGTAAGTGGGAGAGAGATTCAACCCACGTTTGAGAGGTTATGGCATGATTTCCTCCAAGAGGAGAGTCACATAGCTACCAAGAGTGAGCCAATCAAAGAAGAGCACTTAGCTTTAGCATCAAGATTCAAAGGAAAGAAGAAATGCACTTTACAAAAAGGCTCTAAGAGGAAGCCAAACACCAAAGGTACATTCAAAGGAAAGAATATTGATACATCTAAGATTAAATGCTTTAGTTGTAATAAGTTGGGTCATTTTTCTAAATATTGTTGGTTTAGAAAGAAATATCCTAGGAAAGGGAAACATCATGCCTCAACTACTGAGGATGATGAATCCAAAAGAAATCAGAAAAGTTCTTCTAATGAGAAAGAAAATAGAAAATAATATTACTTGGTTTCTTCCTTAACTAGTTCAGTTTTCATGGGGCCAAAAACTTGGTTAGTAGACAGTGGTGCATCAAAGAACATGACAGGGCTCAAGGAGATCCTCTCATATTTCGAGGAAAAATATTTTGCAGAGCATGTTGATCTTGGGGATGAAAAATGTTACAAGATAGAGGGAGTAGGCTCTATATCCTTCATATTGGAATCTGGGGCTAGACTTCATGTTGATGAAGTATTATATGTTCCAGGGCTCAAGAAGAATCTACTATTAGTTGCAACCCTTGAGGAAACAAAATATTTGATGATCTTCAAGGATAGGAAGTCACTACTATGGGCTAAAGGTATCCACTTAAGTATAGCAGAACCCATTGGAACTCACAGTGGAGGACTGTATGTCGTGTCAGGATAGCCAGTTCAAGCATTGGCTCATGATGCAACTAGCTCCAGCGAGTTGTGGCATGGAAGACTTGGAAATCTTCATTACAAATTTATTCCATATCTACAGAACATGGTATGTGGCATGCCCTCTATTTCTCTTATTAAAAATGAAATTTGTAAAGGATGCATGCTAGGTAAAAATATAAAGAAATCATTTCCTAGTAGTGACAACAGAGCTCAGGGCATCTTAGATCTTGTTCATTCTGATGTATGTTGTCCCATATTATCTCCCTCACTCAGTGGTTGTTTTTATTATGTCATTTTTATTGACGATTACTCAAGAAAATGTTGGATATATTTTCTTAAAGCTAAAAGTGACACATTTGATAAATTCAAAGAGTATAAATCCTTTATTGAAAAGCAGATAGGGAAACACATCAGAATCCTTAGAACATACAATGGAGGAGAGTTTGAATCTCTTCAGTTTGAGGTATTTTGCAAGTCAGCAGGAATCAAGACACAATTGATCATGCCATATAGCCCTTAGCAAAATGGAGTTCATGAGAGGAAAAATATGACAACTTGTGAGGCAGCGAAAGAAATGATGTTTGATCAGGATCTGCCAAATTCATTATGGTCAGAAGCTACCTCCACTATCGTGTATATTCAAAACAGGTGTCCACATTCTACCTTGAAGTAAAATACTCCTGAAGAGGTATTCTCAGGGATCAAACCTGAAGTAGGGCATCTAAGTATATTTGGGTGTCCTGTGTATATTCATGTCCCTAAGGAAAAGAGGACAAAGATGGAACCCTCAGGAAAGAAAGGGGTTTTGTGGGCTATAGTGAGAACTCCAAGACTTATAGGATTTATGTACCTGGTAAAAGGAAAATATAGGTAAGAAGAGATGTGAATTTCCATGAGGAAGCCGCATTTAAGAAATCCAGAGAACTTCAGCAGGAATTAGAAGCAGTTTAGTCAGCTTCACCCTCTTGTGAAAATGAAGAGTCAGATGATCAGAGGGAGGAACCTCATGAAGGGACAAGTAATGAGCCCCTATAACCTGTTGAAGTGTTAGAAATAACTCTTGAAGAACCTCTAGCCAAAAGGAAGCCAAGGTGGTTGTTACACCTCAAAATTACTCACTTCGCAAGTGTTGCAAGTGTCGCATCTTGACTGCAAGTGTATAATTGTTTCTAACATCATACCACCTTCTTGCCTATGTCATTCCTCCGATAACATGACAGGGACACTTAGGACACCTCAAATATTAGTTGTCAAGAGGAGGAATCAGTCTACTAGAAATACAATTCTCTTGCTATTGGAAGAACCACTAAAAATTGAGTTTTAGGGAGCGCTCCCCTATACATTGTTAGGGAGCATTATAACACTATGTCCACCCTTCTGGGGGAGTGTTATAACACCAAAACTTTCTTTATTTCTCTTTGGTAGCGCTATAATGCTCTGATGCCCCTTTTGGGGGAGTGCTACCTATTCTAGGTGAAAATTGGTTTGTTGAGAAGAATGAGGGAAAGATCCCCTCAATATCTGAAGGTAGTTGGATTCGAATCCTTGGTCAATACGTGATCTTATGGTAGATCCATAACTGGAGGAAGAAAATCCTCAACTTACCCCAAAGATATCTCAAGTAGTTGGACCTCTCCAAGCCTATTTAAACAAGCCTTCTCATGGTGAAAGGGAGGGGGAAAAGTATTGTGAAGCATCCAACCTATGATCTCATGAAGAAGGTGTCTTTCGGAACATCAAAATTCAGTGTGTAGACTATTTGAGCAAGGGTCAAGACAAGGAAGACTTGGTGAAGCTGCTACACTCACATCTATGGCTGTAAGCATTCTTCATTTTGTTCTCTTTAATATAATATGCTTGGCCTATTTCTTTCAAATCAGTGTATGATCTCACATGAATCTGTCTCTAATAGATAGGTCTATTTCGAACTAATCTCAGTACAGTAGGAAGAGGTTGTATCTTTGTTTGTCTACAGGGCTTATACAGGAGATTAAGATTGGAGCTCAACTCAGACCGTGCAGGGACAAACACTAGTAAAAGGTACTTCTTTTCTCCTTCCTCCTCATACATTAGTTTATATAGATCTAAAAGGAAGTTAGTATCCATGATAAGCATCTTCTGTCTTAAGATTTAAGAGTGTAGCTCTCAAGAGGAGATCTACCTCTCCGCAAGGAGATTTTCCTTCAACAGAAATTGGCAACTCCACTGGGGATCAAATCAAAACTTTCAATTTTGGTTTTCCTCACAGACCTTCTCTTACCATTTTTTGTTTTTAGACCTTGTTCACCACATATGTTTGATTTCATGTGCTGATTGACTCCTTGTCCCATCACATTCATCTTGATTGCCAAAGTTTGACTGGAATTTTGGGGTTTTTGGACAATTTTGTGAGTTGTGGAATCCCATCACTACCCTACCTTGTTAGAAGAGCACCAACACTCCCCCTTGGTCTTAGATAGAGTGTTATAATGCTCTGGTGCCCCTTACACCAGAGTGCTATCCTCTCTTTGCAAAAAATCCTTTCCAGAATTGCATTTTCTGAGATCCAATCTTTGTTTTTCACTTGTTGAGATTCTTTGTAATTCAATGCTTCTTCCTATTGACCTTTGGCATCCTTCTTTCTAATAAATAAGAACTTTTCTGTTTAGATTTTGTGGCCTTTTTTTTTTTTTGAGTTTTTCTACTGTTGAGAACCTGGAATTAATCCACTGCTTTCTTCTCTCCTATCCGACTGAGCAGGAACTCTAGTGAAGGGCAACATAAATCTGTGAATCATCTCCTTTGGTTCTTCGAGTTCATTGTTCTTAAACATCTCTCTTTTGTGTGAATTGTTTGATTTTCTTTGTTATCTTTCATTTTCTCTTTGCTTCTTGTTTCAATCATATCAAGAGGGTGTGTTGTTTGTGAGAAATCTGCTTATGCTTGTCTGAATCTCCTTGAACTGAAAGAGTAGTTGGCAGGAGAAGTTTTTGCATTGAATTAATCGTCATTTGCATACAAATGACAAAGATACATATTAGTGATTGGTTTACATATTAGAAGGCATTTCTGAAATGTTTTAGCATTGCATCGAATTCGATTGAGAACCAATTGATTGAGGACATTCCATATTAGTGTTTGATAGTGAAAATGACTTTTTCTCTTTCCCTTAATTAGGAATTCATTGAAAAGAAATGATTTCTTATCATATTTCATGCATTTTTTGGGAATTTGAGTCATCATTCCATCAGTTTCACTTTCATACACCCTTTGAGTAAAGAACAATTGTAAAACGAACGCTAATTAAAAATTATCTAGAACACTTTTGTTTTTAGGATCTTCCACCAACAGTAGACTAGGGTTAGCACTTTGGATTAGGCTGTGAGTACAACTCTTCAACGTTTTCAAAACAAACATTAGCATCCTGAGCTAGGGAGAGTCAAATCCAACTGTCGTATTGATTTTTTGGGATCCCCCTCTCACATAGGGGTTACACATAAGGTCGCATTCGGGCGAATTACGAAGATTATCCTTTCGTGGTTCAACTATTTGTAGTTGTCGGATCATATATTGGGGGTCACTTGAAGGTATACCCACGATTATGTGTGGGAGCCTCTCGGGTTGATTTCGGACTTGTTATCCTGCCCATATGTTTTGGATCAAGCTGTCGACTGTACCCTCCTAGGGACTCACTGCGAATTGGTGCCTTTAGTTTCCATAATCTTTAGGCACTTACACAAGGTGATAGTGAAGGGAAGTCTCACTGTACCTGGAATAGACATTGGTCAAAATCACTTGGGCTCCTTGGAGGGTAAATCCACAATTACTGTGTGGAAGCTTTCACCAAGGTGGAAGTCCATTAAGCAGGTCACCATTGTAAATATTCCACCATATCCTAGCCCCTTCTCGACTTGATCATGCAACGTTGGATTTCATCACCAACTAGTACGATCATTGAGAGAAGTTTTGTTTGCTTGGTTGATTCCTAGATTTTGTTAGCGTATGTTGTTTCTTTTTGTTAGTTGGCCCTAGATTTTTAGTGTGTTATGTTATTCTCCACAATTGAGCCCATAGACGATAAAGGTCTTCGCCGATCATGTAGGATGCAAGAGCTTCCTTCAGAATACTATCGACCCTTACCTCCTAACCCTCCAGAAGACAACTACCATAGAGAGGTAGGAAATCAATACGACGTTGGAAGTGTTATTTCACCTCCGTTAGATAACTCAGAAGGCGCTTTGGTCACGCTTGAAAATCCCACTACATATGTGTCGGTAACCCCTCTCAAACCGCTTTTGGTTTGTTTAGAATCCCTTGGGAATATCATAGACGAAGAGGTCCCACAATTACCGGAGAGGATTTTTACCAAAACATATATGGGATCCACAGAACCAATCTTTGAAGATGAGTATAGGACTCTTGTCCATCCTAGCACCACAGTAGATACCAATCCCACACCTGCTCATTCTGTATGGAGGACTTCATCGAGAGGTGATCTCTATGAACATTTCAAATCTTTCCAACAACCCTTTCATCCTCATGACCCTCCTAGTGAAATAGGACCATCCGGTCAAACTATGAGTCACCCAGTCGATCAGGTTATTAACCCTACTGTTACACCAGCACAAGTCCATCCTAATGCTGGACTCATAACCTCTACTCATCTCCAAATCACTTCAATCTCTACCCCCGTTTCTACAAGTTTTTACTCTATAGCTCCACATGTTCCACACGATCCTGCTAGGACATCTTCTCACTCGAGAATGCAAACCCCTGCTGGCCAAACACAATCGGCTGGAGGGAAACCACCATCTAACAAAACTTTCCCTCCTGGAGGACTACCCTTCCATGGTGGGCCTACCCCTCCCGGGGGACATTCCCCTTTTCATGCTCCTCCTAGGGGGCAACCTTCGTTTTCCTGTCATGCCCCAGTCATAAATCCACCGCTGGCAGGGGGGAAACCTTCGTTTTTTGGAAGCCCTTCACAATCCTGGGGCGTATCTTCAGGAGGAATTTTTATTCAACCCCACATTGGGGGGAACTCATCTCATAATCCACTAGGAGGGGTATCAAATCTTGTTCCTCCCAAAACATCTTACGAACAATCTTATCCAGGCGGCATCCCAAACACCACCTGGAGTTCTCTGGGACCACAGTCTTATCCTCCTCATGTGTCTAATGTGTATCCGCCTCTGAGATCTACTCCTTACCATTCTCAAGGGAAAAATGTTTATCCTCCTCATGGGAAAATAAATCACTCGACCTATAATGCTCAAACCCCACCAAGTTATGAAAATGTTTCTCATCCACCATCGAATCCTACTCATCTTGGCCAACAACAACCGTATATAGGAGGAGCTACTAGTTACAAATATCCACCTAACCCAGTTTATGGCCCTGCTGGTGTTCCTATGCCACACCAGTATCATCCGCAAATTAACCAACAACTACCTTTCCTTGCGACTCTGGATCTCCCAGACTTGTCTCGGTTTACTAATGATCCTATTTTTCATTCACCGGTTTGGCCAATCATTCCAACTAAACTTCCTTCTGATATTCCAAAATTTGATGGAAAATATGGCGATGATCCAAACAACCATGTGATGACTTTCCATTTGTGGTATTCATCAAACTCCCTCATGGATGACTCTGTACATTTGTGTCTTTTCCAGCGAACACTTACAGGCTTGGCAACAAAGTGGTATATTGAACTACCACATGCTTCTTTTCATGATTTCAATTCCCTTGCCATGTCTTTCCTCATGCACTTTCAACTGCCTATTCGCTACGAGATGGGTACTGAACTCTTGACCTCCCTTTGTCAAACTAACTCCATGCATATATCTGACCATATTCATGAATGGAGGTGACGATGAAGGATGATCAAGGAAATCATTCCTGACATATTATTGGTGGAATGTTTTACTAAATCACTATTACCCCCAATCGCTTGCGATGTCGCTATGGGTGGTGCGGTCACTAAGGAACAAGCCATCACTCGGGCTCAGTATTTAGATTTGGTTTATTCCCAATCTGGTACTTTGTATGATTTGCTTCCGAATGCTTCTCGAGCTGATACCAATCCATCTAAGCCGTCATCCTCATCTCATGCGGATGGTGTTATCAGTTTCGTCAAAACTCAATATTTTTCCCAATCGACCACACTCTCCTCTACCTCCCCCCAAAATCATATCTCTGAGGTGAATGCAGTTCAATCTGCCCCTTCACAACAATCCAGAGGTAAGAAGAAGACAAAGAATAAATCAAAAAATAACAATGAACAACCAAAAAATCAAACACCTTCTACCGAAAAGCAAACACAACGGAAACTGAAATTCTCGTGTAACATTTGTGGTGACAATCACTACACTCGAGACTGTCCACTTCACAATGAAGTGGCCAAAATTTTCTAAGGAAAGTCACAACCCGTTGTGCTTACTCAGCCTTTTCCACAGCAGCAATCCATGGTTGATGAAACCCCCTCCCCTCTCCTGGGAACAGTTCTAGCCATCCTAATGATGAGGCCTCATCGAGTGCACATATTTATATGTTTAATGGGATTAATTTGACCACTCTCTCTAAGAAATATGACACACTAGGTAACCCTGACAAAGGAAAAGACGTTAACAGTACTGGTACTTTACTGGATCCATCATCATCCTCCATTAGTCTTCCATCGATTAATCCTCCGTATGGACCATTTCATATTGAGAAACCCACATTCGACTCTATTTTACGCCCTCCTAAGAGAACTATCCACAAAGCTACCTTTAATCCTAGTTCACGTGCCGCCCAGAACTACAACATTGTTGAAGATTTGGCTCAAGCACCATGTGCTATGTCTGCGTTAGAAGTTCTACAACACTGCCCTAGTCAACGTAGAACACTCTTGGCCGCTATTGGCATTGTTGATCCTGATTCGTCCAACCATATCATGTTTAACGTGGACAATTATGCTTCTCGAATCTCTCACCAACATGCTTTTCAAGTTGATGTTGTTGTTCATAATCAACAAATCCACCAAACTATTCTGGATGAGGGAGCCTCAACTTGTGTCATGTCTTTAGCATGTTTGAAAGGTTTAAAATCAATCACACTTAACAAATCCCCAACGATGTTACGTGCCTTTGATGGGCAAGGTTTTCATTCCCATGGACTTTTACAGTCCCTGCCCATCCAATTGGGTGGAAAAACTGTTACTGTTGATTTCGAGGTGGTCGATGCTCCCCTCAATTACAACTTGTTACTTGGAAGAAGTTGGTTTTATGCTATGACTGTCGTTGCCTCGTCAGTTTTTCGATGTGTCCAATTTCCTCATCGGGGAAAAATTGTCACTATTGATCAGTTGGATTTCTGCACGATCGATGCTCGCGCTCCCGCTACCAACAATATTCCTTTCTTGGGAGACCACAAGATCACATATGAAAGTGTTGGTGCTGGATTACTGAAAGATTCTAGCCTCATGGGTACCTTCCCTACACCACTTCCACCGACTACACATCATATTGCCACCGTCGATATGATTTCGACCGCGGCTTATCAATCTTTGGAATCATCTGACCCTTGGATTGTACCTTATCCATTGGAATTTGATGCACTAGGTGACACCGTGCCACTTAGTCCATTCGAAACATCATACATTTCTATCCAATCCGCTTCTTCCTCGTCAGATGAACTACATCTATTGTCACCTGACATTACCTCGATGCAATCATGGTTGAGTTCCTTGTCATCTGCGATCAATTACATTTCCCCAAATTTTTCCTCGGATGAATCTATCATGGAAATGTTGAGCATTGACAAGCTACCTTGGGATGATAACTATCATTGATCCTCTTTTCTTCCCCCTCGTGAAGAAATTTAGGCAGATATACAGTCTATCTCCTCTCCTAATGTTGATTTTCTATCGTCTCCCATGCCTTCAACTTCTGATGATTTGGATCCGGTAGTGGACATGGTGATTTCTTCGGTAGGGTTATTGGAGCCTGATCTCCTTATCCCTATCGCAACCCTCAACATGTGTTCCCTCCTGAGTGATTATCTTCCATCCAACGAAGATCTCTTGGAAGCCATGACCGAGTTTTGTCTCTTGACATGGTATCCTTCCATAGCGTTATTCTCTTGGAAGCCATGATCAAGCAGATTCCACGAGCATAGTTTTCCTCTCTGTAGAAAGCTCATTAAAAAATGAAAGAAAGGTCATGAGCATAGTTTTCCTCTCTATAACAAGATCCTTAAAAAATGAAACAACAATCTGGGGATCGGACCCAGAACCCTGAGCATAGTTATTTTCCTGTGTCAAGCTCGTTAAAAAATGAAACAGTGACCTCTCTTGAACCTTCTTGTCATCCACCCTTCTCCTTTTTCTCATCTACTAGAGAGATTGGTGACAACATCAAAGTCGGTGAATGAATTGAAGCTTGGAGGGCATGTCTCCAGCCTTTGATGATCATTTTGGAGTTAAGCCACTAGATTTTCAAGCTGGGGGCATACCAAGCTTAGTCTTTGTTCTTTCTCGTGCTCCTAAATACATGAGAATGCATCTAGGTAAAATTTTATCTCTTTTTCAGACCTGTATGGATACACGAAAAAGGAACCCCCTAGAGTCTCCTTTAAGCTCTTTTCAGACTCTCTAAACATGAAAATATTGTCGAGTGACCTTGTTCTCTTTGTGCTCGTTAAAGTATTTGAACAAAACGTCTTTTGAGCGATAGTTTATCTCTTTTTCAGTCTCATCAGACTACTTTATGAAAAAAGAACTGAGAGAGTTATCTTTTACGTGTTTTTCCAGACTCTATAATCATGAAAAACCTTCGAGTTTACATTCTCTAGACTCGTTAAACCATCATACATTCAAGGGCCCATATGGGATTGAACCCTTACTTCTTCCAGCTCATTAAACAAAGGAAGAGGAACTCACTGAAGGTGAGTTATATCGAGCATGTGTTATCCTCCTCGATCTCATTAAATTAAAAAGAGGTACTTGTCTATCTGGATGGGGGGGGAAATTGAAAGAAGCAAGCCAAGCAGTTTTTGAGAATGCTACCAGTAACTCTTAGAGTCACCCTTGAACACGACACTTTGTCTTTGCATGCATTATAATCCACTGAACCTCTACATTGAGCCAATCCTTTGAGTTTCCTTCACTCCTTTGGGTCACCTGACGTAAGTCACAACATCCACTGCATCATCAAGTTTTGGTCCATGTCATGTTTCTACTATCGTGCCTCAGTGTTCAAGGGAAGTATCTGCCTCGAGATTCAGCCATAACAAATATCTCATCTCAATACTCATGTCAGTCCATGTTCATTTGATCTACCAATTAAATCTCTATTTCTGTTTTGTGCTGTTGATGGGGGATACATCAAGGCCCTCCTTCGACGAGTATATTCATATCAAATTCAACACATTATCTAGGAACTAGACTTAGAAATTAGTTAGTACTTTGGGACCTACATGCCTCAATGGGAGGCCTCCTCACGTTCGACAGTGGGATTACATGATTGACCTCTAATTGGATGATTCCACGGATGTTCGAATTCATCTCATCCATTCACATTCGTTGGAATGTACTAGAGTACCTTGGGAAACATTGACATCAATGGTGATCTCCCTCACGCTTGTTAACGGTTTACATCATTGACCGGTAATCAAGTGGTTTCTGCCATGTTCGACATTAGGACATCTATTCACATGGTTAGATTCATACTACATCGGGATCGGTAAGAAGACCTTGGGTTGAGTGATCACTCTGATATGTACTTTTCCCAGGTTGCGACGGAGTTTCTCTTGAACAATGACACATATACTGTCACATAGATCCACTTTGTATTGGTTGTGGCTATGTCTTGTCATCTCGTAGATCCACTGTGTACTCTTCATTGCTATGATCAGTTCAGTTCATGGGAGTATATATCCATAGTGTACCTTCAATGACTATACCTTTTATCAATATAATTATGGATCTGCAGTGTATTTATGGCAGCCATACCTTGAAAGTCTCTATCACTCAAGCATAGGTATGCTTGCCTTGGGTTTGAATCATGTCTTAAAATTTGTTTGATGGTTGTGTGCAGCTTCTGTAAATTTCTCTAAGCCCGCACCCTTGCTTGAATGTCTGCAAAGTATTTCAATTATCAGTTCTCGTCTTCTAAATTCATACTTTGGGGGGGAATTTGTTACACCTCGAAATTACTCACTTCGCAAGTGTCGCAAGTGTCGTCATTTCAAGTGTCGCATGTGTCACATATTGACTGCAAGTGTATAAGTGTTTCTGACATCATACCACCTTCTTTCCTATGTCATTCCTCTGATAACATGATAGGGACACTTATGACACCTCAAATATTAGTTGTGAAGAGGAGGAATCAGTCTACTAGAAATACAAGTCTCTTTCTATTGGAAGAACCACTAAAAATTGAGTTTTAGGGAGGAGCATTCCCCTATACATTGTTAGGGAGAATTATAACACTCTATCCACCCTTCTGGGGGAGAGTTATAACACCAACGCTTTCTTTCCTTCTCTTTGGGAGCGCTATAACACTCTGATGCCCCTTTTGGGGGAGCTCTACCTATTCTAGGCGAAAATTGGTTTGTTGGGAAGAATGAGGGAAATATCCCCTCAATATATGAAGGCAGTTGGATTTGAATCCTTGGTCAAGCCATGATATTTGGGCAGATCCATAACTAGAGGAGGAAAATCCTCAACTTACCCCAAAGATATCTCAAGTAGTTGGACCTCTCCAAGCCTATTTAAATAGGCCTTCTCATGGTGAAAGGGAGGGGAAACAGTATTGTGAAGCATCCAACCCATGATCTCATGAAGAAGGTGTCTTTCAGAACATCAACATTTAGTGTGTAGACTATTTGAGAAAGGGTCCGAACGAGGAATACTTGGCGAAGCTGCTACACTCACATTTATGGCTGTAAGCATTCTTCATTTTGTTCTTTTTAATATAATATGCCTGTTTCTTTCAAATCTATGTCTGATCTCACATGAATTTGTCTCTAATAGATAGGTCTATTTTGAACTAATCTTAGTAGAGTAGGAAGTGGTTGTATATTTGTTTGTCTATAGGACTTATAGAGGAGCTTAAGATTGGAGCTCAACTCGGATCGTGCAGGGACAAACACTGGTAAAAGGTACTTCTTTTCTCCTTCCTCCTCATACATTAGTTTATATAGATCTAAAAGGAAGTCAGTATCCATGATAAGAATCTTCTTTATTAAGAGTTAAGAGTCTAGATCTCAAGAGGAGATCTACCTATCTGCAAGGAGATTTTCCTTCAACAATGGCTTAAAGAAATAGTGCAGGAAGCAGAAAGGATAGCTGCTCCCAAAGGAACTTTCAGGGAAAGGGAGAGGCCTCATAGGTTTGGAGTCTATATTGCACTGATGAGAAGCATTAGTGATGTCGAACCTTATTCATTTGAATAAGTAGATAAATTACAAGTATGGAAGGATTCCATGCTTGAGGAATACAAGTCTATTATAAAGAACAATGTTTGGGACATTGTGTTGAGGCCCAAAGACAAATCAGTGGTTTCTTAGAAATGGATCTATAAGATCAAACATGCAATTGATGGAAGTGTGGAAAAGTTAAAAGAAAGATTTGTAGCCAGAGGCTTCACTCAGAAAGAAGGAATCGAATACGAAGAGACTTTTTCCCCTATAGCTAGGTATACCTCCATTCAAACTATTATTGTTTTAGCTCCCATTCGTGGTTGGAAGCTACATTATATGGATGTAAAAACAACATTCTTGAATGGAAATATTGAACATGATGTCTTTGTGGAAAAACCAGATGGTTTTTTACTGCATAACAAAGGCACTCATGTTTGCAAGCTAAGGAATTCCTTTTATGGTCTTAAGCAGGCTTTCAGAGTTTGGTATGACAGGATTGATGAATTTCTTAAAATCTTGGGCTTTCAGAAAAGTATGTTGATGCAAATCTATACTTCAAGGTAAGAGGTAACCAACCTGTTATACTAATCTTGTATGTTGATGATCTCTTTCTAACAGTAGATGAAGGGATAATATCTTGGTGTAAGAGGGAGCTAACCTCAAAATTCGAGATGAAAGACTTAGGCTTGATGCATTACTTCCTAGGATTGGAAGTGTGGAAAAGACATGGAGATATATTTTTGGCATAAGGAAAATACACAGTGGATGTACTAAAGAGGTTTGGTATGATGGATTGAAAATCCATGTCTACTTTGATGGTTACCAACCCGATGAAGTTGCATGATTCTGATACAGGTTTAGATTTGGTGGATCCCACCGTGTATAGGCAACTAATTGGATCATTGTTGTATATGATCCACACTAGGCCAAATATATGCTATGTAGTGATTGCAATGAGTCAGTTCATGACTGAACCGAGACAGAGACACTCAGTGGTAGCAAAGCACATATTTAGATATCTCAGAGGGACCATTACTTATGGTATGAGATATACATCCAGTGGTGGTTTATTTCTACATGGGTATTCAAATGTTGACTAAGAAGGAATCCTAATGGATCAGAAGAGTACTTCCGAATACTGCTTTCGTTTAGGATCCTCTATGATCTCTTGGTGAATCCAGAAGAAAGGATCCATTGCATAGAGTACAACATAAGATGAGTACATTGCAGCAAGTGGTGCTAGCAAGGAAACAATATGGCTCAGAAAATTGGTTTATGGGTTGTTTGGAGACAAGCTCAAGACGACGGTGGTTCACTGTGATAATCAAAGTTGCATAAAATTGACAGAGAACCCAGTATTTCATGACAAATCAAAACACATTGGCATGAGGTACCACTACATCCGAGACTTGGTCCAGAGAAAAACTATAAAGTTACAGTACACAGCCACGAGCGAGCAGGTAGCCTCTAACCTCGAGCCAGTTTGTGCAACTGAGAGGCAAGATTGGTGTGGCTACAAATGAATCCCTCATTGAGAGGGAGTGTTAAATTTGGTAGCATCGACAGTCATTCTCCAATGAGAGGCCATATGGGCCACCCTGAGGCTAGCCAAGGAGATTTGGAGAATCAACTAGTGTTTTGAGGTATTGAAAAAACTAGGGGGAGCGTACAACTTCTGTGAGTCAAACCAAAAGTCAGGAAGAACAAGATGTTATGTGAGTCTAATTCAAAATTTAGGGGGAAGGTACAACCTATGTGAGCATAGAAAGTCTAGTGAAAAAGTCAGGGGGAACATACAACCTATGTGAGCATAGACATACTAGTGCAAAATTCAGGGGAACATACAACCTCTGTGAGCCATGAGAAAAAGTCAAGGCATCTAGAAAAAGTTAGGTTGAATATAAAATTCCTATGATCTAGAAACAAATGATATTCCTAATATTGCAAATGATAGAAATGTATTGATATAGTGCGTTGACACATGTAACATTATCCACGATGAGGATAATTTCGAATTGCCTTGTAGAAAGTCGAGTTGTAACTGAAGTCTCAAGTCTAATTCTATTTTAGAACTAAAGTGTAATGTCGAGTTATAACTGAAGTCTTAAGTCTAGTTCTATTTTAGAACTAAAGTTTAATGTTGAGTTGCAACTGAAGGCTTAAGTCTAGTTTTATTTTTGAACTAAAGTGTAATGTTGAGTTGTAATTGAAGTCTCAAGTCTAGTTCTATTTTTGAACTAAAGCATACCAGTCTCAAGTCTAATTCTATTTTTGAACTAAAGTGTAATGCTAAGTTGTAACCAGTCTCAGGTCTAGTTCTAAGTTTGAACTAAAGTATGAAGCTAAGTTATGATTAACTCATGCAAACAGGTTACTATTTTGAGCCTCTCCTCTTCTCTTCTTCAACCTATATAAGAAGAGGTTGACCTCTCTCTTCATCATAGTTTTGATATGTAGGTTAAGGGTAAAGCAATAGAGGCACATATTAGTGATAAAGAGGCAACATATTAGTGTTTTATATCAACATTAGAGGTAGCATATTAGAGGTTTATTTCAGCAAGGACTTTTAGGTCTTTGTCAGGTCAGAGTCATCTTGGCAAGCTCTTAAGAGAAGAACATTCATGGTGGATATTTGTAAGTGATCTTACATTATTAATGCAATAAAGGAATATCCTTTGTTGGGGTTTTTCTCCCTCTACAAGGTTTCCCCAGGGTATATGTGTTGTTGATGTGCATGCTTACTCATCTACATAGTTATTGTTATTCCATTATGATTTGGTATTGTTGAAGTGTATTAATCTAGAATCAGAGTGTTGAAGAAAATCAAATAATTAATCTACATAAGAAATCAAACTCATAATTTAACAACAAGTACATACAAACCCCTCATAGATGGATAGTCCTCATCATGTAGTTTCCAACAATAGGTGGTACACCACATGGTTCCTCGCGATTGAGGAGTTATTCTCTCATGAAGTTGGAAGCCCCAAAGAATATTTAAGAATCCCCTAAATAGTTACAAGTCATTAATTAAAGGGTAAATTTGTTGTAACAAAAAAGTACAGGTTGTCCCTAAAGTTAAGTAAAGAAGTCACTTTGTAAAAGTATAAATACACCACAAGAAGTCTCTCATAAGTAAACACACAAGTTCAATGATTATCTATCTTTCAAGTTATCTTTTGGGAAACCTTTTCTTAGCGTATATGAGGAAGAAGGTTTGAGGAAGAAAGGAGATGAGAAAGTCTCATAGTTGCAGAGAGGGAAGGGTTTCAAGAAACCCTAATTTATCTACCCCACATGGGTTAAGCTAATCGTGTCCTGCAAGGTACCCCCGCGAGTTGTTTAGTGTTTGTCACATGAGGCCCCGTGTGATAACTAACATATTTATAGTGAGGCTAAGATAGATTTGAAGAAGGATTCTTGGTCCAAGTTGCAACAAATCATGATGATATAGCAAGCTTGTTATAGGATCTAAGATGGTATGTATCATTTTTTCTTCATGAGTAATGGTATGTCTTTTATGTGTTTGTTTGAGGCTTGTATCATGGATGGTATGTCACATGCTTAAGGCATGTCTTGGATTCCCTTTTTTGTACATGGTTTCATATGGTTGAGGTTCATGTCTTGGTGATATTGATACATGCTTGAGACATATCCTTGGTACTTAGTTTATGGATGTTATGGTTCACTATTAGATGCACAACTTTGTGATATTGGAATATACTTGAGGCTTATCTTATGGTACATGGTATGATACATGGTTGAGGTACATTTTGGCACATGGTTTGGATCATTGATTTTGGGAATATGTTTTGATATGATTTATGTGAGTGGATCTAGTTGACAGAGATAGTGATAGGGACAGTGACAAGTTGATAGGTTGATGACCAGTTACATATTTATGAGACAATGACAATGACAACGGTAGTGACAATTTGGATGATAGATTGATGTATCAGTGACAGTGGGAGTGACATTAGCAATGGTAGTGACAGGTTGTGTCTATAATTATATTTCAAGGAGGAAGGACGAGGCAAGGAAAAGGGGTCGTAGCCTCCTTCTAGTTGGTGTCAAAGAACACAAGGATTTGGACCTTCCTTCATGTTGGAGCATGTAAACTAGGGGATTGGAACCTCCTTCCAATTGTAGTTGGAGAATTTAGGGAGTTGTAGCTTCCTTCAGGTTGGATCATGTAAATAGGGGATTGGATCCTCCTTCCAGTTGGTGTTGGAGAATTTGGACATTGGTGCTTCCTATGAATGTATTATTTTGATATATAAGAAAGGATTTTGTGGTTTTCTCTCATTTGGGTTTCAACATCCATTTTGGTGTACTATGCATGTGTTTATTTGATGTGATATTGTTGGATGGTATCACTTATGTTTATATGTTCAGGAAATGTTAAATGAAGGAATAAGTGATAAATTGTCGATGATTATATATTCTAGTTGAAAGTGGTAACAAATTGCACAATATTGATTCAACCCCCCTCTTCGTATTCCAACAATTGGTATCAGAGAAGGTCCTTCATAAAATTGTCTAATCAATGGAAGGAAGATCATGGAGTATGCTAAGATTGGAGTACCAATGTTTGATGGTTAGAATTATTCCTTCTAGAATAAAAGGATGAAAATATTTTTATAGGCACGGGAATTTGATGTCTGGAAATCTGTGGTAGACGGATAAAAGACACCTTCCACTCCCCTAATTGACAAGGATGGAAAGAAACAAAGTGAAAAAAACTCAAAGGCTAAAGGCACCATTCTGAGCAGTCTGGTTGATTTAGTATTTGTGAAGGTGATGCAATGTGACACTTAAAAGGATCTTTGGGAAAAACTTAAAAATATTTATGAAGGATATGCTAAAGTGAAGGGGGGCAAGCTGAAAATCTATAGAGGTAAGTTTGAACAACTAAATATGAAGGAACATGAAAATATAGTATCTTACTTTCTACGAATTGATGAAATAGTAAATGCCATTAAATGATTGGGAGAAAAAATTAAAGAATTAGTAGTTGTCCAAAATGTATTGAGGTCTCTTTTAATGAGATTTCTTCCTAAAATTTCATCCCTAGAATAAAGAGGAAATATTTCCATGTTGAGCATGGACGAGCTACGTGGGATACTCATATCCTATTAAATGAGGACAAAGAAGGATACTCCACCCAGAAAGGAAGCAATGTTCAAGGCATCCAAGAATAAAAAGAAGAATAATCAAAATCCAAAGTCATATTGTAGATGCAACAATGATTCAGATGAAGAAGAAGAGATGGTCACCTTTGTAAGGAAGTTAAGAAAGGAATTGGAAAGTACAAGGGTAAGCTTCATTTTAATTTTTTTAATGTGGTAAAATTTGTCATTTTGCTAATAAATGTTCATATGTTAAAAACAAAGAGAATGATGGAGAAGAAGTTCCCAAGAAATAAAATAAATATTAAAAGGGAGACAAGAAAATAAACAAAAAAAAAATCTTCAAGAAAAGTCTACTCAAAAGAAGATAGCTCCTCATCAAATGAGGATGATGATAGTGATAGTAACTCAGAAAATGTACTCTTTATGTCTTTTGAAAATGATGAAGAGGATTATGAAGAAGAAGGTGAGGTAGGTCTTGAAGCAGAACTAATTAATTCCTTAAGTGAACTAAAGAAAGAGAGGAAGAAAAAAAAACACTCAAGGGAGAATTACTTAAACTAAAAGAGAGTTCCCAAAGTCCTAAATAATATTAGCATATGATTTTGAGCCTAAAATTCCAAGTGGAAGAAACCAAAAGGATAGAAGAGATACTCAAAATCCAGCTAAAAGAAAAAAACAAAGAGAAGGAGAGATTGGAAACATAAATAGTTTCACTAAATAAATAACTTCATAAAAGAGAAATGCAATAGAACAACACCAAAACACTGGATGAGATCATCAGTGCTCAAAGACCATATTATGAAAGGTTTGGACTAGGATACAACTAGACATATGCAAAGAAGGGTTCGAGCTCTATGACTATAGAGGAGGAAGCATAAAAAAATACATATGTAGAAGTCACTAGAGGATCCACTAAGAAGGATGAATGCAAGCCTTCAAATCATAACAATCGGGAAGTTGAAATAACTCAAGAAGAATATTACAAAAATATGGCATAGTCTATAAGACCCATGATTCAGAATCAACAATCCACCATGGAAAGAAATGAAGAAGAAAACTATAGAAGAACAACACCATTCATAATATCTCTCAGGTATCAAACAATCTTTCTTGGTTCATGTTATTATTGTAACAATTTTTGGAACAAAGCTATAAACTACCAAGCTTATGCTAAGAACAAAATCAATTATGAAGGTCACTCTAGAATTAATCATCTCAGAAAGCCTCATGAAGCATATAACATAAACTATAACAATTTTGGGTCACTAGAAGATGAAGTAGAATGCTACAAATGAAAAAAAAGTGGACATATGGCCAAATATTGTAGATTAATAGTTCCTCCAAAGGAACCAAAGCAATATTTTAACAAGCATGCAAAAGGACCATCAAGAATTTGGATAAGGAAGCAGGATAACCTAAATGTTGAAGATTTTTCCCTTGCACTACAAGCCCAAAGTAGAAAAAGTAATTGGTACATTGACAGTGGTTGTTCAAAGCATACGACATGGGACAATAATAGATTTATGTCTCTAAAGAAAGAAAGAGATGGATCAATTTCATTTGGAAATGATAACTCAGGCAAAATTATAGGGAAAGGCACAGTCAAGCTTGGAAGTAAGGATGCCAAGGAATAAAATGTCCTACGTGTTGAAAACATGAAGCATAATATGTTAAGTGTGATTCAAATATGTGATCAGGGACATAGACTTATATTTGACTCAGATAAGTGTGAAGTAAGGAAAGAAGAATAAGGAAAATCGGTGGCTACAATAGTAAGAACTCCAAACAACATATACATCTTAAAGGAGATTGGAAAAGAAAGATGTTGCTTGGGAAGGGAAAAATAAAGTTTTCTTTGGTATAGATGAATGGGACATATGAACTTTGAAAATCTGGTCAAAATTAGAAGAAAGGAAGGAGTAAGAGAAATGCGTGAAATTTCAAAACCGACCAATACTATGTGCAAGCATTACCTACATGGAAAAAAAATAGGAATTGAATTCGGATCGAAGGAATACTCTACAAAAAATCCATTGGAAATTGTGCACACTAATATATTTGTGCCAATGAGAACTAAAGGACTTAATGGAAAAAAGTACTTCATGATGCTTATTGATGATTATACAAGAATGATTGCAGTTTGTTTTCTCAAGAAGAAATCAGAAGCATTTGAACATTTCATAATTTTCAAGGAAATGGTTGGAAACAAAATGGATCTGAGAATTAAGTGTTTAAGATCAGACAATGATGGTGAATTCATATAAAAAGAATTCATGGATTTATGTGAAGAGCATGGAATAAAAAAGCAGTTCTCAGTAGCTAGGAATGCTCATAGATCTCCAAGAGGATCTAGAAGCTCACTGAGGTCCTAGGTGATCCATAAATTCTCAAAATTTGACCATCTTAAATCATCCTGAAAGTGGAATCATTCGTAGATCTCATTATTGGATCTCCAACGGTGAAAAAGGTAAGTCAAAGGGAGTTTGTATGCAAAAGTTATGAGCAGTCAAATTTAGGGTCAAACAGACAAAGTCAAAGGTCAAAGAGAAAAAAGAGGTGACATGTATCACCATTGCAAGGGTGACACATGGCACATGTCCATATAGTAGGTGATAGGGAAGGTTGAGTTGGCAAGTCGTACAACCAGTTGACAGGTGGACAAGTCATTTGTTAACAAGTGGCATTGGATAGCTAATGAGAGGTTGCCACGTGGTAGCCCCTCATTAGCCAATATTGGTTAATGTATATAAAAATTTTGGGATTCAAAGGGGGTCGATCATGTGACCTCCCATGGTATTAAAATACCCTCCACAACCAATGCGCCATGAGTTTAGGTCTTAACCTACATATGGAAAAATTTACATTTAAATTTGTATTGATTTGTAAATCGATGAAAAAGGGTCGAGGGCCTAAGCCCTAGCCCCTAGCCTCTGGCTATTGTATACACCATGTAACCAACACCATAACACCCAAGGGGCTTAACCTAATATTCATGCAAGAGTTGTTATGTTTTGTATACTATATATATATATATATATATATATAGTAAACTATATACTATATATATCCATATATTTAAAACTAACCACAAAATTTTCCAATGGATGAGATGATCATAGAAATGGAACCCCGGACCTATGATATTTTTGTAGGAGGTTATAACCAATCTTCCAAACAATCTGTTTGTTACAGAGATACCTCAAAATTTAGCATTGAGTTGCACTAATTTCGCGTGGAGGTTGGTCGAATAGGCCTATTTAAGGGCATGAATTTGGATACCAACACACATCCCTATGCACATATCTCAAGGTGCATGGATTCTGAGACAAGTCATGAATCTCGAGGTAGTACATATGCATTGAATTACGTGCAAGTACAAGCCAAGTTTTGTGTTGCACCATAAAATGTGCCAAATGGTACATTGACAGAATTTCAAGTATTGTATATCAATTTTGCACGATTTTTCACAAGGATCATGAATTTGAGGTATGTTTTGTGATTTGAAGTCATTTGTTATAGTGTTTTCTCAATTTTTCATTAATGGTAATTTAATTCATTGTTTTGTGTGCCAAAGAGGGCGTAATTGAGCCAGCTTGGATTTTTTTCGAATTTATAGTCAAAATTCTCATAATTTCAAAAAGATTTCAATGGTGAAGTTATTTTCTTGTCTTGAGTAATGAAATTAAAGAGAGAATCCATTAAATTGGCACGTGTAAGTCATTTTATGTGTGATTTTGGTATTTGAGATGGAGAACGTAATTTTCATTGGATTGAAGGGAACTTAAAGATGAAACAAAAGTATGCAATTTAAGTTCTTTTATTTTTTGTTGTGTCATCTCATCATTAAGAAAAAATAATCTTCAGTTTATGAGTTTTTTGGTAAAAATCACATCATCAAAATTCAACAAACCACTCCAATACAATCAATAAATTATTTTGGATCAAGTTAGATACTTCATGTATATATGTAAAGAAATAAGTGGTATCTAAGGATTTCTGGATCAAGGGGTATCCGAGCTAGTTTTTGGTGTGTGTTTCAAGTTGTTGTAGTGATGAGATCCAAGAGTTCAACTGGTGAATATTTTGATGGATATTTTCAGGAAATAAAGATGAGTAAAGTTCTTATGAAATTGAGGTTGTAGAAGAACATTAATCGACAAATCCAGAGAAAGAATTATGAGTTAAGAATGAAGTTGTAAGATCTTGAGGAAGAGAAGCAGAGGCTACAAGACCGACTGTTATGTCATGAATATTTAAAAATGAGTATTTTTCATGAACTAGAGAGAAATTTGCATATAATGGCACCATCAATCGGTAAAGTTGGACCAACAGAGGATGAGAAGTCTCCACTACAAGAGAAATTATCTCCTTACAAGAACATGATTGTGAAAGAATAATCTTCATATTATTCTTTGTCCCATCAATATAGAGAGTGCTTGAGGGTAGGTGAAGTAAAGAGAACCTCAGATGATGAAAAATTGCACAAGAAATTGTCCTTACCTTCCAGTCCAAGAAAGGGTAACATGTGCAAGTCATCCTCGAGGAAAGATGTGCATGTTATAGGAGAAGGAATGAATACTTTTTCTATTGGTGAATGGTCTAGTTATCCATGTGCTTCATGTGGAACTAGAAACCATGATGTGGAGAAGTATCAAAGAAGAGAGTCTGTGCAATTAAATCCCTCCAATAAGAAGGCATATCATTTCTCAAGTCAGAGAAAAAGGAGGAATGATAAGAATGGATCGTGGAACAATATGCTCTTCCCTTATTGTGGTAAGAGTGGACATCATATTGAGAAGTGTTGGACAATTTACCTGCACTTATGTCTGAATCAGAATGGAAAATATGTAACGACACTTGCAAGAAGACAAGCAACAACTCTAGATGAAGTCAATGGTCTTACTAAAAGGATTGGGAGAGAATACTTCTTAAGGGATCGTCTTGGAAATTTGATATATGAAGACATCAAAGAATGGTTCATGGATAGTGGCTCATCTAGCCACATGATTGGGATGAGATCAATATTTTTAAATTTCTCAAAGTACCACACAGATTGCTTTATAGGATCTAGAACCAATACCATACAAGAAATAAGAGGGTATGGATATGTAATATTCCATCTCGAGTCAGAAGGATTTATGGGAATCGAACATATGTTGTATGTTTCATACTTAAAGTTAAACCCACTCTCAATTGTGGCATTTGAGGATGAAAGTTATGCAGTCGCATTCCAGAATGGTGGAGTGTTAAGCCCTAATATTGGCTCATTATCCCTTAATTGGGGCATATTAGATTAGTAATGTTATTTTATTTATGTCGGATTTAGGCCATTAGTTGTAATTTAGATTAGTAATGTTATTTTAATTATGTCATCTTTAGGCCATTATTTGTAATTATACCTCCTAGTCTCCTATATATACCAAGGAGACATTTTCATTTTGAATCATCTTGGACTTGAACATTTAAGTGGGGTAAAAGGAGGTTGCCCCCTCGAAGAGGATTATTATATGAAATTAGCTCTATTTCAAGGCGTTGAGTACTTTTCTTGAGGTATTTCCATGCTATATTGATGTTTGGTTCTTAACATATGGTATCAGAGCTCAAGGTCTTGGGGTTTCGTTGCTACATCTGAGACACCATGGAATTTTCGCTATAAATTGTTTTCTACAATGTTTCCGAAGGAACATCTTGGAGGGTATTTAGTAGACGAATCAAGGTACGTTGGGTTCAAAATTCAGCTCCTGAGGTCTTATACTTTCGGAGATACAGCCTGTACAAGATAGGGTTCTAGAATCATCCTGAAATGAGTCATTGCGGAATTTTCGCCATAAATTTTTTTATGTAATGGTTCAGATCCTGCCCTCCAAAGGCCATTTACAGAAATTAGTATTGTATCTGTGGTAAAATGTTCAGCTTCTGGGGCATCTTAAATTTGTAGATACACCCTGTGTAAGATAGGGTATCTGACTAGACCTATTGACTAGTCTCAATAAGGTGTTCTACGTAAAACAATCATAACTTCTTCCTAGAGTATCCAAATTGCATGGGACTGGTTGCATTGGATTGTGGATAGTCTGTAGTATTGTGGGTACGAGTTGTAGAATTTTATATCAATTATTTTGTGCGGGGAACACTATACAAGTGAGATCTCGTGGAAAGGCCAAAAATCGGCAAGTTGTGGGGAAGTTACTGTAAATTCCACTTGGCACATCCAATTTTGATCAGACCTGTGGAATTGCAAAGAATAAATATCAGAGAATTACATAAGAGAAAGTTTCATACCCAGAAGGGCCAAAAATTGGGAGATACAACAGAATAAATATTGTCTAGCAGAACCACCTCAAAATCAAGGTTCAAAAGTGATACTTGGCCAACATGCCACCCAAAAA
>ML776913.1:364780-401453 GCA_009831015.1 Picea engelmannii | reverse complement strand
AGATCCATTTCAGAGTATCTCATTAAATGGAGGAAACTACCGGCTGAAGATTCCACTTGGGAAGATCAGTCTTTTATACAGAAGCATCCAGAGTTACTCAAGCGTTGTGGACAACACTTGTCTCAAGGGGAGGGGCATGTTAATCCCTAATATTGTCTCATTACCCCTTAATTGTGGCATATTAGATTAGTAATGCTATTTTATTTATGTCGGCTTTAGGCCATTAGTTGTAATTTAGATTAGTAATGTTATTTTAATTATGTCGGCTTTAGGCCATTATTTGGAATACCTCCTAGTCTCCTATATATACCAAGGAGACATTTTCATTTTGAATCATCTTGGACTTGAACATTTAAGTGGGGTAAAAGGAGGTTGCCCCCTCGAAGAGGCTTATCATATGAAAGTATCTCTGTTTCAAGGCGTTGAGTACTTTTCCTGAGGTTTTTCCATGCTATATTGATGTTTGGTTCTTAACATGGAGTACTTATGTATTCCATGGAAGCCACTCCATGTAATACCAATAGTTTGGTCTAATGGTTACCTGGATTCAACATCAAATTCAACATCAGATTCAATGTCATATTCAACATCAACATTAGAGGCATTGTTAGAGGTCGGACACTGCAAGACTCCTCCCAGTACACTGGGGAGAATGAGTCCATAAGTAAACCATATTAAAATTTTGTAAATATAATATGCATATGTGTAAATCTCCTAAAATTATATTAGCAGTGTTGTAAGCTAATCATTGTCAATTATAAGAGTGAAAGGGACATTATAAATTTCTATATGGCCACCTTGTAGAGTGAGAGGAATTTTGTAAAGAGTGTTTCTATATTTACACCTTATGTGATGTAAATAGTGAGAGGAACCTTGCTAGAGATATTTCTAGATAGCCACATTACACTTTTTTTTACAGTGAGAGGAATCTTGTTAGAGATTGCTAGATAGCCACCTATATACATATTGTTTTAAAGTGAGAAGAATATTTTTGTGAGGATTTATAATCCATAGGAAAAGAATATGGACAAATGTATTGTCTTGTAATCAACTAAAGGGATACATATGGATCGAATTGTCTAAGAAAACATTCTTGATTCTGAAGAAGCATAGCTGAAGGAATAAAAGGATGTAGGCAGTTGGAACATGTAGATCAGAAGTGGAAAGAGCATCGAAGTAATGCAAACATTTCTAGAGCTGGTAAAGGATAAATATTCATCTTCAGAAATAAGATGCATAAAGGTGCATTCTATAAGAATCTTTAAAATACTATGTCATGTTCATAAATATGTATATACCTTTAACAAAGGCAATCAAGTACAGATGATAACAATAAAAGAAGAATTATTCTTTAAGGAAGGAGCATCAATGGACAAAGTATTCATTCAGGGACTTATACAAATACATCAAAAGTATAAGAAGAGAGAGTCCAAATGGGAAAGGCATAGATCATCATTCAAATTGGTTTCATATCGGTCGAGATGGACTATATTTAGTATAAGGAGATGGGAGTTGATGTTGAAATACAAGTACAGGTATAGAAGATATTCAGTGAACAAGACTTCTATTTTCTAGGAATCTATGAACTAGAACCAGAGATGGATATCATATTAGATATAGTGTCAGAGGCCAAAGTCAGAGCTATATTCCAAACAAGAAAACATAAGTGCATTGATCTAGTACCTAAGATTGATCACCCAAGATGAAGACTTATTTCCAGTAAGATGAAAGAGTGAGTTAGACTTATCACCAAGCTAATGGATATGAATATTTCAGGATGGAAGAGTGAAGAAGCTTCATCACCAAGTTAATGGATATGAATATTTCAATAAGATGAAAGAGTGAGTTAGACTTATCATCGCTACGTTTTTTAGTATCTATAATTTTTGAGGTCCAAAAGTTATTCAGTGGGAAGGTCTGATCCAAGAGGATCTAAGGAACGCTCATAGAGATCTGGGGGGATTTGAAATGCTCACAGAGGTCCCATGGGATCCATAAATTCTCAAACTTAGACCATCTCAAATTTTCTCGAAAGACTATGGTTACATTTTAAAACATGAGTCCATTAATCAATTAGGAATTGAAGAAAGAGGAAGAAATTAATGATATAACATGGAAGCCATAATAATAAATGTAGAATAGAAAGAAAACATAAGGAGCAACAAACCATAACACCAAGCTTGATAATGAAGTTCAAAAAGGTTTCCTATGTCTCTGGGCCTTTGTCTCAGTGGGGGAGGATTTCTTATTAATTTCTTCAAATGATCCAAATGTACATAAAAATTGCATCAAATGGATTTCATAATGGTCTCATTGTGTTCTTCTCGACCTCAGAAATCCAATGTAACTGACGACACTAAAAAAGACTTAGAGTAGCTCCCAGAAATGGCCTCCAAAGTTTGCTTGGCTCACTGGTTTTTCCTACATAAAATGAATTGTTATGCACAATTTGGTATAATTCCAATCTGTGGTGTAGTGGAAAGTCTTTTGGTTAAATAAAGTGAGGTTGTGGGATCAAATCCCACCAATCCATGATTTCTTGGGCATCGAAATATGGATTGAGTGCCTTATTATATGGTTTAAAAACCATATAATAAAATCATGGCACTAATCCATGATTTCTTGGGCATTGAAATATGGATTGAGCACCTTATTATATGGTTTAAAAAACATATAATAAAATCATGGCACTAAACTATGACTTGGGCACATTTTTTTATGGTTACTTAACCATATATTACAAATCGTGGCATATATTTTGGATTGGTAGCATATGTTAACATATAACATATGTTATATGTTGTATGCAATGTTATATGTTATATGTTATATATATATATGAACCAACAACCATATAATATATGGTTCAAATCTTTCATGGAATTCAATGCCCTTTAATAAGGGAATAATATATAGAGTTTTAAAACTCACATTCCATATGGCACGATTGGTATGCCATTTTATTAGGATCTAACATATTTTTATTAAAGAAATTGAGCATAAAAATATTAGGACAAGAATATTGGCGGAAAATGTCTCAAGCCATAATTATCAACATTGTATTCATCGTAATGATACAAATATATAATAAAATAATTAAACCACCTCAATTGGTCTCACATCAACACCTCATCAGGAGATAAGGTAGGAGGAGGAAATATAGGAATCTAGAAACACACTTAGGATAACAATTATATCCCAGCATGTGAAATATACAAAGGTGGTGTACTAAGACTTAATGATTGTATATGAGAAACATGATAACATTCCCCCCCTCAATGATATGTCCAAACAATAATACCAACAAAGAAGGTGCATAAGTTGGTATATCTCCATGTCTTCATGCTAAAACTCCTGAGTTGAGCCATAATGAAGAACTGCCTAAAAAACCGCCAAATATTGATGCTGAGAAATCTGGAAAATCCCACTATGTAAACATGTGATCCATAATGCCAAAAATTTGTTCACTGATGTGAAATCCAATATATGAGAGTGAACAAAGAGAATTGAATCAACTACAAGTCTTCCACATCCCTTAAAATGCCTGATTACTCAATCAATGCCAAGCTACAATGCAAAAGGATCCATCTGTCCTCTGTTGGGTCCAATGACCATCTAGGTGAACCAAATGTCCACATAATTGCTCCCAAAATCAACATCCCCTTGTATGATTCAATATAGAACCATAATTCTACCAAAGTTTGTCATCTATAGACCGCATTTTCCCATTTGGCAAATTTCATGCCCATCTGGCATACTTGATGTTTGTTGTTGTCGAAACTTTCTATTTGACAACCATCTTCAATTCCATCATCAATTACCCCCTTTGTCAGCTGAAAGGGGAGACCGAAAGAGGTTTCATGAATAGATTCATATTTTTCTACACCTACAATTGTCTTGTTGACTTTCTCCTTCACTGTTTGTTGATGAAAAACATCATCATCATCATCATAGAGAGGATTGTGTTGAACAAAAACTAGTTTAGAACACTTCACTGACTGTTGATTTTTGAAGGAGGGAGTACAATGATACACCTTAAGGGGGGGAGTTCAAAATTCTAGGGACGATGGTTCATGAAAACACTTGTGGTCTCTCCTTTCAACTGACAAAGGGGGGAATTGATGATGGAATTGAAGATGGTTGTCAGACAGAAATCTTCGACAACAACAAACATCAAGTATGCCAGATGGGAATGAAATTTTCCAAATGTAAAAAAATGGTCTATAGATTACAGACTTTAGCATAATTATGATTCAACTTAAACTTATTGAACTATAATTATGCAAAATTCTGTCATCTACAGACCATTGTTTCCCATTTGGAAAATTTCATGCCCATCTACCATACTTGATGTTTGTTGTTGTTGAAGCTTTCTGTCTGACAACCATCTTCAATTCCATCATCAATTTCCCCCTTTGTTAGCTGAAAGGAGATACCACAAGTGGTTTCATGAACCATCATCCCTGGAATTTTGAACTCCCCCCCTTAAGGTGTATCATTGTACTCCCTCCTTCTATGCTCAAGGGAGTACCATACTTGTTCCATTTGAGTACAACAAAAAGTGGGCATTCCGAAAAGACCACATGTTATCTCATCCCATGAGGGCCATGCTCAAAATCTATTCCATAAGTGGACCACTTATGTGAGGTACGGAAATGTTATGTGCTACAATATTGGTCTTTACTTGAGATTGAATTCTATGGTGAGACTTATATAATCACTTGGTTGTTGATGACCATTTCCAAGGATCAATACACTCATAGTGAATCTTCAATCTTGTAGGTTTCTTCAGTGTTGAACATATGTCTGAAGAATGGTTATGCTTGCCACAATGCTGGCAAGGATGGAGATCAAAACACTAATTATTCTTGTGACCAACTCGATTGCAATGTTGGAATTTATCATTCTGATGTTGAACTTGAACACGTGAAAGTAAATCTTCTTGAAGGAATCCAACACTTTGGAACTTGATTGGTCTGGAATAATCAGGAATATGAAAGGTAACTTCCTCGTCATATCCAAGACATGTTCTATTCTTGTTGTAGATGATTTCTTCCCAAGGTTTGATGATGGGCTTGGAAAAAGTATTCTGAATTTGTTGTTTTGAAATACGTGGAAGTGGATTTATTTCATGTTGTTGCGGCATAGAAAGGTTTTCTTCACTGAAGTCAAAACAAAACTCTTGAAATGTAGGTTGTTGAATAGCTTGGTCTTTGTATGCATATACAATTGTCTTGTTGACTTGATCCTTCACTGATTGTTTATGAAAAACATCATCATCATCATCAAAGAGAGGATTGTGCTGAACAAAAAATAGTTCAGAACACTTCACTGGCTGTTGATTTTTGAGATCTATCAACTCATCATTCAATAGTTGGGATTGTGCTTGAAGAAGTCTAACTTTATGTTGAGTCACTTGCAAATAAGTTAGCACTAATTGAAGAGTTTCTTTGTTCAATATCACTGTGTTTTATTCATTGGTGTTTATTAGAGTGTTCAGTAACTCTAATAATTCGAGACTTTGAGCCATTTCAAAACACTAAAGAAGGTCTCCTTGTGTAGGTAGATCCTAATTACAATTTGACTCAACAAAATAAGGCTTGCTTTCAACTTGCTCACTTGAATTGTGCGCTTGAACTTGCTTTAACTTCACGTTCACTTTCTCTTCACACTTGCTTGCACTCGCTCACTTGAATAGCTCATTTGAATCACTCGCTTGAACTTGTTACATTCATTTGGAATTGTTTCCATGAATGAATTCACTTATACTTTCAGGAAGATGAGGATGTCAGTTACCACCAAAAATGCATCCAAACTTGTGATTACAATGACTTGAGTTTCAACTACTCATCCTTGTCAATTAAAAATCAAAATTACAATGACTCTATGTTGTTGGGCTCAACCGAGAATGCACCAATAAACATGTTGATCGATGCTATGATGAGAGTTTTCAAACATATTATTCTTCGTTTGGAATAACCTCTTCACCAAATGCACATAACCTTTCTCTGCAGATTCATTGTCCTTTTCTGGGTGCTACTATTTTTCTTGGCTGCTCTATGTTCATCTCAATATCTTAACATCAAGATTGTTCATCAACTTCCATGGTGCTATTAGGCCATTAATAATATAAGGTCTTTGATACCAATTGAAGAAATTGAGCATAAAAATATTAGGACAAGAAGATTGGCAGAAAAGGTCTCAAGCCATAGTTCTCAACATTGTATTCATCTTAATGATACAAATATATAATACAATAATGAAGCCACCTCAATTTTTCTCACATCGAAACCTCATCAGGAGATAAGGTAGGAGGAGGAAATATAGGAATCTAGAAACACACTTAGGATAACAACTATATCCTAGCATGTGAAATATACAAAGGTGGTATACTAAGACTTAATGATTGTGTATGAGAAAGAGGCTAACATTTATGCACAATATCTGCAATGTATTGCCTTTAATACACAAGCTTGCCACATATTTTCATAAGTAATGAATGTGCCATGGTGGTTAGCATAGGATGTGGAGTCCTTTATGCTCGGGAGGTTGCAAGTTCCATTCATACAACAGACAATTTCAAACTAATTTTGACTTGATCTTATTGGCCTAATATAGGATGCCATGTGGCATCATTGGATTGGGCCAAGTGTCACTCTGATATTGGCCTGCACAATCCCAGTCACTTCTTAGTCATCCTGCCACCCCGTCTGTCCAGTCAACTACCACATGACCTATTCTAACACTGTGATCTGTCACTTCAACATCTTCCACTTGTCCAGTCTACCCTTCCATGTGTCGCCTTCATAGGCTGCCATGTCACCCTTTGACCAATTGACTTTTTGCCTATTTGGGAAATCTGTCAGAACACGATAAATTTCACATACGCTGTCTATTTGAGGAAAAAAATATATGGACGGAATCATCACGACGAGACAGACACAATGGCGCTGGTTTCATCTGATTCCAAGAAATTTGAGTTTTAGGCCTTCCTAGATCCATTTTGGATCACACTTCCCCACTAATAGTAAATAAGAAATGAACAAATGAACAATCATACACATACACAGTACACCATTGTTTTACATGGAAACCCAAAGTGGGAGAAAACCATGGAATGTTTTTTCTTATATGTCTTGAAGAATTACATTCATTGGAAGCACCAACCTCCTTTGTTTTCCAGATGCATTTGGAAGGAGGTTCCAACCCCCTTGTTTTTGAATCTACAACCTGTGGGAAGTTCCAAATCCCCTATTCTCTGGCGACAACCAGAAGCAGGCTACAACCCCCTATGTTCTCCGGCTACAACTGAAATGTGGCTACGACCATCTGTCCTTGCCCTGTCCAACCACCTTGAAGTAGAAGTAGAATGATGGAACCATTGTCACACTATCACTATGATATATACCACTGTAAACCTATACCAATAAACATGAACCATGCCTCAACCATGCATCAACCTGTACCTCAACCTGTAATCAGCATGTACCATAAACAAGTGCATCAACCATGCACCAACCTGTACCAAAACAACCTATAATCAACCCGTACCATAAACAAGTGCATTGGACCATGTACCAATCATGTGTCAACTAATCATCAACTATGACTCATCAAAATGTACCAACATCATCAACTATGACTCATCAAAATGTACCAACATCATCAACTATACACCTCATGTATGTGCCAACTCATCAACTACTTGTCTCAACCATGTACCCAACATGTACCTTAACCAAAATCCCTCATCAATTTCATCATCAAAAAATGATTTGTAACTTTGTAATAGACCTGGTGTATATGATCACATACCTATAAACCTTCCTTAACTTTCACAACAAGAGACTAACATTTTCATCAACCTTTTCTTTAGTCTCACATGACTAGTTTCAGATTAGTCAACAACCCTAACTTGAAATAATCATAACTATGTACCTGTAATGAATGAAGATATGAAAATAGTACATAATGTTCTTCAGATTTTTTTATGCAATTCCTCCAGGTGGCACTACTTGGAACCTCTCATAAAAGGAGTTATAGAAAAAATAGCATAACTTGTTGAATTCTATCTTATTCTAGAGAGAGACCTTGTAGAGCGTGCCCTGCACAGAATATTTGTTGAATGGATCTGAAAATGTTACACAAAATACTACATATTGTACTCTAACCAAAAGAGTTTTTCTTACTGAATTTGGATCTGTTATGAATACGGTATGACGTTTTTACCTGAAACACTTGTTTTAGACTAGTTTCAGGACTAACCACAAACCCTTTTTTCCACTAAGTGTAACTCCACAAATACAACAACCCACAAGATGAATTTGTTACCACAGATACTTGGATATGTTTCCTCAATGGTCTATCAATTTCATGGTTTGAATCTTTCTAGAAAAAAAAAATTATTGTGAAAATGGTGAGATCACCTGTAAATAACATACCTTAGAAAGCATCATCAAAATAATTTATCCTCCCTTAAGTTTCATCCTTCTTTTCTTCACCTTCCCTCTAAAATTCGGCTTAGATATTCTTTGGTTACCTCAGTCACCTATATATATTCAACATGCTCAAGTGTGATATCAAATGAGAGAGCCTTGCCTCTTATTTATACTCTCCAAGTAGCTTCCTTAAAAGCATCTTCTAGGTTACTTAACCTATTTCTAGGTCACTTAACCCATTTCTAGGTCACTCAACTTATTTCTAGGTCACTTAACCTATTTCTAGGTCACTTGACCCATTTCTAGGTCACTTAACCTATTTTCCTCATTTTTAGGGTTAACCACTTTCCATAATTAGAAAGTTCTTCATTTCTTTATCATTTAAATATTCCTCCTTGACTTTGTCACCTCACTTTATAATCTTCTTTGATTTTATCACTTCACTTTATTATTTAAATAATCCTCCTTGACTTTGTCACTTTTCTTTACCATTTAAATAATAATTTCTTATTTGCACGCTCCTTGACTTCTTTGACCTTTTGGGGATTCAAGACTACATATGAGGGTCCTCCAACTTTGTAAGTCCATAACTCTCAAACCGTGAGGAGTTATGTGATGTTCCACATACCAATAGAAATGACATGAAATGTACTATCCAAATAGAATAGTATTAACTACAAATATATCAAAACTCATACCAATATACATGAAAAAACCTTGGGTCCATTACCCAAACCTTTGTGCTACTGGAATTCTCTATTGGACTTTCTTCAAGGGTTGACATCAATGAAAACCAACTTTAATCAACATAAACCACTACAGGAGCTTTGATGGCCAGATTGTTCGCCACCACCATGAGTTCAAAGGAGAAGGTTAAAGACTTGAATCAAAGGTTCACCACTATCCTAAACAAATTTCAACTCGAAGCTAAATCCACTTAGGAGTTTCAAATCAAAGTATATGTTAATGCTCTCATAGCTTCTATTTCCATATTTGTGAAGAGGGCTGCCAAAACAAACTTAGCTGAGAATTTTAAAGAAGCGGAAACAATATAATTTCAAATGAAGAGATGTAAAGAAGTTCAGGTCTCATTAGTTAAGAAGTAAGTTCAACCTCCTCCCAGGAGAGGAGTCATGTTGACTAGACCACTAGGGAAACAAACAGAACAAGGTCCCGAAAAGGGGAGTGGAGACATAGAATACCTACAACGCATGGTTAAGAAATTATCAAATGAAATCATAGACATGAAAAGAAGTGTGGGGGATGGAAACCAAGGCCAGAGGCACTATAAACCCTTTTTCAAAAGAAACCCACTGTTCAAAGCAATTGAACCCCCCCCGTCTAACTTAAACATCAATCTGGGAAATGTAGCATCTGACTCTTTCTATACCTATCACCAAGAAAAACACTCTGAAAGAAACTGTCCACAATGGGTGTAGGCCATGAATTTGATGGCCAATTGGTTTCTATATGAGGTTTCCCTAACTGAAAAAAAAAGTGGCTTAGTTATGAATATTGTTGATCAGGAAGAAGTCAATCCACCATAAGAAACATCCATGTTCATATGGGACCCTGACCTACCCATGCCTTCCGATGACCTATTGGAGGTTCAAGATACACCCTTAGCAGTCTTGGTTGTGCAAACACGAAGTAGGGTTCAACCTGTCTCAAATGAACTTACTACGACCCAAGCTTCGGGAGGAAAACCATCTCTTGATCACCCGAAAGCACCTTTTATCCCTCGAAGAAATCCCATAAACATTCATACACAAGAATCGCCCAAGATAGACTACAACATAGTAGAAGATTTTAATAAGTTGAAGGAAAATATATCTTTCATGGACATGTGTATAATCCCTCAGAAAAAGGAATTTTTGTTACAAGAATTGAAATCAGTATAAAATCCTACAATAGGCACTGACCAAGGAGAAAATCCAACTCCCACAAATCTAATAAATAAACAAACTATGAATGCCTTCTCTAAAGATAATAAGGGAAAACATTTTGTCCCACCTTTCCTTTTGACATTTGAAGTCTTCAACATAGACCTCCATAACTATTTGGTTGACTTAGGAGAATCCTCTAATGTTATGCCACTATCTATATGTAAGAAATTAAATGCAGTCCCTCTCAAAAGTGATAAACATGTGATACAACTAGACAAAAACCAGGTGAAGGTTATGGGGGAAATCAAAGATGTAATTATCAGGATAAGTACTCACCCTAAATTTGTTCAAGTAATTGACATCATTGTAGTGGATATCCTAGAATCTTATGGGTTGATATTGAGTCAAGATTGGTCCAAGAAGTTAAACGGATACTTTAGTATAGAATGGGATTACATTTGGCCTCCATTAAAGGGACACACGAATATGATCATAATCGATAGGGAAAGATATCTAAAACATATTGTGACTCGTATCTAAAGATATCTAATGAACCCTCATCGACAAACTTTCCTATGCTAGGAAATTATTCCTGACTCTGAGTTCGAGAATTTATACCCCCTCTCATTTGATGTCCCTCTTACTCAAAACTCCAAAATATGTTTTCAAGAAAATTCTCCAATGACAACGAAGGAAAACCTCTTCTGTAAAGAACAGGCATTAGAAATTGCGGAACAGATAGGAAAAAAGGAGGAAAGTGATAAGAAAAGGGAAGCTGATAGGTTATGCCCACAAGTTTGGACCTTATGCTTTGATGGATCTAAATCGCAAGAAGGGTTAGGGGCAAGGTGCATCCTCATTGATCCAAAAGGGAAACGAAATTTCATGTCCTGTAGACTAGAATTTTAATGCACAAACAACATTGTCGAGTATCAAGATCTAGTACAAGGGCTAAAGAAATCCATGGAATTAAACATTAAATAATTGAAGGTTTTCATAGATTCTAAAATAATCATTAGACAAGTAAGGAACATTATACATTACAAATCTCTCCACCTGAGAAATTACCAATAGGAAGTGCACAGACTAATAGAACGTTTTGAAGCCTTCAACATTACAGCGATCCCCAGAAAAAATAACACTCTCGTTGATTCTCTTGCCACTTTTGCCTCAAGTTTATCCCCTCTAGAAGACTACGAAGCCTCCTGATTCACTATGGATCCATCTACAAACCGTTGGTGCCCAACAATATTTCTAATTGGAATGTCTTTGAAGGGGATGAACAGATCATAAAATTTTTGACCAATCAAGATAATCTTAAAGACTTGGATATTGACGATGAAGTATTCCAAGAGAAATTAGTAGAAACCAATCCTCATATAGATCAATCAACTAACAAACCAAGGTCTCACATGATACTAAAAGGGGTATATAATTTAGAAAACCTTTTTGACTTAAGCGAAAGATTCAAAGGGTCAACTAAGGCAAAGATGGGGAGTTCTTGTCCCATGTGCGAAACAATAAATCTAGGAACCCCAGAAAACACCAAGAATATAAATCTCAGCAAGATAGTATCCAAAGAGGAAAGGAAGGCCTACCTCAAAATTTTCATACAATATCAAGATGTTTTTCCATGGTCCTACAGAGATCTGAAAACTTATGATACTCGTATCATTCAACACACTATCATGTTAAATCCATAAGTAAAACCCTTCCAACAGAAGCTCTGGAAGTACCACCTATCCCTGGAGCCTCTCATGTGTCAGGAGTTAAAGAAACTACTAGATTCCAAGATTATATTCTAGGTTAGACACTTTGCATGGGTAGAAAATTTCAATCCTATGAGGAAAAATTCTGGGGAGATATGCCTAAGTGTATATTTTAGAAACTTCAACAAAGTTTCTGAAAAGGACAATTACCCAATTCCACCAATGGAGAAACTCTTGCAGACCATGTCTGGTTCTGAGATTTTCTCCCTGTTGGATGGTTTTTCAGGTTACAACCAAGTTCTAGTTTCAAAGGAATATTGTTTGAAGACTACCTTCCAAACCAAGTGGGGAACCTTTTCTTGTAAGCGCATGCCCTTTGGGATGATCAATGCAGGGGAAACCTTCTAGAGAGCCATGTACATAGCATTTCGAGGACTAATAAAAAAGAATGTAGTAGTCTATTTGGATGGCGTGACCATGTATTCAAAGAACAGAGAATATCACATCCAACACTTAAGCCAGATTTTTGAGAGGTGTAAGACATACGGTATATCCTTAAACTCTAAGAAAACTATTTTTGGGATCAAAGAAGGTAAATTGATAGGGAATATCATATCTCAAACAAGAATTCGCATAGACCCATAATAGATTAGGGATATATATCAGCTCCCATTACCTCATAACAAAAAGGCTATGCAATCTTTCTTTAGGAAAATCAGTTTTGTAAGAAAATTCACCCCTGATTTCACTGAAACTATCAAACCATTACAAAAAATGATCCGCAAAGATGTTGAATTTAAGTGGGACAATGAACAGAAAAGGGATTTCAAAAATATTAATATTGCGATATCTCAAGCCCCATTGTTGCGAAGTCTCGATTTTAGCAAACATTTCTTCCTCTACACTTTTTCTTCCAACCAATCGTTAGCCGAAGTATTGACTCAGAAGGATGATGACAACATCAAGGCCCTAGTCTCTTTTATGAGCATTAATCTCCAAGGGGCCGAACTAGATTACCCTTCTATAGACAAACATGTTTATGCGATGTACAAGGTAGTGAAACACTTCATATCTTACATCCCAAAGAACCATACCAAAGTCATCGTGACTCACCCTGCAGTCTGATCCCTATTCACTCAATAGGAGATGGGGGAGAGAAGAGAAAACTATATGGTAGTTGTCCAAGAATTGCATCTATATATAAAACCTACTAAACTGGTTAAGGGACAAGGATTATGAAAACTGGTAGCTGAAGCCCAGGACCAAGTAAATGAAGACCTCATATGGGAGAATGAATTAGCATTGTGGTGTGGTAAAGCATCATAAGTCTCCCCAGGGAAAGAGTCTTGGTATGAGAAACTGACTTATCTCCTGCATCATGGAATTTGCCCAGAAAACCTAAATCCTAGGGAAAGGAGAGACCTCAGGTTAAACTCAACACAATATCGCCTCATAAATTTGGTTCTCTTCTATGTTAATTATAATGGGGTACTTTTAAGATGTCTAGAACGTGAAGATGCAGACAAAGTTTTGAAGGATCTCCATGATGGTCCCGCAGTTGGACATTTTGCAGGAAACACCAGTGCTGATAAAATACTGAGAGATGGCTATTATTGGCCAACTCTATTCAAGGATGCTCACACATATGCTAGGAACTATAAAACTTGTCAAATAAGTGCGGGGAAGGAAAAGAGAGTAGTTGTCCTAGTCCAACTGGTTGTTGTTTCCAGGACATTCGAGCAATGGGGGTTAGATATCATAGGATAAATTACACCAAGTTCTTAAAAATAACATAGATACATACTAACTTCCACAAATTATTTCATGAAATGGGCAGAAGCCATCCCTCTGGCTCATGTAAACGAAAAGGTGGTGATCCAATTCATAGAACAACAGTTGATCACAAGGTTCGATGTGCCTTATGTCCTTGTTTTTTATAATTACTCTTACTTTTCTTCCACCCTATTAATAGAGTTTGATCTATATAAAGGAATCATAATAAGATACTCTACGAACTACTATCCACAGGGGAACAGAGCGACATAATCAACCAATAAGAACCTAGTGAGGATATTAAAGAAAACAATTGCAGATAATTAGAGGAATTGACACAGCTCACTCCATAATGCCTTATGGGATGATATAATAACATGGAAGGAAGCCATAGGGAATTCCCCATACTTCCTAGTATACGGACATGAAGCCATCCTCTTGAACAAGCTATATATTCCATCTCTTCAACTTGCTCAGGATTCTAGAGGAGAACCCTCATCAGTCATACAACAAAGAATTTATACCCTCCTCATGCTAGAAGAAGAAAGGGAGAAAGAAAAATCAAAGTTCATATCTCATCAACAAATAGTTAAAAGGTGGTTTGATAAGAATAAGGCTAAAGAGAAGAATTTTGAAGTGGGAGACTTAGTCCTAAAATGGGACAGAGCAAATGAACCGAGAGGAAAACATTCTAAGTTTTAGAATCTTTGGCTTGGACCTTTTCAGGTAGCCGAGAAAACTGGGTTAGGCACATATCGGTTGAAAAATATGGGGGGGGAACCAAACGCCCTGCCGGTGAATGGCCAATCCCTAAAACAATATTTCCATTAAAAAAAATTGTGTATTTTCACGATGTTTACTTTTAGGTAGGTTGATTGTGGAATTCATTTTTTTTTCTTTCTATAGTACTTCTATGCTTTTGAAGGTTTTGTTTAGAAAGACAGTGGTTGACCTCAATTCACGTGAATTGAAAAACTATGTTCCTGATTCATCACTCACATACAACACAAGACGTGTTGGGAAACCTGCAGTTGTTTTAAAGGGTTTTCTATCTAACCTGCAGTTGAAAAACCTTGGGAAAATGATGAAGTGTCTGCCTAGTGGTCTAGTAGAAACTTAAAGGAAATGTGGTAAGTTGGAAAGGAATACATGTACCTCAAATACAGAGCTAGGAAAAAATTCACCTTAACAATTTCATTTTGCAAATAACAGACGTCCTCCTCTCCCACTCGCTTAGGGAATTATGCCAAAATAAAATCAACTATATCAAATGAGTGCACAGTGGGAGAGGGTATGTAGATAACTCCATCGAGGCTATGGACGCTCGCTGGAAGTAGAGAAAGGTCGGTGCGTTGAGGTGACTCCGTCAAGGCTATGGACGCTCGTTGGCAGTGGAGAAACACCATAGCAAGTGAATAATGATAACTAAAGGGCCTGAATAGTGTGAATGATTTACTCTACTCTTGTCAAAGGAGGCATTAGTCAAGGTTACAGGAAATGAATGTGGAATAAAGTTTCAAAACCCCATAGGCAAGCCCAGATGCATCAACTATGGAATTTCAAATGCAAGGTAAAGGGGGATCTAATAAAAAACCAATTAATTTCTTAACCATATTTTGCATTAGCTAAGCCCAAAGTAGGAACAAAGATTTTCTTTCACCCAATGCATCGCCATTTGTTGAGAACTCAACACACCCTAAAAAAGTCTTTGCCAAATTTCTACTTTTTTGGGTACCACTTGATCTTTTGCACTTTCTGTTTCGATTTCATTTTTTTTGAAGAATGTTTTGTCTTTACTTATTTTCATGATGCTCATCATCTATTCAGGTTTTCTTGAACTTATGAAACTTCACGACTAAAAATACCTTAAACACATGAATAAATAATCGACAACAAAACACTTCACTTGATGCGCCCAGATTCGTCATCGAAAGGAATTCAAAGAAGAAAAGGAAACCACTCGAAAAATCACAATCCTCAAAGGCCAATCTCCATTGGCATCAATAAAAGGAATTTTCTGTTTGCATAAATTCTTGCATAAGGATATCGTCGATAGTCGATTCCCCTTCGACATCGGTCAAAGATGAGAGGGGAAAGACGTTAACAAAGAGAGGAAAGATATTTTCGATGGTCGATGCCTTGACGTGCTTCATTGGTACCGGGGAAAAACTAGAAGGATCATCACCAACATTTTGACCACGGTAAAATTTATCCTCGATCGTTGATCCTTGCTGCATTTTCGACATCGAGACTTTTTCAAGGGAGCTAATTCAAAATCACTTTGATAGGTTTTTCGTCGATCACTGATCCCGGACTCTTTTCGGCATCGGCAAGCTAAGGTTTGTTTTAGAATGAATAACTTAAGGAAATTCCTGACTCCAATTAATACAAGTGAATTAATTCACCAGTCTTCAACGCCACGTGTCTTTTCCAAGTAAGAGGGTCATACGGTCTAGTTCTATCCTGAGTTATCCTTGGCCCCTATGTCCGATTCACACCTCTGAGTAAGCATTGTCGCATCAGCAATGTACGATAAAATTGATCGGTTTCAAATCTTTTTGCAGGAGGTTATCAACAAAAACGTTCATAGCACACACTCGATCCCCAATCCACTAACTGAGAGAGCGACACAATGGGAAGTTTTAGCATTAGATACGATCATGTTTTGAGCATTTAAGGAGATAATTAATACCAAATCTCGCATTAGTTTATTCCTTGTATGCCAATCAAAACATCCGTTTAAAATCACCGATAGACCACATCACCACCTGCGCCTCCGCCATAAACCCATGATGAATTTAAGTTATAGATATTCAACGATAGATTTGTTAAAATTTCACTCATAACCCGAATTGAATGGTTGATGCGACATGGTAAGATATTCCATGTTTAAATTCTTTTGAGTCGTTGTAAGCGAAATCATTCTGTGCATAAGATAATTCTGGAGCATCTGAAGGATCAAGACAAGTGAATCAAAGGCTCTATCAACTCTATGATTTTCAAAATAATCAGGTTTTAACAAGCTTCAGAGGTATGTATCCGAGTCTGTAATTTTTACATGGCTATAATTTATGTGTTGATTATCCAATTTTTGTTTTTACACAGTCTTTCAAATTTTATTTTAAGTTGCAGAAACAATTCCACCAAGAAATCCAACCATTAGATGATCGTTGAGGGCACCGAAGCTAAAAGAACCAGAAGTAGGTGAAGGCTCTTCTCCAGGGTTCACAAAACAATTAGAATACACCTCGAGGGCGAAACCTATCATTCATAAAACAACGAAGAGGGTTTTCATCTAGCCTCTGACCTTTGGTGATACAGAGGCAAGCACCGGATCCAATATGGTTCTCCCACATTGGGTAGAACTCTTTAACAGGATCATCCATGAGATATACCCGAAATATGTCCCACACAGTGATCGCAATGTAAGGCTTCTCAACAACCAAGTGTTCTGGATTGCCCGACGGGCTTAAACACATATGGTGGCAAGAAAACCCCCCATTTTTCCCTGCATAGAAGTCCTAAAGTGGATCATCGACCACATAGACACACATAATTTTTTAATAAATGATGACAATGGTGGGTGTATCAGAGTGTTCCTTCCGGTAGAAGTTCATAAATACTACAAACTTAGAAACCCTGACGAGCATCTAAATACATATTTAGTCATGAAGTTCTACGAACAACATGACACCAGCTCAATGATGGCCTCATGGTGGAGGGAGGAAAAGAAGTTTTCCAACCATATCACTAGATGGTATGGGATAGCTAACTTAAGGGAGCCATACATCTGTTTGATGGCTCTTATATTATGATTATATGGAGAGAAATATTCTTCCAAGTTTTCAGATGCATGGATACCTTTGGCATATGCAGTGGTTATCATCCGGTGCATCTTCAATGAGGGATCAATTATCTCCAAGCAACTGAGCATCTATGTACAGTAGGACAAGGTGTCAAAGGAAGGGGAAGCACCAACGTTTTACATGGATTCATACTTTCTCGATGTCATGTGCCCTAGAAACGTCTTCACTGACATGAATCTGAGCTGGCATGTTGTAGAACTCTCGATCCACGTCTACTTCAACATGCTATGTGAAAATAGGTATAAGAAGTCCTACTCTCTCATCTGCAATGAAATCATCAAAAAAATTCATTTTATTCTTTTAAGGAATGACCAAGGCTATAGGCGGCAGCCAAAAAGATGATATCCAAGGTAGGTCATTGGTATCTAGACAAGCGCGCCACCTACATTAGGGTGTTCAGGGCCATCGAAGCACCACATATACTACCATCTCATGTCCCAAACTGACTATTTGTAGGAGAAATATTCTATAAAACCATCTTGAAAGGCTACAATGCCACCCTGGTCAAGGATAAGAAACAAACATTCATACCCTATGGTTTCCATGTAGGTTTCTACTTGGTAGAGGATACCGCTCAAGCCAAACAAGAAGGGTTGAGCCAACTCGAGTTGAGATTTCCAATAGGACGATTTCGTAAGAATGATCCAAAAGTCTTGGTCATGCAACATGCTTCACAAGTGTCATCTTGTTGGTCGTACGCCCACGACAAATTCAAAGACAAAGTCTTCATAGAAAATGCCTAGGACTAGGACGAGGTGGTAGAAAGGATGGCCAACTCAAAAATGACCAGGTTCAGGTCCATGAGTCTAGATGAACAGGTGACAAAAATAGAACAGTTGGCTCGAGAGGCCCTCAGAGCTAGGGAAGAAATCAAAGTGACAGAGGCAACAAAGGCTTCCTTAGTGGCTCCGACACAGAACAGGGGATTTCCTATTACACCAGAGGCATAGGTAAGGGGATTTCTCCTGATAGAACAAGAACAAAGAGTGATTGGTCAGCTGCAGGATGACCCAGACCTTATATAAATGGAGAGGGTCCCTTCCAAAAAACCATTTGAAAGCCCGACAGGTCCAAGTGGCCCAGAGTTAATACAAATTGAAGAAATCGTCAGGTTAGATAACCCTAAAGTTACAACACCATAGACTAGAGCACCAAGGGACGTTTCAACTCATCTAGAGATAGAAAGAACATCAGGGAGAGAAATTGCACCAAACCCCCTCCATGAATTAATAACAATCTATGATGATGAGGAGAGTTTGGAGGTGTCCTTGGTCTCTCTGGTGAAGATCACAGAGGAAAAGGAGCCCAATAAGGCATCTTCCCCAGCTCCTGAAACTCAAGTTCAAGGACTTACATAGAATGACCAGGAGGTTGCAAGTGTCTTAGACACTGTTGGACCTTGACCAGGTTTTGTGGAAATGTTGGTCATGTTTGACCAATTTTGGGGACTTCGACAGGCTGGTTGAAGACAGAGTGCCAGGAAAAGCAGAGATCGCAGGATATCTCCCCCTTTTGTGGGCTTCTTGGGTTTAGGGTTTATGTAATGGGTATGGGATGTTGGCCCATGGGTCTTACCCATGCTTAGGCCCCTTTTTGTAATGTATAAATAGATATCTAGGCGATGTAAGAAACAAGCTAGATCTAGTAGATATAAGGGTGCTAAGTGATAGAGTTTGATCTATGTGATTGTAAAGGATTTGTGCATATTGTGTGCTGAGAACTTATAAAACTAAGTGCAAGTGATTATAAGAAGGATATGTGTTGTACCAAGATCGGGTAAGGAGGATCTGGCAAGGTGCATGCAGATCTCCTATCATATGCAGTGTTGGTTTTGAGGCTCTGTGCATTTAAGGAAATTGACAGAAGATAATAAAGAAGATGAAGATTTGGTGGACATAGCCCCATGCTGAGGGTGAACCATGTATATCATGTGTCATGGTGTTGTGTGCTATGATTTTCATGTGTTGATGTGATTTGTGCTTAGTTTTTTAATCTTAATGAATGTTTAATGCTTAGTGATATGAATGAATGCTAGATCTGATCTATTTCTATGTTCTAAGTTCTTGAATGTATTAGATCTTGTTGAATACTACGTTGTCCTATAATTAGGATTTTACCTACAATGTGAATAAGGGTTAAATTCTAATGAATTTTGACTGCTAAAGAGATTTGTTAAGTATTTTGATCATAGATCACTATCCTAGCTAGGTTATAGACACTTGGGTCATGCAACCCCCTTGCCTCTACCTTGGGTGAGACTTCATCTGCTTCACAGGTGTTGTTGAAAGGGCTAGTAGTTAGGGTTTTGTTGGTGTGTTGTTGAAGCATTGAACCCTGGGTTTTCCCCTGTGCTAACAAATAGTTCTCTTGTCGAGACCTGAAACTGTGATTGCTAGGAACTGAAGAAAAGAGAAAGCTATGTGCGTAGATCTGTTGTTGTAGTGCACAATACTTTACTTGACTTTTGAAGCTCTGTGCTAAGAAAAGAAGTCCGATGTGAAGAAAAGAGGTAATATCTTAAATCTTTGTGCTCTGATAAATGTAAGATAAGTGGAAATTTTTTCTTTGAAAGAATCGATCTAGGTATGATTGTTAGATTTGGTCCTAGTCTGAAAACTACAACACAACTCAAAGAAAGAAGATATGATATGAATAGATATGATAGAAATAGTGAAATATATGTTATTCCTAAGCATAGAAAGAATTGTTATACTAACAAGTGGATGCAGGATCCTAGAAAGATTTTTTTTGCAGGTCCATCACTGTGATCCCAGTGCGCAGTACAGGAAAGGTTGGAGATCATTTAAGAGAAAGAGAGGATTGACTCTTTGTTATAGTTGTAGAAGACCAGGACATCTTGCTAAGGAATGCCCTTGTAGACACTCTATTTGTCTTTGTTGTAAATCATTTGATCATGAAGTTTTGGATTGCCCTAGAATGATTGTTAAAGTTGAAAAGATGAATATGAGACAAGAAAACCCCAAGGAAGGCCAAGAGACTAAGAATATGCTAAAAAACCAGAAAGAATTAGAGGCTATACTATTGAAGATGAAAGAAACATTGAATGATCACAGAGATACCAGTTTATCATAGATCTTAAAAGATAAAGAGTGCATAGAAAAAATAATAGGATACTTCGACATAAACTCTATATTGGATGCAAAAACACAGGTGAAAATTATGACAGAAAGTACTTGGCAAATCTTAGGAAATCCTATTATGATTCCTTCATTAGGAGGAATATGATTGTTTAAAGGAAGGTTGATAACCCTATGTGGAAGAATTTCACATGTACATATGGTTTCTCATGGAACATCAACAAAAGAAGAATTTGAGGTCATTAATTTTGTTGAGAACAACACTCCCCTTGCACTTTTGTCAGGAAAGAATTGGATTGAGAAAGATCAGATCCGAAGGAAAGAAGAAGAGGAAGATCTAGAACAAAAAAAAAAATAATTAATGGATTTCATCGCTAAGAGAATAGCGTGCTTACTAGAAGAAAAGGAGGACAATTCGAAGAAACTGAGGGCCAGAGACCTAGCTATTGAAGTTGAAAGAATGCAAGAAGACTTAGAGAACTTATCCATACATGAAAGTAGAGAATATACTCCAGAAACAGTAAGAGAAGAAGTATTACCCTCAAACCCTACGAAATACCCTCAACAGTGCGAATTTACTATGCCACGAGGAGATAAGAACAAGAATGGAAAGAGGAATCCAGAGATGCAGATCACAGGAAAGAAGGTTAGAAACCTCAGTAAGAAGAAAGAAAAACTAGAAGAATTGCAAGAGGTTCCCGAGAGGACTTCGTAGAAGGAAGGCTTGCAGAAGTCGAACCTCGTCGGAATAGCAGAACAACACAAATTGGAACTTCACCACGGCGAAGCAATATGACCATTGGAGGCATCCTAACTATTAGAATGATGCTCCAGAACATCTAGAAACACAGTTATTTCCGCAAAATTCACCATTGGACCATTGGTACCATGCCATAACAGATCGAATTGTAGTGATTAAGGCATTCCTGGTCGTTGAAGGAGTTTCTATGACATTGTCTATTTATCCCATTGAGCATTGCACCGAGGACACTTTCACGAATTGTGATTATCTGAGCCCATAGAGAACTAATCGCTTTCACACATTACTTATTGAGACATCGCCATCTGTTCTTCTACCTTGATTGTTTGTTCACCGACCCAAGATATTTGATCTCAAGAATGCATGTAGAAATACCTTAGAGCAATAGAGAAATCCATCGAAGATATTTTGATTGACCACATGGCAGAGAAGGCCATGTCGACAAGAGTACAAAATTCGTCGACAAGATGAGTGCAAGCATCCCCATTGACTGCATGTTGATCTGGGCCCTCCCGAACTGCGATAGAGAAATGAACCAAGCATCATAATGACTTGGTGAATTCCAGGCTCATCCCATCGATCATGACCGACTACATCCCACCTCTGTCTAGCGTGGTGATTCTTGATAGCATCCCGAGGGACTTCGACTACACATTGATCACTACGTACCTCCTGAAGGGGATACGCATAGCTTCTTCGGCTGTGGGCCTGAGCTCGATCCTTTTCCTTCTTCCTTTTATTTTTTCTTGAGCAACTCGGCAGGAAAAATGTAATGCATCCCCGACTTTCACGGGTCATTTTTGAATCCTAGCCATGACATGAATCCCTTGTCAAAGGCCTCCTCATCTAGATAGAACAGTAGCATCTTTGTGTGGAAATGTTCCCTGCTGACATGTCTCAGCTAGACAAATGTATGGTGTCAATTCATGCTGAAGGTGATATTTATCATATTGCAGTTGAGGAGCTCCTATGGGATGTGCAATATTTATCATATTGCAGTTGAGGTTCCTCCCTTCTCTTGCACTTCCTCGCAATCTACCAGTAGTTCCTCGAGTAGGTAACTACTCCAATTGAACAATGCTCCATTGGCGCAAAATTCGGCGACTGATAATGCATCTAAAGTGCATTCACCTTTATAGTATGATCTCATAACCTTGTTGGCTATGATGTAACAGCTAGTCCAGACTGTCTCGAGTAGTATTGGTTCAATTATTGTTGTGCATCCTCCCCTCTTTGTGTTGAATTTCTCGTACAGGCTAAGCTCGCCTTTCTTTTTCTTGTGCTTACCAAGACCTTAGAATCCTTTCGACACATCTCCTCCTTGGGACGATAGTCCAGTAAGTTGTTGTATGTCTTCAACATGGATTGGATACCTCTTATCCAACCATATACTTCTTTCATGCACCCTGCTTATCAAAAATTTCGTGCACCACACAATCTCACCCGTGGTACCAAAGACTGGTAGGTATCTCAGGTTCATGATGGTCAAATTGAATAATTTGATGAAGTATTCTTTTGGCACAAATTGCATACCTTTGATTCCATCTGGGGACATCTCCCAAAATACATCTGTGTCCATCTGTGGGAACAAAATTGAATCCATGAGGTCAAGGTCGAGAAGATTAACATTCTCTACTTTCCCTTTGAGATCGCCCAAGACCTCGATCAGGGGGTCACAGGGCTCCTCTGGTACCGCTTATTTCGACATGGAACTTAGGTTGGCTATGGCTCTCGACATTCAAGCTTCTGGGGCAAGATAAGGACTACAGATTTCACAATGGTATAGGCTGGTTCACTCTACTGAATTTGGAAATGGCTATGCTTCTTTTGGAAACAATGCATTCGTGGGCGAGTTCTCAAGGCCTTATACTTGGCTTAACTCACAATTTTAGCAATCACTATTGTGCATCATGACTATATGGATGCAACGGGATCTGAGTTTTCTGTCGATACATTTTAACAAGATAAATCCTATTGGGCAATTTTGGAATTTATTTATTTATGTGAGTGGAATAGGGACGTGGCTGATTTCAGACCTTTCCGTTTGACAGTTGGGTATCTCGGAAAGAACTTCGATGGAATATTTTCATAATGTAGATTTATGGCTTAACAAAATTCAAATGTGGTACTGAAATGGAAATAAAGGTTGTGGCTAGACTAGGTTCGTGTGGCATATGGATTCAGATCGTATTCAGATTCATCCTTTGTCTGACCACAAAGGTTGTCCCCATCATATTAATGACTGTAATTAATGGATTCTCTTAAGCTTTGGATCACGCACTACTGAGTCATTAGTTCTTTATCAAACAACACTTAATTAGAAAATGAACTATCTGTCATGGCACAACACTCCACATATTGACTTTATTATTGAACTTACAAAAATTTCAGAAAACTCAAATCTAACTATTGTACAAGCTCTTTTGGACTAGAGCAATAGTCCCTCTTTCTCATTTTTGAGACAAGTAGGGATTCAAGTGAGTTCCATTCACCCATCCTGGTCGTAGCACACCATCTAGTTACACAAGTCTGACTGCTCCTAATGGTCGGATCTCCACAATCATGAATGGTCCCAACTAGTGCATATGCAGATTTCAAGGATGCTTCTGGTACCGGGTATCGTAGAGTAGCACCTTGTCTCCTTGCATGAATATATTGGTCTTAATGTGCCTATCATGCCAAGATTTTTGTCTTTCTTTTTCAATTGTCTGATGAAATTCTACTAGAAATCTAGTCTCCTTGAGTTCTTATAGTTCTGTAAGTCTCTGCGTAATGGATTCCTCTTATTTCATGTGTGTGACTTGTGCAATATACAAACTTGGAGTGATGAACTCTGTAGGCACCACTGCCTCTCTCCCATAAACCAATTGGAATGGTGTGTACCTATGGAGTTTCTTTGTGGTTGTCCTGTAATCCCATAGTACAGCTAGAGCTCAGTCATCCCAGTTCTCCTGGTTTGTGCAACAAACCTTTGTTAGTACGCTTTCCAGGATTTTGTTGAAGGCTTCGACTGTTCCATTGGCTTATGGGTGGTATGGACTACTCTTGTGATGTTGAATCAGAAATTATGTTGTAAGTTATGCTATAGTGATGCTAATGAAATGAGCTTCCTAATCGTTATTTAGTCTCCTGGGACATCCGAACTGAGTAATGATATTCTAAAAAATGAATCTGTCAAATAGTCTTGTACAACTATTGCTTCTTCCCAATGGATAAGGTAGTCAGTTGTGGTAATGATGTACCTAGCCTTTGAATGTTTGGTTGTGGGGCTGATTGGTCCAATGAAGTCAATTGCCTATTTATCAAATTCTTGTAGAGCTCTAACTAGTTTTAGTGGTAGTTTGTCTCAGCGAGACAACTTGCCTACGTGTTGACAAACATCACATGATCTAGCATATGATTTCACATCCTTGAAGAGTGTTTCCCACCAAATTACTTCCTATAGAAATTTATCTGTCATGGCCTTTCCTCCCGTGTTCCCTCCTGCAACTCCATTATGGCATTCCCAGAGTATATCCCACCTTTCATGATCTAGGACACACCATCTGAGAATTTTCTCTAGTTCTAGTTTATACTATTGTCTGGCGGTGATCTGGTAATCTGTTGATCTAACAACCATATGGTGTTTCTGGGTTTCAGAATAGGTTTCAGGACATGCCCTTGTACTGAGAAATATTTCTATGTCATCCAAGTATTCTGGTATGGCCTCAATCTTGAATAAATATGCATCTAGGAGATGATCATTTACCGCTCCACCACTTTCTCTTGAATCTAACCTGGACAGGTGATCAGGTCCTATGTTGCATCTTCCCGGATTGATGATAACTTCAAAGGAAAATTCTTGAAATAACAACATCTATCTACAAATCTTCCAACACAGGTTTGTTAACTAGATATTTCAATGCAGAATGATCAGTAAAGAATTTGAGATGAGACCCTAACAAATAATGTCTAAATTTCTGAAAAGCATAAATCATGACCAAACCCTCCCTTTCCTTTGTTGTGTAGTTGCATTCTGCTTGCGACAACTTTTGACTCGCAAAATAGATAGGGTGGTCCATATCTCCATCTGTAGGTAGCGTTAAGATGGATCCTAAGTCAATTCCTGAAGCATCTACATGGATGTGAAATTCATTCTCCTAGTTTTGGAATATCAGAATTGGTGTTGTGATGAGTTTCTCCTTAAGTGTCTCAAATGCTTTATCATATTTGGGAGTCCATTGGAATGTTTCATCCTTTTTCAGTAGGTTTTCCATATCTGCAGTAATGTTGTCATATCTTCGGATGAACCTGCGATAGTAACCTATGTGTCCCAATGCGGATCACAACTTCTTAGCACTCGTGGGTGGTGGAATATTCACAATGGATGCAACTTTGGTTGGATCTACCAATACTCCTTCTCATCAGACTATATGGCCCAACAAATTCCCATGTGGTACATATAATATACACTTTCTAAGATTCAATGAAATCTGAAACTCTCTGCATCTATAAAACATTAGCCTTAGCAGTTCTACATGTTCCTTGATCAGGCTATATATTGTGCAATCATCCATATAGACTTCTATAAATTTTTGAATGAACTCTCTAAAAGATGCTATCACAATCCTGGAGAAAACTACAGGGGCATTCTTTAAGGAAAATGGGATCACGTTGTATGCAAAAGATCCCCATTCAGTTATGAAAGTGGTATTTATTTTGTCCTCTTTAGTGATCCTAACTTGATGGTATCCTAAAAATCCATCTGTGAATGAGTATGCTTCCTTTCCCGTAACCTATTCTAGCACCTCATCTGTAAAGGGTGCTAGGAAGGGGTCATGTACATAGGTAGAGTTGAGACTTATGTAGTCTACACAGACTCTAATATCCTTTATGTCTTTCTTGCTTTGAATGACTATCAGGTTGACCCACTCTGCTTCTTCTACTGCAAAAATGAGACCTGCTTCCAACATCTTATCTATCTCCTTCTCAACTTTCTCTTTTACTCTTGGATTAAGACGGTATGGCCTATGTGTGACAGGTTTGGATCCTACTTTTAACTCAATCTTCATTTCTCCCATGACTCCTTTGATTCCCTTTAACTCGAAAAAAGTCTTTGGGAACAAATTCTCATATTCCCATAGTAAACCCTGTATTTCCTGACTGATTTTCTCATCCCAATAATCTCCCACCATAGCTATCTTGGGTTTCTCTACGGTCCTTATGTTAATTTTGTGCAATTTTGATGGCTGATTGTAGGAACTATCAGTCTGGATGGGTATGGTATTTTGGATTTCTCTGCTCCCCTCTGTCTCCTTGATGGCTAGGTTTCTCAGTTCTTCTAAGTCGTCTAGGATTTCTGAATATTTGCTAATCTAATAGAATTCTGTAGGCTTCTTAGTTCAGAGAAAGTGGAGATTTTTCTAAATTTCTTCGCTATGTTTGGCACATACCACTAAGTTTGATTTCTGATTACCATTATCTGTAAAAATAAATTCCTTAATATTTTGTAGGGCTATTTTAAGCTCAGGGTACTTACTTGTGAATGAGAAGTCCTTGCAAAAATGAGCTGCCAGTGTTTTCCAGTCGCTGGTTTGTCTTTTGGTTTCCTCATGTATAAACCAAGATTCCAGGATTGGACCTAGAGAGTAGGTAAATACCTGAATCCAGAAGTGAGAGGATATCCCTACAGCCTGCCACTATGTTGCGCACTGTTCAATCTATATTCTAGGATCTAATTCTTCGTTGAAAAGTTGCGCAACTTGGAGATCCATCTACATATCTGATTCTAGATGCTCCTTATTCTAGAACCTGTACTTGATAGCTTGCTTCACCTCATCCCAAATTCTAAGTATGGCTTTATTATTGGCCCACCATCTGGAGGGGTTATTCTAAAAGGATACATCTAGTACCGAGATTCTTTGATATTCTCTTACATCTTCCTCCATCTTGTGCAAAAAACTGTCGAGATCTGAGGTGCCATCGTATACTGGGTGTTCTCTAACTTCGATCCCAAACCATCTGATTTCTCTGCCAATTGTGCATATTCTTGAGAATCTTTCATGCAACCCTTGTTGCCAACTGTCAAAATCCAATTCTAAATCTTCATCTGTTGCATGTATACTTCTCCAACTTACTGACCCATCAACGGCGGGGTTTATATAGTCATATCTTGTCCCAGCTATTACAGTGTACAACTGGTCCAATTCTTCTCCCTCCATATTATTGTCTGTTAGTGCTACCTGGGTCCTACATATGGATCCAAAGGCTGAACTACCTTGATTCCCTCAGTCTCAAAGGTCATGGTGTCTTTCGTTAAGTCGATTACTGCATAATTATCATAGGCCCAATCAATGCCAAGTAGTGCAGGGTAGAGGTCTTTATCTCCCATGATCTCAATGACTTCAAAGACAACCATCGTTTTTACTCCTTCTACATCTATTTCAACATTCTCCAGTCTTCCTATGGGGAAGATAAAGTATTGGTTTTCCATTCTTAACTGAATTGGGGAGTATGTTAGCCTCAGTTTTCCTAAGGCTTCCCTGGTCTTCTTAGGCATAATGTTCACATCTCACCCTAGGTCCAACATGATTTCCTTAATTTCAAATTCACCTATCTGGGCTATTAATATGAATTCCTTGTCAGTTCTTACTTTTCTTCGCTGCACTCTCTGATTACTTTTCTCGGGAATATTGGCCCTTATCCTTGCTTCTAGGGGTTCTTCATTCCCTGAAACTAGGTATAGCACATTGCACAACTTTTCTACTAGTTGATGATTCCCTATAATGTTAGAGAATAATTGAAACCAAAGGCCAACTAAGTTTTGAGGTTGCTCAGGTTGTCTTGGTATGACTACAGGGTTTCTAGGTGCAGAGGGTGAAGCAAGGACTTGTTCCATCTTAGGGTAACAAGTTGGCTAGGGGGGGTTCTCTCGCATTTCAGGACTAGGAATATTCTGAAATACTTCTATGGCATCTTTAAAGACCATATTTTTTTTAGAGGGTCATACCTATCTCCCTTAGGTGTTGCTTTATGGATCTAAGGTAGAGTATCAACATCAAATCTTTTCTTTGCTCCTCCTTAAGTAACTATATTAATGTTGGGCAATTGTCCCTTAGAAATCCTCTTGATTTTTGAACTGATAAGGTTAGTTCCTCTTTGTCGTACTCTGTCTTCCCACTTTGCGATTAACTCTAGGCAGTATTATGTTGTATGTCCATTGGTTCTGCAGTGAGAGCACCATGGCTGCCTTGGATGAGGACAGTCTCTATCCAAGTGACCTTTCTCATCATAGTTATAACATCTTATTGGTCCTCTTCCCTCAGTCCTTCCTCCTCTGAAGTCTCCTCTGGATCCACCTCCTCGACCTCTTCCCATTCCCTGAGGGTTTTTATTCACCTTAAATGTTGTTCGGTCTAACCTATCTGCAACTGCATCCAATGATCTACATTGATTGGTAGTATGTGTGGTAGATGCGCAGAAATCACAGTGTACTGTGTTTGGTACTGTCAAATATTTTTGCATGATGGGGCACTATCTTGGCTCATGCCCATGGGCTCAACATATTTCAAAATACTCGACTATTGGTGTTGCTTGGCCTCCTTTAAAAGCATGATACAGGGTGAGGTTATGGAATGGTAAGTTCATAGACACTTTCACAAATCCTCTTATGGGTCTTGGTGGGGCTATAATAGGATTCTGAGGAGGTCCCATTCCTCTCATTCGTGGACATTCTTTCACCAAATGACCTTTCGTATAACATCCACTGCACCAAACCTGTGGTCATCCTAGTATGGGTATCATCTGATCCTGAATATTTTTTGTGAGTGTCGGTATATGCCCTTGTATTTAGACCAGATTCGCATCTACTGGGGGTATGGTTACTCTCAGGTTCCCAGGGTATCCTTCCATGGCTTCAATCTTCATCGATTGTTCCAAGGTGTTTATTAACGTAGCTATCCACTATTGTGTTAGCGGAATCTAAGTCAAATGTTCTTCATGGATTGGATGTGCCAACGTCCCTATGGAATCTTTGAACTTTTGGCTGTATTACCAAGTTGATTCACCTTTCCGCTGTTGGATCTCGCGTAACTCAGATAGACCTTGTTGTTCTGACTAGGGTAGTTTGAACTCTGCTATGAACCTTGTACATACCTGGTCAAGTGTGAATGCTTGACCTTACGTCCCTGGAACTCCTGACTCAATTATCTTCATGTACCACTTGAGAGCACGACCTCTCAAGGTATTCTAGAACTCGAGCAACTTATTTGCATCTTGAGTCCCTCTGGATCTCCAGATTGCTTCACACAGGAACTAGTGCTTCTCAACATCTTAATATCCCTTACCCCAAAATTATGGGTATCGATGAATCGAACCTCCCGCATCGTTGGCCATTGTTGATATTGTTGTTCCTATAAATATGAATCCTAATGGTCATGCTTGCGATCTACCAGGGGATTCCAATATCCTCCCTGTACTCACACTTCCTGGTTGTGACTGACTAATTAATTGTACTGGAACATAATTAGCATGAGAAGATAGTATCAGACTTACTACTTGTACAAAATACACTTGGGGTATGGGTGATTCAGGGTTGGTGCCACTAGCTTCGAGGAGGTTTTATTTGATCTGGGGGGTCTCATTTGCTTCCACTAGGATGATCTCCTCGGCCGAATTCCCGATCTCTCCCATTATCGGGGTTGAATCTTCTCTTTCTTCTATAAGATTCATGTCAACTTCTTCCTCTATTATGTTTGTAGCTTCTCCTTCTTGTCCCACCTCCTGGGGACTTCTTTCTCTCCTCCCTTCTCTCTTGTTTAATTGTTAACTGGCCAGTCATTCCTGCCTTCTCATCTTCTTCATTTCTTCCATCTGTATTTCCTCTACTTCTCTCGATCTGTCTTCTTTCCTCAACTTATCGGACTATATTGTTTCTTTCTTGATATTGTCTCACCACCACTTCTCAACTATGGTAGCTCGCTTCAAGGCTCACTTGTTTCTTGATTCCATTTCTTGTCCCCCCCCCCCCATTTTTCAAAGAATCCTTCCCCTCTCTCATTCCATGACTCTCACCCCACCTCACCCTACCCCAAGCAAGGGTCTTTATGCTTCCAACTCAGTTGGGGACATAATAAACATCCATTCCTCCATCAACAAAACCTTAATCCACGAGGGGATTTCTCTCAACAACCTTCCTCTTGTGTCTTTCTTGAAAATTGCCTCTGCCCACGAGAAATACTGGTGGTTCTCAGCTGCAAATTCGATTATGTATCCTTCTAGTATGGTGCTAACCCAAAAATCCACATCTCATGTAACTGGACAATCCTTCCTCTGAAGTGTTGCTAGATTCTTAGTATCCCATGAGTAGATCCTCTTAACTCTCCCTTAGAACTCTGGATCTTCTTAGAGCCTCTTTATCCAGTAGAAAAATTCTTCCAGGAATTTAACCCATAAAATCTCGTACTGGTCACTCGATATTTCTGAGTAAAATATTTCTTCGCTAGTGTTTTCCACTAATTTTCTCCTCAGTTCCGCTTATTTCCATATGAAGGCATCATAGTTCCTTTCCCACCATTGATCAATACCATATCTATGGATCGAAGAAATCATTTTCCCTACAAGTTCCCTTTTAACACAGGTCCCGACAACATAACCATTTTTTTGGCGCGAGTTTGATCAGACCTGGGTCCTTCTTAGGTTACCAACAAAAGGTACCATGTTGTCTAGAGCATTGGCATTTTCATATCCTTCAAAGAGAATAATTCTCACCCGAAGTGATACTGAGAGAGATAGATAGGGAAGACTAGGAAAAAGACTTAATAGGATCCATAGAGCCTTCACGACTCATTCCTGATCTTGTGCAAGAGACATGAACAAATTTGAAACATAAATGTGCAAAAATCAAACCTAATTACGTTGCTAGCAAGAATTTAAACATAGAACCATCAAATAGAACTCATAAGCCATCAAGAAATACTGTAATGCATAAGTAAACACATAGAGAAACATAATATTTGAAAATTTAGGTCCTTCTTCATATTATCTTCGGAATGCTTCTCTGATTATAGACTTAGAATTACACAGTAGTGAGTTGTACAAACTCTTGGCTCTGGACTCATGTCACAGAGCTCCAATTCTCAAACTGATAGATCCCATTCGTTACAGACTCAAGACTTGACTTAAATCGACTTACAACAATCATCAACAACTAATCCGACTAGGTAACAACAACAAGAATGAGTAAATCAATCAACCCAACCACACAACAACCCAACTAACCCTTTTACAATTATGTTCATCCCTATATATAAGCTGGGTTGTGTCTTCCTTCTCATCTTGCATGATTTCTTGTTCTTTTGAAACTGTTTGCTGCTTAGATGGTGTTGCGCTAACTTTCACAACTGCTTTCTATTTCTCTTTCTCTAGGACTCTGATGAATCTTGTGCAACTCGTGCTTAGTCAAGACTTGCACAATTCCTTATCCAAAAACAAATGTCCCAACAATGTACAGGAACAGAACAGTGTGTCAGAAGATACTGCATCAGATTAACCTGAAGGGGGATGAGGTGACGAAGTAGAAAAAGAAGAGGATGAAGGGGAAGAATACAAGAAGAATCAGGGCAAAGTAACACCACCTAAATATCCCCTGATAGAGACAGAAACATCCAAGAAAAGAAATGGTTCCTTGAAGAAAACTTCATTGCGGAAGAAGTCAAAAGACAATAAACCTCCATTCCACACTATGCTCATGATGGATGACATTGACCTTATCATTTTCATTGTATTAGATACCTCAGAGGACATCTTGCAGCAAAGAGAAGCCAAATAAGAGACAATGTTTGATAGGATTGAGGTGGAGCTCAAAGGGGTACAACAAGCTCTTTATTCGATCCATGCAGTGCCTACTGCACCATTGTCAACAGGGAACATAGAAGTAGGATATGAGCCTGCCCAGCTATGCAGACTAGCAGAATCGAGAGAGGCTCACCTTCATCGTATCTAGGAGGAAAAATAATAGGCCACAGAGGCCTTAAGGCAAGCAAAGGAGGAAGCCATAGAGCAACGTTGGGTTGCGCAAAAAGAAAAAGATGACCTTTAGGAAAATTTTGCAGAGGATAGAGCACAGATCCAGAAGGAGAAAGAATAGTTGCTCATGGATCATATGGGAGTTAATGAAGCAATCATCAGATCACTTCTCTCTGTGATGGGCTTAGCACAAATGGAAGAAGATACTGATGAGAGCCAGGTGGGGAAGCTCATTGAATCCATTCAGCAGCTCCAAGCACAAATAGGAGAACTGGAACTACAAGCCGTGCCAAGCACTCTGCAAGAACTGCGAGATCAGAGGGAAGAAATTTCCTGGAGCGTAGTGGAGAGAATCAAGGAATTGGTCTCAGAATGCAATAATCTTAGCAGTCGAAGTGCGTAGACCTATGAGCGCCTTGCAGAGGACCCAGAAGTAAGGACATTGGAGTCAAATCTCCAAGAAGTGAAGAAACAAGAAGCAATAGTACAAGCACAGTCGAATCCACTATCGGCAGTTGAGAGGATGAAAAGGTCCCAGGAACAACACATTATCTAGAAATAGGTCCATGCCATCCAGAGTAAATTCATGGAAGTGACCGAGAGGCTCCAGCTAATGCAGGATGAAGCTTGCACACTTTTTGAGGAGATTGAAGGACAAGGTGCACAACTAGAACAAGTAGTCACCACAGTAAAATAATGCTTGGAAGGACCAATGACTGAGAAAGTTATTCAAGAGTTCATTTGACATAGACCTATGAACCCTTAGGCCAAGATCTGCTCACAGGATCTTTCTTTATCTCCCTCGAGCCGAATCGGCTCTTTAGATTCTCTGTTGGAATCACAAATTATTGATCTACAGGTCCTTTTTGGTAGCTTCCCTGTGTGAACATCACTAGGTGCAAGCTCCACTTCTTCGTGCAACCATAGAGCTATGACCAAGACCCAATTCCAAAGGCGCTTGTCGCAACTCACAACTCGCGATTTCGTGAGTCGAGGCTCCCGACTCTTCTTTTCCAATCTCGCGATACCCGAGATCACGAAATGGTTATAGCTCCTTCTCTTGTCAGTTCCCTCCACGCGTGACCACCGGCTATGCTTAACACTGGATCCTCTCGCTACTCACCACTTCGTAAGTTATGGCATCCAATCTTGGCACCTTCCTTTCATGAAACCCCGAGAAGCAATGATGAATTTTCTCCTCGCGTTCTCGCTACTCGCGACTTCGCGAGTCGAAGGGTTGAACTCTCATTCCCTTATCTCACGAATCCCTGAGATGTGAGAGGTCAACGGGTATTGACTGCTTTCACTAGGTAACACGTGTCTGCCAATCTATCACGCGGGCCGCACCTTATGGCTCTGCCACGTGCCCACACTCATGCCTCAGCTCTCGGCACTTCGCAACTTCTGATGTCGAGACGAGGTCCTCTCAACCTTCGAACCTCCGAATACGCGAAACACGCGATGAGGCTATGATCCAACGACTGTCTCTGCTCCTCGTGACTTTGCGACTTTGGGAATTGGAGCACCCAACTCTTGGGCTCTCACATTGCAAACCTTCAAGTTCATGAGATCCCTAGATCTCTGCATCATAAAAGAACATAATGAAGCATCCACATAACATAGAAAACATGCAAGAAAATCTACTATGTTTTATATTAATGTAAATGCCTCGTTACAAAGGTGTCCCTGAGCTCAGACTTTAACAGAGTCTTGGCTCCTTCTCCACTCTCTCTTGTGCATCTCTAACTTCCTCCCTCTCAGAAAATGAGATCAAAATTGATCTTTTACAAGAGGGGGCTCTTCAAGCTCTTCCCTCCAATATACCTACCCTATTCAATTCCATTAAATGGGTTGTCTAGTCCAGAATCTGGATCTAGATCTCAGCCTTAGAAACATTAAAGGCCTACCTATTCTAATGACTGCACAAAGGCATGACTTCACAGCTCAACAACCTAAAACATTAAATTACATTCGATTTCAAAACTGAAGACGAGGGTTGCGCCTCTCTTCATCCTTGAGTGCATGCACTGACGTGGCTAGCTGGCTGAGATGGAGAGATGCTCTTGCATCATCATTGAGTAGGAGGCTCTAGCAAAGAATCAAGTCGAGGCAGTTCGAGCTAAGATCAATGAATTTAAGGCAGAGTTACCCAAATCAGAGTCACTCCGGAGGAGTCACAGGTGATTGTTGGGGGCCTGTTGGCCCTTGACTAGGTTTTGTGGAAACACTAGCCATGTTTGACCAATTTTTGGGACTTCGACAGGCTGGTCAAAGATGAAGCGCCAGACGAAGCGGAGATCGCGTGATCTCGCCCCCTTTTGCAGGATTCTTGGGTTCAGGGTTTATGTAACGGGTATAGGATGTCGGCCCATGGGTCTTACCCATGCGTAGACCCCTTTTGTAATGTATAAATAGATATCTAGGCGATGTAAGAAACACACTAGATCTAGTAGATATAAGGGTGTTAAGTGCTAGAGTTTGATCTATGTGATTGTAAAGGATTTGTGCATATTGTGTGCTGAGAACTTGTAGAGCTAAGTGCAAGTGATTGTAAGAAGGATTTTTGTTGTACCAAGCTTAGGGAAGGAGGATCTGGCGAGGTGCATGTAGATCTCCTATTTTATGCAGAGTTGGTATTTGGGGCTCTGTGCATGTAAGGAAATTGATAGAAGATAATAAAGAAGACGAAAGGTTGGTAGATGTAGCCCCACACTGGAGGTGAACCACATATATCCTGTGTCATGGTGCTTTATGCTATGTTGTTCATGTGTTGATGTGATTTGTTCTTAGTGCTCTAATCTTGATGAATGTTTAATTCTTAGTGATATGAATGAATGCTAGATCTGATCTATTTCTATGTACTAAGTGCTTGAATGTATTAGATCTTTTTGAATATTATGTTGTCCTGTAATTAGGGTTTTACCTACGATGTGAATAAGGGTTAAATGCTAATGAATGTTGACTGATAAAGTGCTCTATTAAGTATTGTGATCACAGATCGGTGTCCCAACTAGGTTGTAGAAGCTTGAGTCCTACAACCCCCCCTACCTCTACCTCTTGTGAGACTTCATATACTTTGCAAGTGTTGTTGAAAGAGACGGTAGTTAGGGTTTTCTTGCTGCGTTGAAGCCTAGGTCTTCCCCTGTGCCAAAAGGCACTAAGCTACATGATATGTTAGATACCCAAGTGGATAGTCTGAAGGACGAGCCAAGATTGGACGAACAAAAATAAGAAGTTCCACAGCAAGAAATCGACATCTCAACAGTCGATTATCAAGAAAGTAATGAGCCTACCCCCGATGCTTCAATTTCAGCCTGTAATTTGCATCCCAATGAGTAACAACCAGAGGCCAAACCTTCGGAACTCATGGAAGAGGTTTAAGAACCCAGTCTTCAACAGATATACACCATCGGGGGGCTAGGAAATATGATTACTTGGGGATTTCAACAAATCCCCTAACCAATGGATGAGTTTGATGATATACAAGCCATATCCTATGACTAGAAGAGGTAATCCATCATGAACAAAACCACCAAGAAGAGGAGGCTTACTCTAGATCGCTCCATCCTCATCACCATGGAAGAAAAATTGATTAGCACGAAGCATGACAAGACATCTGAGCTTATCGGAACAGGGATGGAAATCACAGATGCCACCCTGGATAGAGGGAAGAGGGATGAATAGGAGATGGCCTCTACACTGAAGGAGTTGGAACATCTACGCCATTTGAAGAAATATTACCAGGACACCACACAGACCATGGTGTTCCTAAGAAACGAATTCTAGGAGGCCTACAAAAACTTTATGGATGAGCAACACCTTTTCAATGCAAGGATGGTCGAGTTTCAAGAAGACATCCTCATGGAGTTGGAAACATGCAAGGATATGGAAAGGTGGCATGAGGAATCACACCAAACAGTGTAAAGGATCGACTAGACCAATGTGGTTCAACAGGGCCATGTTGACGAGTGAAATTGATCGTCCGTCAACTGGAAGAGCGAGTCCGATCCGGGGTTGTCTAAATAACCCAAGCTGTTTGGTGTAACTCATTCTGATGGGTTTAATGGCTCCGTTAGCCAATCTAAGAATCCTAAAAGAAACAAATAAAAGAGAGAAATAACTAACTAATTACTAAACAC
>ML776913.1:338876-364232 GCA_009831015.1 Picea engelmannii | reverse complement strand
AGCCAAAATGCATATATGTTGTTCTATTAAGTTTTTGGAATCAATTGTCCATTATGTAGTCCTGGAAGAAATTGTTTGGATAATAGACTTTAAAGATTGGAAAAATTAATACATAAATGATAATAATTAACCATGTATTGATAGAAAAGACTAAAGCTATTTAAATCAATGCATAATCAATTATTCAAAGAATATGAATATATTATACGAAAATAAAACCATTTTACTTACAGAACAAAAGCCATTAAGCAACCTGGAATTCCATATTCTTCTTTAAAAATACTTGTCCATTCTCCCAAAGCTTCCAGTCATCCATTACTCCATTTGAAAAGAAATCAAAAATTTTACAAAAACAATAATATGCAAAAGAGAAAGGATTAAAATCCTCCTCTCCAATTCTTGAATCCCTCTGGCTCTGATCTTTCTCATATATTTATAAAATGAATGAACAGTCTGGGCGTCACTATTAATTTCCGCCACCTGAAATTTGCCTCTAAACGAGACCCAAATATCTCTCAAATCATGAATTTTTTTGGGAAAATCTCTACTCAGAAGGTAAATGGGTCCATTTTGGTTCTGGGTTTTCAACCATTTCTCCAAATTCCTCACAGTTTGGCTGTAATTAGTCCTGCAAAATCATGTGTCTGATCTTGACGCCTTTCCAAATTTTATCTGTTGTTGCTCATAAAAGTATTTGTAGCAATCTAATATTATTTTTGGATCAATCATATTGAACATATTTGGATAATAAAATCAAGCCATGATCAGATCCGTATCAAATATTTGATAATAAAAACCTGTGAAACAAAAAGAAACCTAAATTAATAACCTAAAATTCGAGAATAAAACAAAATCTAGAACAATAAAATAAAAAATGAATTTAAACTAACTATAAGTTCTAAACAAACATTGTTTAAAATAATCCTAAAATTCTAGAAGCTTCAAGTTAATGGAGAAGAGAAAAATATTAATTTTGGTTTTTTACAAAATCAAACAAATGATAGATAATTCTTTTTTATTTTTTATTATTATTATGAGATGTAAAATGAAAAAAAAAAGAATTTAATTAATTAATATCACCAAATGATTTTATGAAAATGAGAAACCAACCAAGATAAAATTTGATGAAGTATTGAACACATTATTTAAAATAGTCAAACTTGCTAATGAACAAAAGAATGAACACATAATCATAATTTAAACGAAAGTAAACATTTGATAAAAATTAACGTTTTTGTTTAAATTGAGATTTTTATGTTCATTTCTAACTTTTGACATATACTCTTGTAATGAATGTTTCATACTATAGTGAATGTCTTAATGTATTAAGTTTGTCTCAAAGAAATCCAAGGCATAGAACTATTTGAAAAGGTTGATTCTGTAGCTCATTTTAATTATCATGATTCTAATAGGGGCCCTTGAAATTTTGTAAAAATATAAGGGGAGTTGTTGGGGCGCAACAGGCCGAGATTTCGAAGAGAAAGACATCTGGGTACTAAGAGAAAGCAACATTTACCGCATAAAGAAGTTGGTTGAATACTAGGTAAAAAATTCCCAAGAACCTCATTAGGAAATCCAAGAGAGTCGAGTACGAAAAGAGATGAACCAAGATCAACCGGGCAATGAGAGACATCGGCCTCCCAGAATTCGGTACACCTGATGAATTTGTCGACTTGCATGACATAGTCAAATTACATAATGAACAATACTCATCGTGGGGTGCGGAGATAGAAAAGGTGGAAAACATGGCTCCAGGTCAAGTGCAACAGTTCATGGAACACACGATCAAGGATCAAACTGTGTTGTTGTAGTTAAGTGCTAGAATAGTCAAGTATCAGGCATGGGCAGTGGAGATAAGGGAGATCCTTTCGTCCCCAATGGAACAACACAGATTACCATATGCCAACACATGCGAGGATCTCTTCGTCAAATGGTCAGAGTACAAGAAGATTCATCCACTCAAGTGAAACATTTGATGACTCTTAGAAGACTAAGCGATTAAAGCGCCATGTGGCGATGTTTTGTTTTACTTAGATTTCACCTTTGATAGTTATTTTTAGTTAATAATATGTTATAAATATAGGGATCAACTTGTAGCACCAGGTCGATGGTTTTTTGCAAAGACCCTCATTTTTGGATTGTAAAGAACTATTTTGGAGCTTCCTTAATTGAAAAGACTTGTTTAGGACCTGAGACAAAGTTTTATGTTTTTCATCAAAAGCATATGTGATTGGATATAAAGAAGAATTATTTATGATTTTATCTCATGAATGGATGCTATAATGAGTAAGAGCCTCTGAATCTGTTGATAATTTATCTAATTCAATATTTTTTATAGTTATTGTCTCTAATGATGAAGAGTAAATCGTTGTGTTAATATGTGATTGATGATTAGAATCAAGGAAACTATTTTCCTTGCCATCATTTATTGCATGTATGTTTTCTTTTTTAAAATCGTATCTTAGTTAATAATTGGAACACCAACAGGTTAATTTATTAGTACTGGGCTTGTTGTAGGTGTACGAATCATTGTCTACATGCTTGAGTATGAGGGTTATCCCGAGCTCAGGCTACTTCAATAGTTAATTCCTTTCCCCTTTGTTACCCAATTGGTTTATACCATATTTTATCTTGTATCGGTCCCACCTATAAGAGAAAATACAAAAAGAGAACTTTTGAATAGAAGACGAAGCTTTCATAGGAAGACATCCTATCAATCACTACGTAAAGCCCATCGATTAATTGGTTGGGTTGTAAGATCTGGAGAACCACTTCACCATTAAACACTGCAGAGTCTAATTGGGCCTTGGTGGCGGGTTTGGTTCCTACTGTTGAGTTAAAGGGATTTAGGACCCATCAACAAATTCTTCATATCGATATTGATTATTCATTTTGAATTTTATGACTTTTAACATGAAATTTGAACTTAGACTATGAGGAGTTTATCTATATTGTTCAATAATTAATACGTGAATTCATGTTGTGTTTTTTTTTGAATGAAAACCATTATCATTATGAATCAAATTTTATTATCTCATCTCAAGGATGGAATTTAAGAGTTAATTATTTATTATTACTTTATTGATTCTTGTTTTCCTAACTTAATTATAATATTTTAAATGGCATTTCAAAGGAATGACTTTTTTTTACCTTATCAATATGATCTTTTCAATTTCATGACTTGAAGTTTTGTATAATGGTAGAATGGTTTATTTGGATCTTTGGTTTAATTAATTTATTATGTTTACTATTAACCTTCGATCCTATTGTTGATACTAAGAGGGGTGTGAATCAGTATCAAGTACAATTTAAAACCTTTTTCAACTTATACTTAAACCATTCAACTATATCTAATGAGAAATGAACAATATTATAAGAGTGTTATAACCCTAAATTGCACCATACATGCTTACCTGGCATCATGCCATCTCATATCCCTTCTTTGCCAAAGCACTGTTGAACAACTCTTTAAAAAACCTCTTTTATAAGGGCCCACATGCCCTACTCTATTACTGCACGCGTGTACATGCTAGCTGACCTAAAACAGCCTGCGTTGACCAATAAAAGCACGAAAAAAGGAAACTTGCTGACGGAACACACAACTCTGGGTGAGTTAACTGAAACTCCCGACCATGCATGGACGAGGGTTCATCCAAATACCTAGCTTCTTCTAGCCTATAAAAGAAGGGCTAGGGGTCCCATTTGGAGGAGGAAAAATATAGCAAAGAAACTCTTCCCATTTGCATATTCCCATTGTCCCAACCCTTTAGCCATCCTTATGCCATAAGAGATACTAAGCAAAGAAGTTGGAGGACAGTTGAAGAGGAGCCTAGGATCATGTTCATGGAGCAGTGGCCGGTCTCGACTTTTTGTAAGTTGACTCATTCAAAGTAATAAAGAAAATTATTTTCTCGTCCCAATTCATGAGTTATTCATAGTTTGTTAAGTGCATATTTGAATCTCTAACCTGTTAGTCTATAGGTAAGATGCATGTGTAGTTGTTTCTTGTTGTTGGGTATGTGTTATATTCTTTGCACGAGAAGTAGTGTTATATTCTTTGCGCGCAGGGGGGTAAGAGGGGGGGCCGCTAGGCCCCCCCTCAGGGGGTGCAGGGGCAGCGCCCCCAAATTTTTTTTTTTTGGGCCGACATATTTTCGCCGGTTTCGGGCCGACATATTTCCGGGACCACATATTTCCGGGACCACATGATATTAGGTGGTTTTCGGCACATGGTTTTTGCCGATGGTTTTCTATTTCCGGTTAAGGAATTAGGGTTTTGGACTAATCCAGGTCATTGGGTTAGGGTTTTGGATGTCGCTGGCTCCTATATGTATATTGTATTGTAAACAATGTAACACAATTGTATGAATATAATATATGCTGGTTTTCCCGGTTTGGGTTTCCAGGTGAAAAATCTATGTGTAATGTTTGTATTTGCCATTGCATCTTTTCTGTTCTTTTCTGAATATCAGTTTGCAGTAGATATTGTACAAGGTTAGAATTTACACTTGTCTTGTATGCAGGCCAACTTTGGAAGGAGAACTATGGACAAGTAATCAAGTGCGACAAGGGATCGACATCGAACACCTGGAACAAGGTAGGTTGATCTAGCCATGTTTTTACTAAAAGGAAATGGGAGTTAATTCTGGGGATGAAGGTAGAAAGTAGATTTTTTCTTGGTCATATCTGCATGCAAAGCATAACCCTATTTTCTAGTCCATAAGGAGATTTCCCTCACAACAAAGAGTTACACCAATACACCACAATACATCATGCACAATATATGAGAAATAATCAATAGTTATTGTTCAAGGGAAGTAATGACTTCCAAAGGTAGCTACAACCTCCAAATGTAAAGGGAGGGATAAACCTCCAAGAGGAAGATAAAATCCTCCAATATCAAGAGAGGATTTAACTCTCCATACTTGCCCCTTCCTTCCACCCAAGAATATAAGAGAGAAAATAAAACTTTACATTAAATCATCACCATCAACCAACCATCACATAGAACCTGATAATGCTTCCTGAGACTTCTTCAATTTCTACAATTATTAAATTCTTGGAATACTCTGATCCTATAGATAATATTACTCAATTTATTCTCTGAAACTTCTCCAAGTTTCACTCCTTTAATCCTCCACAAAAAGAAGTTATAGAGAGAATGGTATACTTTATTCAATTACGGTTTATTCAGGAGACCGAACTTGTACAGAATGCCTCGCGCTCAATATTTAACATCTGATTCGGAAAAACACAGAAAAGAAACTATAGCATGTACTCTTTCCAATTCAATTTTTCTGACTTCATTTGTATTCTCTATGAAGAAGTTATGATTGTTTTATCGGGAACACCTGTTTATTGACTAGCTTCAAGACTGGTCAAAAACCCTATCTTCCACAGAGTGTGTCTCCGTAATTATATGGAATCAAGAGATGAAAATTTTACCACAGGCACCTTGATATGCCATCTCAATACCATAGAAATTTCACCATCTGAATCGCTATAGAAAAAACTTTATAGCAAAAATGGTAAGATGACCTGAAAATAACATACCTTAGAACACATCACCAAAAAACTTCATCCTCCCTTGAAATCCGACCTTCTTTACTTCTGATTTTCCTCTGAAATTAGACTTGTGTATCAAATGAATGTATAATGATATTTATTTATTCCATTTATGTCACTTCCTTTTAACATTAGGGCCAACCTGGCACTTTCTTATTTTGTAATTTTGTTCTTTAATTATCTTCAGGGCCTACATGTACTTCCTTCTTCAATTCACTTTGTCATCTTCAAAAATTCATTTCTCCTCAACCATGAGAAGCCACGTGACGTGCCACATACAACCCAAAACAACATGATGTATACTATCCATCCATGGGTGTTGTATCTTCATGTGCATTTTCCTTCATGTTCAAATACCGTCATCAATATTGTGGTCCAAAACCCATGACTAGGGTTGACATCAATGACAACAACCAATCTTTCAACACCTATCACTTCAAAAGTTGAATATACATGCTATCATTGATGACTTTTGAGTTATTTGAGTTATGAATAATGGTTTTAATGGTTTCATATATTTTGATTCCTCTTGATTTGATTAAATTGCTAATGGTGATATTATAATGGTCATTTCCATCATCTCTTTCCTACTTTTCTCATCAATACAAATCCTTAGTGTATAAATTACTATACCACGAACTCATGAACTATCATTACAGTGACCTCGGGTGTGGGGTGATGTACATGAAAATTGACACTATTCAATGACCACTATGAGTGACCACCACCTCGAGACCAGAAACAATTACATGGGATGTTATATTTTCAATAGGTGTTGAACTTATAAAATTGTACTACATGTTGTCAAATCCGTCATTTGTATTACTTATGAGGTATGGTAACTCAAGTTCGGAGTATATCGCCATTACTCATATTTTACACACTTTTTAGGGTTTGATGTGTCAAATGCCTTGAGTCTCTATTACCCTCTGTGCATTTGCAATTCATATTATCAGTTAATTCCTGAGATCAACTCTGTGTGAAGAAAATTGTCTTGTTATGGCATTAGTAGTAAGATTCAAGCCCACAAGGGCCAAAATTTTAGAGTACGATGAAGAATTCTTAGCAAGGTTGGATTGTTAGAGTTTATTAGATATTTTTGAGGCCATAATTTATCAATTGCTAGGGATTTTACTTAGATTTGCAGTGGTAGAGTAGCCAAGGTGGGAGGCATGGAGATTGAGGTTAATGAAGCACTGATAGCTGAAGCCATTTGTTTGTCTCTTGTAGGAGAGAATTGGTTGACTAATTTCACGGTTAAAGGAATACACTGGAAATAATTCTTGGTTTCAAAGAAAATAGCATACAACCCTAAAGGTATGCTCATTTCTCATTTGATAAAGAAATTTTGAATTCTGGTTTCATTTATTAAATTGTGTATAACTTGTGAAGGTCGATACGGCTTATTGTTTTATTACTATTTCCTCATTCTATTAGTTTTTATTGGTCAAGAAATTAATATTCCTTATTATTTACTCAAAAGTATTTCTAAGATGGCAAGTTTTATCAAAGGGAATTTGGAAACCCTGATAGAAGTCTTTTTCATCATGGGTTAATTTGAATTCTGGTTGAATTCATGCTTTCATGGGTAGGAGAAACATGGGAAAATTTTCTTCAAAGGAACAATTTTAGCAATTCTTTAGTTTAGGTTATTTCATTAAATAATTCTTGGAAACATTTTATTGTGCTCACATCTATGTAAACTATTAATGCTTATATCACCATATGATAACTATTTATTAGATAATTGTATATGCATATCTACTTGAATAGAAGCAGGCCATGTGAACTATTTCCATGACTTGTTAGCTCATATTTACCTTAGGTTCACTTCTGGTACATTCTCTTTTCTCTTTATCTTGATTAGGAAGAGGTCTATATATTTTCCTAATTAGGATAGAGTATATTTATTTATGTTGTTTGCATTTAGAATAGAATGCATTTACATTTAATTTAATTCAGTGCATTTCGTTAAGTCTCATTTCGTAGGAGCAATCATCTTGGAGGGTTGGTTGAGCCCTCATTTCAATTGACTCAAGGATTTCTATAAGACCTTTACTAAGGCTTCAAAGTTAAATAGTAAATTTTAATCTAGATTACTTTTCTTTTCTTGAATATGACATCTAATTTCTATTTTTGTTTGCATTATAACTATTTATGTTTTCATTATAACAAATCTATCAAATTTATGTTGAAGTACTAGCAAATTTAATTAGTTTAGATATCAAATTTGCAAATTATACAATCCAAAATAGTCACAAACATATTACACAACATAAATTTCATTCTTAACAAAATTAATACTGGTAAAATACCTCTTGAAGAATAAGTTTGTCCCTTTCTTTCCTGTTCTTGCAAACTACTTGAAAACTGCCTAAAAACTGAATTATTTCCTCCCAGACAACTAGGAACATAGCCTCTCTAGCTCCCTAGCTCTAGGAACCCTTGCGATTTCCTGGCCCTCCGAGCCCAAAATCCCCAGCAACCCCGGTGCCTCCTATGACAGACCTCCAACAATATCCTCAGCAAAACCACAACAAGCTCCTCCACAAAACCTCCACCAAATCTTCCCCGCCAAATAGAGCTTGTAATACCCTACCCCAAAATAATGTTCCCCCCTTGCCTTATCCTCCCTTCCCATCATTCACCGCCTTCTTCCTCCATTTAATTTTCAACTACCCTCCCTCAATTAGGTGTCAACCACCTTCTCCCCTTATCATTAATGGGTTTATCTTCCGATACAAAATAATAATTAATAATTTATTAAACTAGATTTTATTAAACAAATATCTAATCTTTAAATTAATTAATTAGTTAATTAAACCAATTCACATTCAACAATTATTTAACCAGGACAATTAATTAATTAAACTAATATACATTAAACAATTATTTAAACCATGACAATTGATTAAATACTTAGGGTTGTTACATACACTGACCCTTTAGGAAACTTCGTCCCGAAGTTAAATTATTTTATGATATAAGGGAAAAGACACATGGTTCACACATTCATATTCAATAACCAACATTATCAGTAAGTAAGCCAAGAAAATTCATACATAGTAGTGTACATCTGCAAGAAATGCATGTGTAGCTAGTACATACAAGTCTCGTGCATGTACTAATAACAACAACTATCGCCTCTATAGTAATTTTGTATGCATCCAATCCAATCAACAAGACTATTCAATTTATAAAATATAATAAACCAATCAATTGTTTGTGAAATCCCTTAATTACAATAATCTATCTCAACAATGTTTATTTAGACAATTGTAGTTTAGTTAAGTAATTATGAATATACATATATACACATTTTCTTTTCAGAAGGAAAACAATAAATTCCACCATAAGGCAAATCTCCATACACTCTCAACTATTTCTACTCATCCTTCCTCCCTAACTTACTTCCATCTTCCATTCCTATCCTTCCTCTACTGGACTATCTTGGAGCATCAACTATATTGACCTAAATCCAAACAGAACCCGTAAGCGGAAGTTTCACTATCTTGACCAAGCTTCCCAAACAGACAACTAACAGTCATCACCACACGTCTAGGGGAGCGTGAGATAACACCATCCTCCCATGACTCCATGTTTCTAAGGATACATGGTGGGAAATTCCTCCACCCCTCCTAATAGGACTAGGGTCCACACCTTACAATGGAATATATAGTGGCACCGTGTTGCTGGGATTTTTGTCATCGTTTATTCAGTTTTAGGCAGTCTCACCACCTGAAATCCTACACTAGTCCACATATCATAGCAATGCATTCAACCCAATGTAATTTCACATACAAATATTCATACCATATTGTTTTTCGGTCGGTGGTCATGACATCCACTTTTATTACCATTATCCCTTGGTTATTTCATAGCCCATTGGCCTGCAGATTAGTCTATAACAAAAACTCATGCATATCTATGCATTATCATCATGTAATTGCATACAACCATAATCTCAATTCAGTATCCATGTACCAACAACTTTAACATCAAATTTTTCAAGTTAGAAATAGATCTCATAATATCCCCGTAATTCAATTAACATTACATGTTCATAGAATTTTCATTTACATAATAGATTGCATCATATCCATCATCATTCAAATAACATTTAAACCTTCGTAGGATTCACATTCACATAGTATATTGCATCATATCCATCATCATTCAAGTGATATTTAAACATTTATAGAATTTTCATTCACATAGTAGATCGCATCATATCCATCATCATTCAAATAGAATTTAAACATTCATAAAATTTACATTCTCACAATATATCGCATCATATCCATCATCATTCCAATACATTTAAATATTCATAAAGGTTCATACATCTTAAAAGTTCAAGTGTATCATTAATAGTTTCATTGTGAATAGAAAATAAAGGTTAGTAGGCCTCAGGTAATCTTAGTTGTCTAAGTCAAAAGGTGGTGTTACATACACCCAACCTTCGAGAAACATATTCTCGAGGTGGTCAAAAAAGTGAGGGATAATCTCATCGTAATGTCTCGACATCCTCCCAAGTAACAGATCCCGGACTATACTTGTCCCATTGGACCTTTACTTGGTCTACCAGACGATTTCTAAGCTGTTGGACTCTACGGTCCAATATGTGTAATGGTTCTACCGTGAGGGTTCCCGCTTCCGATACCTACAATTCCTTCCAATTTAGTTTATGTGATTCATTAGCAACATAATGACGTAGAATAAATACATGAAAAATATTATGAGTTTTATGCAAGTGGGGTGGCAGTACGAGATGATAGGAAACAGGTCCAATTTTCTCTTGGATTTTGAACAGTCCTATAAATCGTGGTAACAACTTTTTCCCCTTTTCGTACCAAATGGTACTCTTATTAGGCCTGATACAAATGAAAACCTGATCTCCCACTTTATAACTTCGGTCAGTCCTATGTGCATCATCATAACTTTTCTTTCTATCATGTGCTTCCTTTAGTCTCTCCCTAATTTGAATCACCTGTTCCTCCATATCTTGAATTAATTCTGGTCCAACTGTTACTCAGTCTTCTAATCTTTCCCAACTCAACGGTGTTCTACATGGCCTTCCATACAGAGCTTTGTAGGGTGGCATTCTGATGGAGCTATGAAAATTTTTATTGTAGGAAAACTCTACCAAAGGTAGGTACTTCTCCCAATGGGTTTGATTATCCATAACATACATCCTAATCATGTCTTCCATAACCTNTCTCTCGATTTTCCCATCTTTTTCAAGATGATAAGTTGTACTTAAGTTCAATTGAGTCCCCAACGCTGACTGCAAACTTGTCAAAAACCTAGAAGTGAATCTGGAGTCCCTATCTGAAATGATCTTCTTAGGTATCCCGTGAAAATGGATGACCTCACTTACAAACACATGAGCCACATCAGTGACATAATAATTGTCTCTAATTGAAATAAAATGAGCACTCTTTTTCAACTTATCAACTATCACAAGGATGGCATTGTGTCTATGAGATGTGAGCAGAAACCCCACAACAAAATCCATAGAAATGACTTTCCACTTGGTCATAGGAACATCATGTGGTTGCAGGAGACCTGTCGAGCGATGGTGGTCGGATTTCACTTGTTGACACTCTAGGAGCTTCACAATGAAATGGACTACATCGCGCTTCATTCCTACCCAGAAGAAGAGCTTCCTCATGTCTGCATAAATTTTCTTCACACCCGGATGCACACAATAAAGTTCTCTATGGGATTCCTTCAGTATGATGCTTCGAATATCCCCACCTTCAAGGATGTACATCCTTCCTCGATATCTCAATAGTTTGTCTGCTTCCAGACTATATCCTTCATACATTGGATCTAACTGCCTCCCACTCTTTTCTAATGCAGATGGTGAAATGAAACTATCTGTAGCACCAGAATCAAATAAAATTTAAACATTGAAATGATTTAGCATACCTGATGACTCCACCACCATGGATTGATGTTCTGCCTGGTGATTATTAACTATTGCATAAATCTGGTGGCTACCACTTGCTCTTCCCATCAAGGCCTTTCCTTCTCTATGCATAAATCTTGCTTGCAACTCTGGGCAGTCACGCTGGTAATGGGGTCCTCCACATCCCCAACATGTAACATGAGATGGAACCTGTGCACTTCTCTGTGAGAGTCTCTGAAATGAGTTCCTTCCCCTGGAACCCCTACCCCTACTAGCTACTCCCTAAGATGGTCGTGGACCTGCCTGCGTCGTTGGTGATGAACGGGATACTGCACTCGCTACCATTGAAATACATGTGGAGACTGTCCTTGGTGTGACTCTATTACCATATGGAGGTGGCCTGGAGCTCCCTCCCCTAGAGAAGGTCGTAGGCACCTTCCCCACAAATCCAGGATGATGTGGAAAGGTCGATCACATACCTCCATTTAATCTCATGTGTTCCTCAGCATAACGTGCATTTTCAATTGCTTCTGCTACCGAAGACAGTTTCCACATCTGTACCATGTCCCTTATCTTAGGGTTTAACCCATAGACAAAGTGTTATGCCTGGCATTGATCATTATCCATGTACACAACATATTTTACCAATTCCATGAACCTAATCTTGTACTCTTCCATGGTGCTATTTACCTGTACTAGGGCATGAAATGCTCCCACCTGTTGTTCCTCGTAGTAATCTGGAAGGTATTTCCTTCAGAATCTTTCCTCAAAACGTTCCCAAGAGACGGTGTCTGGGGTAAGGTGCAACTGCCTCTCCAGGTTGCCCCACTAGTTCAAGGCACTATCCCTTAACTGAAATATTGTTATTTTCGCCTTTGATGTCGATGCATAGTCCCTTAAGGGGAAACATCATGTCATCCCTTCCAACCATGCTTCTGCACGTTCACTGGCATGACCCCTAGTGAACTCTGGAAGTTTGATCTTCTGTAGTTCTCTAGTGATGTCCTTAGTTGGAGGCCCTCCCCTTGAATCCCTAGACGCTTCAATATTACCCATTCCAGATGGTGGGGGCTCCACTTCGATCCTTGCTGGCTAACGTCTCTCATTTATGGCCTCCAATGAGCACAAAATGAGAGCTAATTCAGGCGATGGTGGTGGCGGCATTGGCGGTCCCTGTGATGATGCCCCTCTTCATTGACTTCCACGATTCCTAACCATCTTGTATAATTGAATCTGCATCAACCAAAAGTTTGTCAGGGAGAGTCTAATGAAATTCACATTTGCGCAACTTAAAAATGAAAATGGGGTTAGGCATAAGTTCTTTTTACTTGTCTGTAAACAGATGTTACTCTTTTTAGGGGAAGTGGATAGGCTAGGGTTAAAGCATATAAGCTCAAGGTTTCCACCTAAGAAAACTATTGACTCTCTCGCCTTAATCAACACAATCAATTTAATCCAGAAAATTAATAACCAATTTAATTAATCATTTTAATTGATTAACCACTTTGATTAATCACATTAATTTATAATTAAAATATAAATTTATAAATTAGAACATAGTTTAAATATGTTTAAACCTAATATTTAAAATATAAATTTATAACTTAAAACATTAGTCACTATAATTAAAACATAATTTCATAAATTAGCCATTATAAATTTATAAATTAAACATAAATTTATAAATTAAAACATGTTTAAATATGTTTAAACCTAATATTTAAAACATAATATTATAACTTAAAACATTAGTCACTATAATTAAAACATAATTTCATAAATTAGCCACTATAAATTTACAAATTAAAACATGTTTAAATATGTTTAAACCTAATATTTAAAACATAATATTTTTATTTTTATTTTTAAACCTAAATAATGTTTAGACCTAAATAAAATATAATAATTAAAATAAATAATAAAAAATAATAAATAAAAATAATAAAAATAAAAAAAAATAAAAAAATTGGGTAGTGGGTCCTCGCTTGAGGCCCAAGTGCCCCCCCCCGGGTTATCACTACCCCAAAACCCTACACTCCCAACCCTATCCCCGCAAAGTCGTCCTTCCTCTCCTCATCCCACTCTGCATAAGTCTCCTGGCGGTAGAGAACCCAAGCGCAGAGGGGGTACTGGTGCGGTAGTCTCTTGCAGCTTCCTCCTCTGTTATGAATTAGTGTTTGGTCTTGCCTTCGGTGCTTTGAGTTGTTGAGCGGCCTTTGCTAAAGCTTTGTTGAATTGTGTTGTCTTGGCTTGATTGTGTAGGATGGAGTGAGTGTAGGCTACCCACTTGTGCTACTTTGGTGCTAGCTTGTGACTTGCATTATGGTTGTGTGCTTGATTAGATATATGAAGAGAAGGAAATGTGCTTGTGTTGGGGCTTATGTTTGCTAATGTGTGGATTTTTGGCTTCAGGTGCGAGTCTTCAGGACTGTAGAGTGGCCTTTGGGCTTGGTGCTCAACTCTAGGCTTTAATGACTTATTTGTTGTTTATAACCAGTGATTACATGTGCAGGTGCTAGCTCGAATACTTTGAACTTGAAGCTTAGCCTTCGAACCTCAAGCTTGGCCATGCAGTGGAAGTGTAGTGAAAGAACTTGCTTCATCGTGGGCTCTTCCTCCATGTGACTTATAGTTGGAGCTTGGGTACTGGCTTTGGCTAGATATTTTGGCTTGATTTAATATGTTGTTTCTAGCTTGTATCACTTGTGTTCGGAGTTGGCTTATGGGCATTGGTTTGTATGTTCGACGCTGGATCAAGGGCGCTGGCTTGTATGTATTTGTTTTCGTAATTGACTTGTGTTGTTGATGGTTGCAGGTGCATGGCTTGATAGCTATAATGGAGGATCTTGTTTCCTCATGGGGTACTCCTCCATGTTATTTGTTTTGATGCTTGGCGCTTAGGCGCTCGATCACAACTGACCTGTGTTGCATGTGCTTGGCTCCAGTGTAGTGTTGTGCAAAGGAAAGGCTCTCGTGTGGGATCCTCCTCCATGTGGTTGGGTACTTTGGGTGCTTTGGTCTTGACTTTGATGCATTGTGTTGTTAACCTATGTTTTGGCTTGGTCCTTTAATTGGAGATTGAAAGCGAAGGGTAGCTGGCCCAATAATTTTTTTTTATTTTTATTTTTTGTTATTACTTTTGTTATATATATATTTTTTAATTGTTGATTTATTTGTAGCAAGTGTTAAAAATCATTTAACACTTTCACTCTGTAAAATATTATACCATTTTACTTTCAATGAGCATAATGTTTATATATATAAATCTGTATATAAAAAAAATTAGTGGGTTTGGCTTGCAGGTTAGGTGGAGATGGAGTTGGAGCTGAGTCTGATCTTGGTCCTCGGGCCCAGATTCATATCTGATTAAAGGGTTCCAGGGCCCCTCTTTCCCAAGGTTTTCAAGTTGCAGGTTTTCAGGGTTGATTTCAATATATATTTACCCTAAACAATTTATTTAAGGTTTCAATATAACTAATTAGAAGTTGTTTAGATTTTTGGGTTGGAACAGTTCCATTCCTTAACTTTTCTTCATATATGCGGGTAGGTGGGTAGGCCCTGGTCCAATTTTTTAAACCAGGGCTCTGATACCATGTGTAAGACCTTTACTAAGGCTTCAAAGTTAAATAGTAAATTTTAATCTAGATTACTTTTATTTTCTTGAACATGACATCTAATTTCTATTTATGTTTGCATTATAACAAATCTATCAGATTTATGTTGAAGTACTAGCAAATTTAATCAGTTTAGATATCAAATTTGAAAATTATACAGTCCAAAATAGTCACAAACAGATTACACAACATAACTTTCATTCTTAACAAAATTAATACTGATAAAATACCTCTTGAAGAAGAAGTTTGTCTCCTTCTTTCTTGTTGTTGCAAACTGCTTAAAAACTGCCAGAAAACTGAATTATTTCCTCCTAGCCAGCTAGGAACAAAGCCTCTCTAGCTCCCAAGCTCCAGGAACCCTTGCAGTTTCTTGGCCCTCCGAGCCCAAAATGCCCATCAACCCCGATTCCTTCTGTGACAGACATCCAACAATATCCTCGGAAAAACCACAACAATATCCTCCACAAAACCTCCACCAAATATTCCCCCCCAAACAGAGCCCATAATACCTTGCCCCAAAATAATGTACCCCCCTTGCCTTATCCTCCCTTCCCTTCATTCACCACCTTCTTCCTCCATTTAACTTTCAACTACCCTCCCTCAATTAGGTGTCAACCACCTTATCCCCTTATCATTAATGGGTTGATCCTCCGATACAAAATAATAATTAATAATTTATTAAACTAGATTTTATTAAATAAATATTTAATCATTTAATTAATTATTTATTTAATTAAACCAATTCACATTCAACAATTATTTAACCAGGACAATTAATTAATTAATTAATTAAACTAATATACATTAAACAATTATTTAAACCATGACAATTGATTAAATACTTAGGTTTGTTACAATTTCCTCTTACAAGAATGTTGGAAGTAGGTAATTCCTTTCTTTCTGCTTGTTGATAACAACAAGAAATATAATATATTATCAAGAAGAGAGTATTTTTAGAGTTAGTTTAGGTTATATTAGTTTAGATTAGGATTAACTTTGAGCTTAGATTGGTTTTAGGAAAATGGTAATTGGACTCCTTTAACCAGTCAAGATCACCACTCCAAACATATAAGGGTCTAATTGGGGCCTTGACCAGGTGATTTCCTTAATGTTGATCATGGAAAATTTCGGACATCAACATTTTTGGTGCTAGAACGAGGGCCATCGATGAGTTGTCCCTTTGGAGTTGTTTGTTTTAATTATTTTTACCTTTCAATGGATCCTTCTAAAATTCCTATTTGGAGTTGAATCTTTGGACGAGCATATAGCAACACTCCATTGAAGGTAGTAAAGCGCTTTTCAAATGTAAATTTTAATGGTAAGAGCAGTGTTTCTACATTTAATCATGTTCATCAATTTATTTTAAATTTCAATAATTATGATATTGATGAAAGTGTTATGTGCAGGATATTTACTCTTAATATCACATGTCAAGCCAAAGACTGGTGTCAATCACTACCAGTTTCCTCTGTACATAGTTGGGATAAATTTACAAGAATCCACCTTCACACTTTTCAAGAGTATGACTACGATAAGGTATGCTTTGAACTTGAGCACCTACGCAGATTTCAAGGCGATTCTTTTGAATATTTTCTTATTAGATTCAAGTTAATTTTCTTAAAATTTAAATCTCAAGATTTACCTTCTGCAATTGAATTAATGGGATGGTTTCGACATGTTTTTTATCTTCCTTGTATTTCAAATAATCACAATGAATCAAAGGATATAAATTTCCTTAGTTTATTTACTATTGTTGATGAGCCTCTTATTTATAATGGAAAGGTTGATTCTCTTCAAATAGACAACACCAAAAATTCTAGTAAACAATTTTAGGAAAAAATAAATACATAAAATAAAATTAATGTTAATCTTGAAGTTGTTCTAAATCATGAAAATTCTGTTAAAAAGGTAAATCAGCAAGCAAAAATTCCAATTGAAAATATCAACAATAATGATTATTTTAACAACTTGCTTCCTACAACAACTGTTTATGAGTTTTCTAATGTTGATAATAACTTTCAGCCACATATTTCAGATAATCTAAATTTTCATACTCAGGAATATGTATACAATCAAACACATGATATTCCTGAAATCACTTCAAATAATGATGAATCTGAACTTTGTGCTAAAGATAACAATGAAGGAATAGTATTGGAATCTCAAGTATTTGTTCCTAGTGTTAATGGTCATTATACAATAAGTGAGACTTTTAATTTCATCTCATTGAATTGTTACTTCTCATTATACCCTAATATTTTTTCCAATAATAATTTGTTCGATAATAATTTAGTAGACGAAGGAACTATCATTAATCAAACAAGTTATACTAATTATGATCATAATAACGAGCTATTAAATGATCATTCATCAAATACTTTTGATAATTTTTGTGTGTGTTCATTAAATTATGCTTCTAATTCTTATTTATCATCTATATTGGAAGAGAGTATTAATACAAATTTAAAGTCATTTATGATGATAATTTGAAGGTTGAGAACACCAAGGAACTTCACCCCTGGGTGATGGTTATGTCTGTTGGATTACTAAGAGGGGGGGTGAATTAGTAATAGAGCAATTTAATCCTTTTTAACCATATAATCCAAGTGTTATATCAATGTAACATTATCATCCAATAACTGAAGAGTAAATAAGTAATGAACAAATGAACAATCATACACATACACAGTACACCAATGATTTACATGGAAACCCAAAGTAGGAGAAAACCACAGAATGTTTTTTCTTATATGTCTTGAAGAATTATATTCATTGGAAGCACCGACTTCCTTTGTTTTCCAGCTGCAATTGAAAGGAGGCTCCAACCCCGTAGTTTCTTAGGCTACAACCTAAGGGAAGCTCCAACTCCCCAATTCTCTGGATACAACCAGAAGGAGGCTACAACCCCCTTTGATCTCCAGCTACAACTGGAATATGGATATAACCACCTGTCCTTGCCCCATCCAACCACCCTGAAGTAGAAGTAGAATAATGGAACCATTTTCACACTATCACTGTGAGATATACCAATGTAAACATGTACCAATAAACCTGAACAATGCATCAACCATGCATCAACCTGTATCTCAACCTGTTCCATAAACAAGTGCATCAACCATGCACCAACCTGTAATCAACCTGTACCATAAACAAGTGCATCCAACTATGTACCAAGTATGTCCCAATCAGGTATCAACTACTCATCAACTATGACTCATCAAGATGTACCAAGATCATCAACTATACACCTCATGTATGTGCTAACTCATCAACTACTTGTCTCAACCATGTACCCAAAATGTACCTCAACCAAAATAACTCATCCATTTCATCATCCAAATCTGATTTCTAACTCTGTAATAGACTTGGAGTATATGATCACATAACTTAGAAAGCATCATCAAAATCATTTATCCTCCCTTGAATTTCGACCTTCTTTACTTCACCTTCTCTCTGAAATTCAGCTTGGATATCCTTTGGTTACCACAGTCACTTGTAGATATTCAATATGATCAAGTGTGATATAAAATGAGAGAGCCTTGCCTCTTATTTATACTTTCATGTAGCTTCCTCAAGGGGTTACCTTTTAACCATATTAACCCACTTTCCTTATTTTAGGGTTAACCAACTTCTAACCACTTGTCCAATTAGGAATTTATCCATTAAATTTACTATTTAAATAATTTACTTTGTATCCACTTTGACTTATAGTACACACATCACTTCACTTTACCTCAAGGGGCTACCTTCTAACCATCTTAAACCACTTTCTTTATTTTAGGGCTAACCCACTTCTAACCACTTGTCAACTTAGTAATTTCTCCATTAACTTTATTATTTAAATAATTTATTTTGTATTCACTTTGAATTATAGTACACTCATCACTTCACTTTATTATTTACCTTCTAAAAATCTCTTAAACCACTTTGAATACTTTGACCTTTTGGGGCTTCTAGATGACTCGTGAGGGTTCTCCAACTTCACATGGCCATAACTCTCTAACCACGAGGGGTTATGTGACATTCCACATACCACTGGAAATGGCATGACATGTACTATCCATATAGAATAGTATTACCTGAAAATATATAAAAATACATATCGTTATCCATCAAACAAACTTGGGTCCATTACCCAAACTTGGGTTCTCCAACTTCATTTAAGAGTTGACATCAATGACAACGAACCTTAATCAACAATATCCCCCTTTGGCATTGATGGAAACACTCTGATGAAATACTAAAATCATGTCATGTAATACTGAAGTTATATCACTCATGCTCCCCCTGGAACCATGCCTCTATCCTCTGCATATGATAAAATTATCCCCCTTTGTCATCAACGGAAAAGGTATTTTTCCATATGGGGCTTCTCCCCCTAACTGAACTATCCTCTTTATGGTGCTTCCTCATGTACATATAAGACATATAAGATAAACATTCAAAAGAATTCATTTTGGAGGAGAAATAACTCTGAGTTTCTGGCGAAGATACTCAAAGGATTCCCATGGAAGTGGTTTTGCAAATATGTCTTCCACTTGTTCTTTTGTGCCCACATATTCAACTTTGATGTTCTTTTCCACAACTTGTTCCCATAGAAAGTGATACTTGATTGGAATGTACTTCATCTTGGATTGCATCACTAGGTTCTTTGAGATGTTGATGTCGCTTGTATTATCACAATATATTGGAATGGGATCATCATACTCAACCTGTATATCCGTTAGAGTGTGTTTCATCCAAAGAACCTGTGTACAACATGCTACTGCTGTAATATACTCTGCCTCGGTTGTAGATAAAGATGTTGATGATTGTTTCTTTCTTAGCCATGATACTAAACACACACCCAAGTAGAACGTTTCTCCATTGGTGCTTCGTCAGTCATCAATACAACCTGCCCAATCTGCATCTGCATAGGAAATAAGTGATAGATACTTTCCTTTTGGATACCATAATCCAAACTCTTGTGTTCCTTTAAGATATCTGAAAATCCTCTTCACTACTAATACATGTGATTCCTTTGGTGCTTCTTGAAATTGTGCCACCTGTCCAACCGCCTTCATTACATATGGTCTGGATGTTGTCACATATAGTAGGCTACCAATCATTGACTTGTATTTCCTCTAATCTGTAGACTTTGAATCATCATATTTTCTTAACTTGAAACTAGTTTGCATGGGAGTGATAATTGGTTTGCAATATTCCATTCCGAACCCATTTAGCATTTCTTTGATATACTTGGTTTGAGATATAAAAATTCCTTGGTTTCTTTGAAATATCCGAAGTCCCAAAAAGAAGGATAGTTCTTCAAGTAATGACATTTCAAATTCATTATGCATATCCTTTGCAAATTTCTGGCTTAACTTGTCATCATCACTACCAAAAATAATATCATCAACATAAACTTCAATTAATAAAATACTATCTTGACTTACCTTGATGTAGAGGTTGTTGTTTGTACTTCCTTTTCTGAACCCTGCCTGTTGCAGATATTTATCCAGTCTAGAGTACCATGCTTTAAGATCTTATTTTAGACCATACAAGGCCTTATTTAATTTACACACATAATCTACATTCTCTGACAACTGAAATCATTCTGGTTGTTCAATGTAGACTTCTTCTTCAAGTTCCCCATTCAGAAAAGATGATTTTACATCCATCTGATACACTTTAATATTTTTTTAGCATGCATAAGCTAAAAGCAATCAAATTGCTTCCATTCTGGCAACTGGGGAAAATGTCTCTTCAAAGTCGATTCATTCAACCTATGCATATCCTTTACATACTAATCTATCTTTTTTCCTTGTAACTTGTTCATCTTCATTCAGTTTATTCCTATAAACCCACTTTGTGTCGATCACATTCTTATCCTTTGGTCTTGGAACCAATTCCCAAGTGTCATTTTTCTCTATTTGATCTAATTCTTCATCCGTGGCCTTATTCCAAAATTCATCCTTGCTGGCCTTTACAAAATAGGTTGGTTCAATCGTAGATTTGAGTGTTAGGTGTGTTTGTTTTGGTGAACTCATTCTTCTTCTAGTCTCAACTCTTGCATATTTGTTTCCGATAATCTTATCTGAAGGATGATTCTTATGTACTCATCTTCTAGGTGTCTTTGGAGTCACTTGGTGAACTTGTTCTTCTGCTTCTGCCAGATCCTTTTCATCTTCCCCTTCTTGTTCATCTTTTGTTTCTTCTTTGTAAATTTGTTCCATTGATTCATTTTCTTCTTCCTTCAATTCTTGTCTACATGTTTCATCAATTGTTACATTGATGCTTTCCACAACTTTGTTCAATCTCAGGTTGTAACACTTTTATACTTTTCTTGTACTTGAGTAACCAAAAAGTACTCCTTTGTCCACACGAGAATCAAACTTTCCCACTCTTCCATCTTATCTTTTGATGTAGCATTTGCTTCCAAAAACATTAAAGTGCTTCACATTTAATGGTCTTACTTTCCATAGCTCGTAGGGATTTTTGTAAGTGTTGTTTATGAGCATTACTTTGTTTTGAATGTGAACTGTTGTATGCACTGCTTATGTCCAAAAAATATATGGCAATTTGGAATCCATTAGCATTGTTCGAGCCATTTCCTATACTTTCATATTCTTTCTTTCAACAACTCCATTCTTTTGAGGTGCCCTAGCAACGTAGAATTGTCTTTTTATTCCATGACTGTTGCAGTAGTTCATAAATTCCTTTGAAGTGAACTCTCCTCCATTATCAGATCTCAATCATTTTATTTTTTAATCCATTTCATTTTCAACCATTTCCTTGTAGATCTTGAAGTTTTCAAAAGCTTATGACTTATTCTTGAGAAAGAAAATTGCAATGACTCTTGTATAATCATCAACTAATAATGGGTGAAATCATGAAGATGGGTTACACTTTTGCTTGTTTTATGAGAAAAAAAACTATATTTTCACAAGGTATTCAACTTCCGACATACAAAAGTATTTTTTTTATTTAGAATTTAACTTTACAGTAAAAACAAAACTTGTGAAGAATTGTGTTAGCTTTCCAATGACTATTTTTCAATTTTTTTTATCACGATTTGATATGTCAATTTGGCAATTGTTTAACAGTATGTTCCTTAAACATGAAATGAATAATAATGAGTTACTTATTTCTACAAAAATGTATCTATTATTAAACTTATGTTTTTAAGAAACAAAATATACTGCAACAATCTACAGAGAATTTGTTTTATTATGACTATAATTTTGAATCTAATGAATGAATATTATAATTTCTATAATTTTTTGAAGTTGACCATGCTGAATACGTTGCATATTTTAAACACATGTTGTATCTATCTTAATTTTTACTTAAAAATAAAATCTAAATATACCCTTTTGAAAAGAACAATTTAAGGATTATGAATATATTTTTTTCCAAATTTTTCACTGTATATTTTTAGAGATACCGATATTTCATTTCACCGAATCATAATGTCTGCTGAAAATATTATGTAGTGATTTTTTTTTTTAATTAAATAAAATTAGATAAAAATAACAAAAATGAAAACAAATTATAGGAATTGAAAGTAGATTCAATTTTGGAAATGCTAGTGTCATTTTCAAAACCAAATTCTTAGTATTTGCATGAGTTTGCAACCTCCGAAGTTCAGTTAAGCTTGGGACAATTCTCTGGTTTTAATTTTCAGTCTCAATTTCCTTTTTTCGGCCGAAAAAATAATATTTTGGCCGAAAGACTAAAATCTAATGAAAACCATCAAAACTGAATGGTTTCCAAGTTTTTCGGTCAAAAAACTATTCTTTCGGCCGAAAGAATGTCAAACGAATTTCCTCTGTTGGAAAAAATGAAATGACACATCATATCGTTTTCTTTCATGCCAAATTGTATAAATAGGCTTTCGGCTGAACACATTTAACACAATTCAACGGATGGATAGACAAATATAAGCTCAAGGATAGGTATTTCAAAGCATTTCTATTACTAATTGCAGTTGTATTCTTTTCTTTCTTTATTTCTTCCCTCTGTTCCATAGGCTTAATTGGAGGATCGATATTGATACATGGTGGTTCTCTAGAGCACTTGAACAAAGTTTCGAATCATCTTTTTTCTTTTTTTTGAATAAGGTAAATGATGTTTGTTCAAGTTTTTATTGGAATAACAATTTATATGTTGAAAGATAAATGTTGAGCATTTTTACAAGGTGAAGTCTTTGTTGAACATATCTTTTACAGATAACTATAAAAGTCATGGGAAACAAAAGTTTGCACAAGAGAAAATATGATCGCACTCGAGATGATACTCACCAAATCGAACAAAGGAACGAGCTTTATCGGAGAAAGAAACAAGAACGTGCAAATATTGAAGAAAGAAATGATGATAATGTCAATAGATATTTTTGACAAGAAGAAGTTCAACCAGGTATGCATGCACATATGATGATCGAGCACACGACACACATTGGGACTGTATTCAGAAAGTACAAAATTCAAAGTATAGAATTCAAATTAAAAATATTGTAAATAATATAATTGATTGTAATTAGAATTTGATGTTTTTCAAAAAACATAAATAGATTTGTCTCATAATGTCAAAGAAGACGTTGAAACCGAAATTGAATCAGAAGACGAATCAACTATAGGTATGTACATAAATTTAGATTAATACAAGATGAACACTAAAGTATATATAACTTGGTGAATTTGTGTTCAGGTTATGTTTTTTAATATAAACTTTAAATTGAAATATGCAGGAGAATTTATCAACATTGATGATGAAATATTAGAAAATGTTGAGACTGACAAATTTGGGAAGAAAAAATCTAAGCATTATATAATATATCGAACAAAGAATATGTATAATACTTATTTCAAAGATGAATCAGTAACAGTACAAGCTCAACTTTTACTTTCTCTATTGAAGTCAAGAAAGTTAAAAGAAGTTACATAATTATTGGGTATTCAAAAGTTGACAAAGGATACAAAGGTGCAACACAATGTCTTTAACAATATAACTAGTGTATTAAAAGATTTTGGAAAATCTCGAAAAGAAGATGTTCGTGTTGCACGTAAAACATTACAAACATAAATTGTTTCACGGAGCAATATAAAAGATCGTTTGACACTACACATGGCAAAAACTTTGGGAATGTCAAGAAAAACATTGCACAAACATAGAGAATTTCATTTCCAAATAGATGTACATGATGAATTGGCTTGTTGGACAGTGATTTCTAGACAAACCTACAAAGATAGACTTGCAGAAAATGTTAAAGAATTGGCCCGTAATTGTTGGTTGGAAGAATCTCGTGTTTCACCACATACAAGGGATGTGTTGCGTCGAAGAAGAGAATGAAATCAATATGAATAACATCTAAAACATATATTGCCAATGACACAAATAGAGTTGTTTAGTAAGTTCAAAGAAGAGCACAAAGAAGTTAAAATTTTCATCAATACATTTGTGCAACAAAAACCATGGTTTGTTAGACCTATCACTGTCTATGAAACGTGTTGTTGTCGTTATCATGTGGATTTTGAGTTGTATTATGACACTTTTTTGGATTTTGGTAAAACTTTATGGCTAGGTTCACCTCCTCCTTCCACAGTCCATGTTTTTATATCTGAAATTCTATGTGAAAGAGAAGATGATGATTTATTTTACAAAAAAAAATGTGTTGGTGGAAAGCAATGTGATCATTGTGGAAATCTAAGTTTGTTTCATTCAAAGTATCATATTGATATGAATGATCAATCATTTTCTAATATAAGAGTCAATTGGAAGAGATATGAATATTTGAGCAGCACGACTCCACATTCTTCAAATGTTATTTCCAAAAGGCTTGATTTGAAGGTAGATAAAATATTTATGATAGAGTTTTTGAAGAAGCTTGAGGAAGAAATCTATAAATACACCAAGCATTCACATAGAGATTGATGGAAAGATCTACAATTCAAAGAATCCCGTGAAGTGTTTCCACCAGGGACAATTTTGTCTGTAGTTGATTTTGCAGAGAATTACACATTCGTTGCACAAAAAGAAATACAGAGTGAATATTATCATTTTGATCAAGTCACCATATTTGTCCATGTTCTATATAGACATGTTCAATGGAGTCTTCCAAACATAGAAAGAACCAATGACAATCGACATGTTATTAAAGAATATCACTTTTATATAAGTGATGATCGAACACACGACACACATTATGTACAACATTGTTTTGATAAATTTTATGATTCATTGAAAGAACGGGAAATCATATTCGATCGACATTGGATATGGTCC
>ML776913.1:298238-326471 GCA_009831015.1 Picea engelmannii | reverse complement strand
TATTTTTCTATTAAATTTCAAAGTTTTAAAATGTCTTTTAACATAATATTACCTTAGTTTTAAAAAGTAATATTCACTCCAAGTTAAATATTTCTTTCAAGCTTAGTTCTTAAGAGGATCCATACTAGAACATATTATCATAGGATCATATAATCAATTCAATTTGACTTCCAAGAAATTTTCTCATATATTGTTTCCATATTTCAACCACCTATTGACTTTAGACATTAGAAAAGTGGCATTCCACCTTTAGACAGTTACATCACTCTTGTAGTAATACATCCCTACACTCTTGTATTAGGAAGGGATTGGGCTAAGATTGTTGATTTTCACTTTTTATCAATAATTGGTTTTCTCATTTCTCCCTCATAAAATTATGACTATTACCTTAATTAGCCCTTATTATTATTATTATCAAGACCTTGGACCCTCTTATGATTGATCCAAAAAGTTTTTTATTGTTTCAATCTAATTGTTTTCAATGAGAAGTTATAATATATTTTGGAGGAATTTATTTGTCCATTAACTTATTTATTTATTTGATGTATTTCCTTATTTAAATGAGGTACTATATGTGCAAATATATCATTGATATACTTTTTTTTAAAGATGGTACACGAGATTCATCCTATTATTGTTTTCATTGTATGTACCAATGGAAAATATTGATGAACTTGAAGATCATGTGTTCATTTAATGATGTTACAAAAATTGTAACATCCAAATATTCTATGGGCCCTACAATTTAACTGCTTGCAGGATAATAAGATACTCAGTTTGGTTTAAATCCTAATGGTCAATATGCGTCATTGTTGTTATACAAGTATTTCAATAAAAGAGGTAGTGACATTGTTTTCAGTCATTCGTAATCTATCAAATCAATCTAGTGAGCCCATTAGATATTTTTCTTGTTCTAAGGATTTGTAGTGGGACTCACTATTCTATTATATCAACCAAAACACACATTCAATTCTCTTATCATTGTTCAACTGCAAAAATAAATGACAATCAATTATGATCGACTTCATATTGATTCATGGGTTTGAGTGGACATATAACATGGTCAATGTTACATTAATGAAAATAGATTAAAATAACAACATTGAAGATCAATGTGCAGCATGAGATCTCTCATAGAACCATAATATTATTATGTTTAGTCACACAAATATCATTAAAATTGTGTATTTAAAAATCTTTACAAGTTGTGCAATTCCTAGATTCTTCCATGTTATTAAAGATGACTTGTGGAAACTTCGAAAATATGAACATAAAATGACAAAGTGGACTAAAAATAAATAAAAGATGACTCATTTTTGAATTTTGGAATTATCAGGTTATCATTACCAGACTTTGTGTTATTATGCTTCTGTGCTTCCGAAATTTATGCTCTACTCAAATCAAAAGGAACTTTTGTTCTATAATGTTTTTTAACTGGACACACTTAAACTATTGACATAAAATGAAACATATACATTTACCTTCCTATATCATCATTGAGACTCTTATTGTATGAATCATTGGATATTTTAAACACACTCTATTAGATATTGTTAGATACGGCTCTGTGTAATTCCTTACTATAATATACGGCTCTGTGTAATCATTGGACATGCATTTTCGAGTGATACAGCTATGTGTAATTCCTTATAGTAATATATGTATGCCCACGGCTTGGCCATAGGGTTGGCCTCCCGTGGCCAAGTTACAGTCCACTGGACTGTGACTTATGTCTTAATGATAAATTGAAAATGTAAATTATAAATTAGCAATACATTTTAAAAATTAAAACTAAAATTATATACTCAAGCTTCGAAAAATACCTGGAGTTCGGCGTGCCCATGCTCACAAATGCCAACACGACCTCTGCGCTCACAGCATGCCCGCCTACACGACCTGCGCTCACAACCTCTGCACTCACGGTCGCTAAGAAACAACAACAAAGTTCATAAAATGTTTCAGGATCGATTTGTGGTTGATATATAAACAATCTTTCGACCAAAAGAATGTTTAGCCGAACAATCTTTCGGCCGAAAGACAGTTCGGTCGAAAAATCATTCGGCCGAAAGATTATTTTGGCCGAACAATCTTTTGGCCGAAAGAGTATTGCCGGAGAGAAAATATTCAACCGACTAAATTTTTACATGCAAATCAAGGGTGCAGTCAATGCACCATTCGATTTGACGTTTCATGTTTCGGTCGAAAACAATATCTTTTGACCAAAAAATAATATTAGTTTGGCCGAAAAAAGGTTTTTAGAAATTTTGGAGACCTGATTGTCACGAAAGTGTAACCCACCTCCGTGATTTCACCCTAATATAAATTATTTCTCACCTTTTAAACCCTTTGTTTTAGTTGGTCCAACTAGATCAGTATGCACAACTTCCAGTGGTCTTGTCATTGAATATTCCTTTGATTTGAGCATGGTATTTGTTTTCTTTCCTTGTTGACAATGCTTGCATAAAGTGTTGGTTGGTTTCGTGATCTAGGGCATTTCTCTGACTGCTTCTCTTTTTCTGACTTTGACAAGGTTATCAAAAAGTACGTGACCCATTCTTTTTTTCCATGGCCAACTTTCATCTTCCTTTCCTAGAAAACACTTTTCATTTCCAATTTCACCTAACACGTATATGTTACTTGAAGTTCTCGTAGTTGTAGCATTCAATTTTCCTAAACCTTATTCTATTATATCGCACTTTTGTGAATCAAAAGTAACTTTATGACCTTGGTCACACATTTGAATCACACTTAGAATATTATGTTTCATATTTTCTACTAGTAGAACATTTTTTGCCTTTGTATTCTTGTTCCCAATTCTGGTTCTTCCTTTTCCAATGATTTTGGTTGAATCATCATTTCCAAAGGAGATTGATCCATATCTTTCCTTTATTATTGTAAGAAACATGTCTCTATCACTTGTCATGTGTTTTGAGAAGCCACTGTCAACATACCAACCCCGTTTCTTCTACTTAGCTTGTAGAACGAGTGTGCATTCTTCGTTGTTGTATTGATTCTGTTTTCTTATCCATGTCCTTTTATGAGGTTCCTGTCTATGATTGTTGTTGTTTTATTATGGTTCTTTAGGAGGGATTGTCATTCTACAATATTTGTCCATGTGTCCAAAGTTTTTACACTTGTAGCATTCTACTTCAGTGTTCAATGATTCAAACTTGTTGTAACTTCTTTTCTATGTTTCACTAGGCCTTCTTGGATAACACTTTTGTCTATGACTTTCAAAGTTGTTTATGTTCCTGTTGTTAGCTCTGCAATTCACTTCTTTATGTCCAAAATTATTACATGCATAACATAAACCAAAAAATATAGTTTGATACCTGGGAGTTGAATATCTTTTGAAAGGAGGTACTCTTATGAATCCTTCTTCGTCCTGAGACCTATCTATTTCTGTTGATCATTGATTCTGAAATCTGAATCTTCTTGGTGGAGGAGTGTCCCTGTAATTTTCTTTGTAGACCTTCATGTCCCCTTTGATTGTTTCTGCATATCTTTTTGGATATGTGTAACATCCCGCTCCGGCACACTGAGAAAACTTATTTTTTGAGGACACTTGCTCGCAAGTGATCCAGAGTATTATGGTATTAAAACATTTGTCCTTGATTATGATGTGTTATGATAGATGACATGATGTTTTGTTGCATTGATATAGAAAGGTGATATTGACTCAATTTTACTAAGTGTGCAAGGTTTTGGACCTTGAGGATGCAGAGGCATCGATGAAACCCCTTAGACTCTGGATCGAGACAGGGAGTGTGCTATTGGGGTTTGATGGTTTTACTGTGATTTTAGTAAGTTTGATTAGATGATATGATGTGGACATGTTCTAACATGATTTTTGATGATGCAGGCTAACGATAGCTTGCCGACCAGACTCACATATGGATTAAAGGGGCCACACACACGACTACCAGAGAGGTTGAGGGAGAGGGGTGGACAGCAGTCCTGCCACATCCTACTAGCACTCCCGCCGTGGCTCGAACTGTAGGTTAATGATTACCTAGTTCGAGAGGACCCATGATGTCGCAAGGGCAGACTGTGACAGTCGCTCGCGATGATTCTAAGGGGCACGCAATAAGTCGGGGGCCTTATTCCTTAGAATCTCTTAGTCTCCCACAAGTTCACCTGGCAGAGTGTTGACTCCAGGGGTTATTGATATTTACCAATCAATCAAGAGGTGAGTGGCACCCTTGGAGCACGTGGTGCATCCTGAAGGGCATGTCACACAAAATAAACACAAGAGGCGAGTGGCACCCTTGGAGCATGTGGTGTGTCCTGAAGGGCACGTCGTGTAAAAGAAACACTAGAGGCGAGTGGCACCCTTAGAGCACGTAGTGCGGCCTGAAGGGCACGTTGCGTTGATGATGTTAAAGGAATGAACCTAGATGGTCTAAGACTAATATCTCATTAAGAAAATTAAAAAAAAACAACGTCCCTAACTAAAATGTCACCTAGTTCAGAATCTAAGTCCTAAGTCTAAAACTTCGCTAGGGGTAAAATTTTGTCTACCCTTAAGAAAAATACCTTATAAAAATAAAATAATAAATTTTAAACAAAAAACCACTTAAGTAATAGTTGTGGACTTCGTAAATTTTTGGGTAAAATGAAGAGAGTAAGAACTTAATTAAAATCTGTGGATATCAAAGGTAAAGAAGAAATAAATTATTTAACTTGTGAAAGTGTAAAAAGATATTAAATTAATAATAAAAGGAAAAGAGTAAATAGTGCAACTATCATTTTGGCTCTAGTAAAAAGGAGAAAGAAGGGAATAATAAAAATTAGGAAACTAAGAAATGGGGGAAATATAATAAGGGAAAAAGGGGAACTTATGGTAAAAAGTGAGGTCAACATAGTAAAGAATCTGCAATTAAGAACCTTCTAATTTGAACTAAATTAGCAACTTCATTTTAGGGAAAGTATTTAAACCTGTAAGGGAATCTAGGAACACCTAAGAGTAAATTTAGGAGCAACTCTAGGTGGGTGAGGGAAATGAGGCCATTATTAATTTAAAGAAAATAATTATTGGAGGAAAATGGGGGATGGATGTCACTTGTGCGAAGGAGAATTTATGGAAGATTTTTATTAAAACTTAAAATTTAATGAAAAATAAAAAAGGTTGGGAAGTTCTAAAATTCTATAAAAGAGAGAGAAGAGAAGGAAGAAGGGGATCAGATGTTAGCATAACGTTACACTATTGGATGTGTGACTTGACTGATTACTTGTGGGGAGTTGGGATTTCCCAGCTCAGATAGGAGTGGTAGCTCAGCCTTGCGAGGCGAGCTGGGAGCTAGATGTACCATCTGGATAGTGTGTGGCCCATTTGTGGCTCGAGGGACTAAGGGATAAATAGAGTACCCTTAGCACTGGCTGGGAGGTATCAGTAAGGTCTCGACAGTCGGCGAGCGGGAGCGGCGCGGAGCTCAAGTGCGGGATAGCATCTTTGGGTTATTCGTCGTCGGTCACAGGTACGCAAGTGTGTTTGTTTGTTTAAGAATAAAAGGAAAATTGTTTGAAGTTGTATATGAATCCTTATGATGATGATTGATGTGTTGAATTTTGGATCATCCCATTTCCTTGTTGTTGTTTTATGTGCCTAGACTGTTATAACCCCGTAATCCTTTCGATGAGTTATCCTTGGCTCTGACATTCTCTTATTATTGGCTGCAATTTCTTATTGGTGTTCTTTAGGTGTTTATAAATGACTGTGGGTGTTTATATATGACTGTGGGCATTTTTAAATATGACTATGGGAATTTTGTAATAATGTGGGCATTTATATATTACTGTGGGCACTTTGTATTGTTGTAAGTGTTTATAAATTATGGTGGGCGTTTTTATCTATGACTGTGGGTGTTTTTTTTTAATGTGGGCATTTATATATGACTGTGGGCGTTTATATCTGACTGGGGGAATTTTTAAATATGGCTATGGGTGTTTTGTTTTAATGTGGGCATTTATATATGAATGTGGGCGTTTATATATGACTGGGGGCGTTTTTAAATTTGAGTTCGTTCTGGCAATGGGTGTATGAGCATTTTTGTTTTGTAAAATTTAGTTATGAGAATTCGTTCCGGCAATAGGTGTATTGGCATTTTGGTTTTTGATAAAATTAGTTCAAAGAATTCATTCTGCAATGGGTGTATTGGCATTTTCGTTTTGTAAAATTAGTTCTAAGAATTTGTTCTGGCAATGAGTGTATTGGCATTCTGTTTTGTAAAATTTGTTATGAGAATTCATTCTGGCAATGAGTGTATTGGCATTCTGTTTTTTTTAAATTTAGTTCTGAGAATTCGTTCTGGCAATGAGTGTATTGGCATTTTCGTTTTGTAAAATTTGTTCTGAGAATTCGTTCTGGCAATGAGTGTATTGGCATTTCCATTTTTGTAAAATTTAGTTCTGAGAATTCGTTCTGGCAATGAGTGTATTGGCATTTTCGTTTTGTCAAATTAGTTTTGAAAATTCTTTCTGACAATGAGTGTATTGGCATTCCATTTTTGTAAAATTTAGTTCTGAGAATTCGTTTTGGCAATGAGTATATTGGCATTTTCATTTTGTAAAATTTGTTCTGAGAATTTGTTCTGGCAATGAGTGTATTGGCATTTTCATTTTGTAAAATTTAGTTTTGAGAATGCGTTTTGGCAACGAGTGTATTGGCATTTCCATTTTTGTAAAATTAGTTCAGAGAATTCATTCTGCAATGGGTGTCGGGCATTTTTGTTTTGTATTGTTCTGTAATTTCATATCTGGAAAACTCCGTCCCTGGAAAATGAAGTTCTCCCTCCTTAAACTATCATTGATTTCTGGATTGTCTCATAACATATGCACAACGATTTATCTAATTTCTGAATTGTCTCTTAATTATAGGCACAACATTTCATCATTTTTTCTGGATTGTTTCTAATTGTATGCACTGGTGTACCCGCAAGAATTTTAAATAACTTTTACTTGATAGAAATCCCATCCTTATGGTGACACTGGTTTTTTTTTATTATGCATTGACAGCGTTTCAACTCCTTCATATAGGGTAAATTCCCAACTTTATATTTTGGTTTACGGTAACAACTATCCTTTGTTAATCTTGCTGCTTCCTTTTACCTTTATCCCTTTTGGATATTTATAGGTGTAGTAAAACTTTTATCCCTTTCCTTAGCCCTCAATTATGTATTAATACCAAAGATAGGCCGATACGATATCCACTGTCTTGTATGTTTTCACCATTTTTTTCTATAAATTTTATTGGATAGATCTTAATATCGTTATTCCACCGTTATCTTTTGTTTTAACTTTTAATTTATTCTAGCATGTTATATGGGGCATCGAAAATGCACATGATCTATCAAGTGTAGAGTTTCATTATTATTGGATGAAGGGTATGAATATTGTAGAACCTTTTTAGATATCTTTGCATGATTATGAAATGGTTTAAGATTTTAAAAATGATTATTATAATTAGATTGATGAAGTGTTTCCTTTATTAATAATAATAATAATAATAACAATTATTAATTTCATTGTTACTATTATCCTTACCAGTGGGATGAGGAATTTGTGTGTAAAGGTTGTTAAGATATACACGATTTAATTCCTCAGACATTGTTGTATATATTCCCCATGATGATTGGTTAGTGATTTAAATTAGAATTTTTATAACAACAATAACATTTTAAGGTAAATTGATTTAGATGGAACTATGATGACTCTTGAAAAAATAAAATTCACAAAGGAAATTGTTTCAGGGTGGATTTAGATTGTATCTTATGATATTATGCGCTTTAGACATGCATTGCAGGGCTCGTAGTGGAGGTTGGAATAAGCTGTGTTAATTTCCTTACTGGCTTTATTAATTATCATTGTTTTGTAATGTGATTGTTATTATTGCAAAGTTATTGTAACTTAAAATGAAATGGTGTTGTCATTTTATGGCAATGATATTGTAGTTTTATTGTTATGGATAACACACAAGATGTAAGGTGATTGTTATTTTTGCAAAGTTAATGTGATATAAATGTAATGTGTTTATTATTTCATGGCAACATTATTGTAATTTTTATTGTTATTGATAAACATATATGGTGGAATGTCCTTGAATAAAGTACAATAAATTATTCTGAGTTAGTAAATGAGGGTTGTTGTTCATTTAAATAATGTTGTATTTGGTTGGTAAACCTTCCGTGTGCTTGGTCTACTTGTGTCGGGTGGGATGTAGACACCTCCATGTTCCTCAGAACAGTCGCCAGCCTTGAGACCTTAATTGGTTAAAATCGATGGGAACCTGGGCTTGAGTGTTGCTTATGTGTCTTGGAGGTTCTAACCATTGCAGGGTAGGACAGGCGGGTAGTCAGTCTTACTTATTGTCAATTGATCGTCGTTAAATGCATGCAGTTACTTGTTGTGCATCTTATGTCGTCTTGTTATGTTCGTCGTGGATTGTGTCTTGTTCATTGTCGGGTGGCAACGCAGAGTCGAATGTGTTTGTTTCCCTTGTACATGCACGCACACACTTTTAAAAGGAAAAAAAAATGTGCACTTGTTATATGAGGTTTGTCGTCGTAACAAGGAGGAACATTACATATGGTATTAGAGCGGGTTCGACCCACGACTTGTGATCGCTATGGCTTTCATTGATATGATTTGATTATATTATTGCTAATCGAGTTGATTGTGTGCATGCAAGTAATCATGGTTAGAGGGCGTCGCGGAGGCAGACGACGGGGTACTAGGGGAGGAGGCACGACCCCCCCAGTAGCATCCACGCCGGAGGGGTCTAACCCCTAGGGAGACGAGAATGTTCTCGGACAGGAGCAGATAGCAGTTGATGATGTAGTTGGGATGATGAGATCATTTCAACGCATGTCCGAGGCATTGATCAGTTGTTTGGACAGAGATGAGGCCAGGGCACCGACACCCGCTGAGCTTCCACTGCGTGCACCGACCGTTAATGGTAGCATTCACCGTGAACTTGAGAAGGTCAAATTTTTCGAGTTCTTTGGTGCCCCGGACGACACAGCCACCAAGGCATGGTTGGAGAACATGGCAATGTGCTTCGCACTTCGTGATTATACCTCCAACATGAAGGTCCACATGGCGGTATTTCAACTAAAGGGGAGTGCTCTTCAGGTGGAAGATGCTCCTACCGCAGCTAAACATGGTCGTCGAAGACATGTCATGGGAACTGTTCGAGGAATGGTTCTGAGAGAGGTACCTTTCAGAGGAATTCATTGAGCGCCAGCTCAATGAGTTCAATGCCTTACGACAGGGAGGTCGTATGGTGCCCGAGTATGAAGTACATTTTATGGAGTTGATTCGGTATGCTCTGCATCTTAACACGGAGAAACTTAAGGTCAACAGGTTCGTGTTTGGCCTTAATGGCAGCTTGCGTGAAAAGGTTAGGATTTTTATGCCTCAAACCTTGCATGATGTCTTCGAGAAGGCCCTCATAGCAGAAGAGGAGCTTATTAGTGGGGGTCAGACCAGGACTCCAGCGAGACCAGCAAGGCAGGTTTCATCTGGAACACGGCAGCACCAGACACCAGTGAGAAAAACACCAGGATATCGTGGCTTCTAGAGGGAATCCACTTTCACCACACCTCGATGGCCACCACCTCAGCAGCGGATGCCTTATCGGGGACCACAACATCAGCAACAGCAACAGTTTAGACCTATTTAGCAGAACAAACCAAGGTTCTACGCCGGTGGGCCGTCATCTTCTACTTCAAGTACCAGGACTACTGGGCCGAAGTAGGGGTGTTGGACGTGTGGGGAGCCACACTACCAGCACGACTGTCATGTGGAGAGGACCAGAGCGTATGGATCCACCAGACCCACTACTGTGGGAGATATGGGCAAGGCCCATCGGATTCATGTAGCGGTGAATAACTGCCAGGCAGAGCACCAGTCGACTGTGCTTGAGACGACAAGTATCGTCGTTGACCAGACCCTTAGTGTTTTGATAGATCCCGGTGCTACCAAGAGTTTCATTTTTGGTGCAGTGCTAAAAATGATTAAGGTAAAGGCAGTCAAACAGGATGATTTTAGCTATGTGGAGATGGCATCGAGAGCCAAACAGAAGGTTGGAGGAAAGGTTACGGGTTGTGCCCTTAACCTGGGAGAGATTGTCACGAGGGCCAACTTGTACGTCACGATCTTAGGATCTTATGATGTCATAATTGGTATGGATTGGTTGGAATCACATGAGGCGATATTCAACTGTAATATGAAACATTTGATCTTTGTCGATGATGATGGATAGAGACGTGTGATTGTAGAACGGAACCAGGGAATTTCCCTGAGGTTCGTCTCTTCCTTATAGTTACAGAACAGTATGCGCAAGGGGTGCAAGATTTATGTGATCCTTGCATTAAATGAAAAGGGAGTAGTAGAAGGTCTTGAGCACCTTCCAGTGGTGAAAGAGTTTGAGGACGGGTTTCCAAAGGAGTTACCTAGGATGTCACCGGAGAGAGAATTGGGGTTTTCCATAGACCTAAAACCGGGGACTGAACCGATAGCAAGAACGCCTTATCAGATGTCAACCCCAGAGTTACAAGAGTTGAAAATGCAACTGAAGGAGTTGCTGGACCTGGGAATGATACGTCCTAGTGTGTCACCATGGGGTGCACCTATTATTTTCATACGAAAGAAGGACGGATCATGGAGGCTTTTCATTGACTACCGTCAACTGAACAAGGCTATGATCAAGAATCAGTATCCCTTGCCAAGAATTGATGATCTGCTCGATCAAATGAAGGGTGCAACGATGTTCTCCAAGATCGATTTTCGATCAAGATATCACCAGTTACGGATCAAGGAGGATGATGTCCCTAAGACCGCCTTTAAGATGAGGTTTGGACATTACGAGTTTATTGTTTTACCATTTGGACAAACAAACGCCCCAGGAGTATTTATGAGTTTGATGAATGGGGTGTTCTGCGAGTACTTGGACAAGTTCGTCCAAGTGATCATAGACGATATTTTGATTTACTCTCATACGACGAAGGAGCATGACAAGAAGTTTCACTTGGTACTACAGTGTCTGCGAGAGCACAAATTGTATGGGAAGTTTTTCAAATGCTCTTTTTATCAATCGAGGATTTACTACTTAGGGCATGTTATCTTCGACGAAGGTATCGCCATGGATCCAACCAAGTTTGAGGCTATTATGGAATGGCTTGCACCGACGAATGTCATAGAAGTGCATAGATTTATGGGTTTAGTAGGATACTATCGACGGTTTGTTGAGGGATTTTCGAAGATAGCAAATCCGATCACAGAATTGCAGAAGAAAAACAAGAAGTTTGTTTGAACCAAGAAATGCACGGAAGCATTTCGGAGGCTTAAGGAGTTGTTGACAACATCACAGATACTAAAGGTCCCTGACATGGATGTGAACTTCTTGGTATGCATAGATGCATCCAAGGAAGGTTTAGGCAGAGTCTTGATGCAAGACGGACAAGTGATTGCTTACATTTTGAAGAAATTGAGAAGGCATGAGGAGAACTACGCGACACATGATTTGGAGTTAGTAGCCATCGTATTTGCCTTGAAGGTTTGGAGACACTACCTTGTTGGACATAAATTTGAATTAAAGACTGACCATTGTGGACTACAACACATTTTTACACAAAGTGACCTAAACGCACGACAATGGTGTTGGTCGGAATTGCTTAGCGAGTATGAATTTGAGATTACTTACATAAAGGGAACAGTGAACCGAGTGGAAGATGCTTTGAGTCGGAGGCCATGCATATTTTCGGTGTTGCCTCTTCAGACGAATCTACATGAAAATATTCTAACTTTATAGCGTGATGACGACCAGTACAAAGAGGTCAAGGGTTTTATCGAACACAACACAATGATGGTACCACAATATGAGGGATTTTCATTTGATGGAAATTGGTTATTGAGGTTTAAAATTTGGATTTATGTACCACCAAATGACGAGTTGAGGATGTTGATCCTGAGAGAGGCTCATCGAGTAGTTTACATGGCTCACCCAGGAGTCACGAAGATGAGGGCAGACCTTAAACCCTTATTCTTCTGGAAGGGAATGAAGGCCGACATAGTCAACCATGTGGCCAGATGTCTTGAGTGTCAGTAGGTAAAGGATGGACACAGACACCCAATAGGATTACTTCAACCACATGCCATTCCGGAATCGAAATGGGAGGTTATTTCGATGGATTTTATTGTTGGATTGCCACTGACGGCAAGGAGACATGACTCGATTTTTGTAGTAGTAGACACTCTGACGAAGAGTCCTCACTTTATTCCTGTGTGTATGATGTATCAGGCACCTAACATAGCTATAGTTTTCATCGGTGAGATTGTGAGGCTGCATGGCGTGCCTAAGAGGATTATATCTGATCGAGGATCGATGTTTACTGGATGATTTTGGACGAGTTTCCAAGAGGCCTTGGGAACCCAACTTAAATTTAGTACTACGTATCACCCAAAGACTGACAGACAGACTGAATGAATGAACCAAACCTTGGAAGACATGTTGCACATGTACATGATGGACCAAAAAAAGCGTGGGGAGAAATTCTTGCCACTAGTAGAGTTCGCTTACAACAATAGTTACCAGAGCACCATTAAAACGACACCTTTCGAGTTTCTTTACGGGCGACTGTGTCGGACGCCCTTGAGTTGGGATCGTCTTGAGGATAGGGTCCTAGTGGGACCAGAAGCAATCCAAAAAATGGAAGAGCCAATGCAAACCATAAGACAAAGGATTAAAAAATCATAGGATCAATAGAAGAGTTATGTTGATGCGCACTGAGTCGACCGTATTTATGAGGTCGGCGATCGAGTCTTCTTGTGGATTAAACCACATAAGAGTTTGATTAAGTTTGGGAAGGGACATAAACTCTCTCCTAGGTTCATGGGACCTTTCGAGATTATGGAGAGAAAGGGGCCCGTGGCCTATCGACTAGCCTTGCCTGATTCTTTGAGGCGTATGCACGATGTTTTTCATGTATCTATTTTGAGACATTATATTAGTGATCCTACACATGTGATTGACCTGAGTTCCTTGCAAGTATCGGACGAGGGAGAACTCATGGCTGAGTTGGTCCACATTTTAGATCATCACATTTGATAGTTACAACGTCGAATGATAGATCAGGTCACGGTCCAATGTGACAATTATAGTCCGCACTCGGCGACCTGGGAGGACGCATATGATATGCACCAACAGTTTCCATTTTTGTTTGATAGATAGACTTATGATACTGTGATACACTTATTTCGGTACTTATACTATGAAACTTTGGATGAAGTTTAGACCAAGAGGGGGTGTATGTAACATGCCACTCTGGCGCACTGAGAAAACTTATTCTTTGAGGACACTTGCTTACAAGTGATCCGGACTATTATGATATTAAAACATTTGTCCTTGATTATGATGCATTATGATAGATAACATGATGTTTTACTGCATTGACATAGACATGTGTTATTGACTCGATTTTACTGAGTGTGCAGGGTTTTGGACCTTGAGGATGCAAAGGCATCGACAAAACCCCCTGGACTCTGGATCGATTCAGGGAGTGTGCTATTGGGGTTTGATGGTTTTACGGTGATTTTAGTACGTTTGATTAGATGATATGATGTGGACATGTTCTGACATGATTTTTGATGATGCAGGCTGACAATAGCTTGCCGACCAGACTCACATATGGATTAAAAGAGCCACACACATGACTACCAGAGAGGTTGAGGGAGAGGGGTGGACAACAGCCCTTCCATAGCCTACTAGCACTCCCGCCATGGCTCAAACTGTAGGTTACGATTACCTAGTTCAAGAGGACCCACGATGTCGCGTAGGCAGACTGCGACACTCACTCGCGATGATTCTAAAGGGCACGCAATAAGGTAGGGGCCTTATTCCTTAGAAGCCCTTAGTCTCCCACAAGTTCACCTAGCGGAGTGTTGACTCCAAGGGTTATTGATGTCTACCAATCACTCAAGAGGTGAGTGGCACCCTTGGATCACGTGGTGCATCCTAAAGGGCACGTCACGCAAAAGAAACACAAGAGTCGAGTGGCACCCTTTGAGCACGTGGTGTGTCCTGAAGGGCACATCACGCAAAAGAAACACTAGAGGCGAGTGGCACCCTTGGAGCATGTAGTGCGTCCTGAAGGGTATGTCGCATTGATGATGTTAAAGGAACAAACCTAGATGGCCTAAGACTAATATCTCATTAAGAAATTTAAAAAAAAACAACTTCCCTAACTAAAATGTCGCCTAGTTCAGAATCTAAGCCCTAAGTCTAAAACTTCGCTAGGGGTAAAATTTTGTCTACCCTTAAGAAAAATACCTTATAAAAATAAAACAATAATTTTTAAACAAAAACCCACTTAAGTAATAGTTGTGGACTTCATAAATTTTTGGGTAAAATGAAGAGAGTAAGAACTTAATTAAAATTTGTGGATATCAAAGGTAAAGAAGAAATAAATTATTTAACTTGTGAAAGTGTAAAATGATATTAAATTAATAATAAAAGGAAAAGACTAAATAGCGCAACTATCATTTTGGCTCTAATAAAAAGAGGAAAGAAGGGAATAATAAAAATTAGGAAACTAAGGAATGTGGGAAACATAAAAAGGGAAAGAGGGGAACTTATGGTAAAAAGCGAGGTCAACATAGTAAAGAATCTACAATTAAGAACCTTCTAATTTGAACTAAATTAGCAACTTCATTTTAGGGAAAGTATTTAAATCTGTAAGGGAATCTAGGAACACCTAGGAGTAAATTTAGGAGCAAATCTAGATGGGTGAGGGAAATGAGACTATTATTAATTTAAAGAAAATAATTATTGGAGGAAAGTGAGGGATGGATGACACTTGTGGGAAGGAGAATTTATGGAAGATTTTTATTAAAACTTAAAATTTAATGAAAAAAAAAAAGTTGGGAAGTTCTAAATTTCTGTAAAAGAGAGAGAAGAGAATGAAGAAGGGGATTGGTTGTTAGCATAACATTACGCTGTCGGATTTGTGACTTGACTGATTACTTGTGGGGAGTTGGGATTTTCCAGCTCAGATAGGAGTGGTAGCTCAGCCTTGCGAGGCGAGATGGGAGATAGACGTACCATTTGGATAATGTGTGGCCCCTTTGCAGCTCGGGGGGCTAATGGGGAAGCAGAGTACCCCCAGCGTTGGTTGGGAGGTACCGATGAGGTCTCGACGGTCGGCGAGCGGAAGCGGCACGGAGCTCAAGTGCGGGATAGCATCTTCTGGTTATTCGTCGTCGGTCATAGGTACGCAAGTGCGTTTGTTTGTTTAAGAATAAAAGGAAAATTGTTTAAAGTTGTATATGAATCCTTATGATGATGATTGATGTGTTCAATTTTGGATCATCCTGTTTCCTTGTTGTTGTTTTCTACGCCTAGACTGTTATAACCCTGCAATCCTTTCGATGAGTTATCCTTGGCTCTGACATTCTCTTACTATTGGCTACATTTCTTATTGGTGTTCTTTAGGTGTTTATAAATGACCGTAGGCGTTTATATATGACTCTGGGTGTTTTTAAATATGGCTATGGGTGTTTTGTAATAATGTGGACGTTTATATATTACTGTGGGCATTTTGTATTGTTGTAGGCGTTTATAAATTATGGTGGGTGTTTTTATATATGACTGTGGGTGTTTTGTTTTAATGTGGGCATTTATATATGACTGTGGGCGTTTATATCTGACTGGGGGCGTTTTTAAATTTGAATTCGTTCTTGCAATGGGTGTATGAGCTTTTTCATTTTGTAAAATTTAGTTCTGAAAATTCGTTTCGGCAATAGGTGTATTGGCATTTTCGTTTTTGGTAAAATTAGTTCAGAGAATTCGTTATGCAATGGCTGTATTGGCATTTTCATTTTGTAAAATTAGTTTTGAGAATTCATTCTGGCAATGAGTGTATTGGCATTCCGTTTTCGTAAAATTAGTTCTGAGAATTCGTTTTGGCAATGAGTGTATTGGCATTTCGTTTTTGTAAAAGTTAGTTCTCGGAATTCGTTCTGGCAATGAGTGTATTAACATTTTCGTTTTGTAAAATTTGCTTTGAGAATTCGTTCTGGCAATGAGTGTATTGGCATTTCCATTTTTGTAAAATTTAGTTCTGAGAATTCATTTTGGCAATGAGTCTATTGGCATTTTTGTTTTGTAAAATTAGTTCTGAGAATTCATTCTGACAATGAGTGTATTAGCATTTCATTTTTGTAAAATTTAGTTCTGAGAATTCGTTTTGGCAATGGGTGTATTGGCATTTTCGTTTTGTAAAATTTGTTATGAGAATTCATTCTGGCAATGAGTGTATTGGCATTTCCGTTTTGTAAAATTTAGTTCTAAGAATACGTTCTGGCAATGAGTGTATTGACATTTCCGTTTTTGTAAAATTAGTTCAGAGAATTCATTCTGCAATGGGTGTCGGGCATTTTCGTTTTGTATTGTTCTGTAAATTCGTTTCTGGCAACCTCCGTCCCTGGCAAACGAAGTTCTCCCTCCTTAAACTGTCATTGATTTCTGGATTGTCTCATAACATATGCACATCGATTTATCTAATTTCTGAATTGTCTCTTAATTATAGGCACAACGTTTCATCCTTATTTTCTGGATTGTTTCTAATTGTATGCACTGGTGTACCCGCAAGAATTTTAAATAACTTTTACTTGATAGCAATCCCATCCTTATGGTGACACTGTTTTCTTTTGATTATGCATAAACAGTGTTTCAACTCCTTCATATAGGGTAAATTCCCAGCTTTATATTTTGGTTTACGGTAACAGCTATCATTTGTTAATATTGCTACCTCCTTTTACCTTTATCCCTTTTGGATATTTACAGGTGTAGTAAAACTTTTATCCCTTGCCTCAACCCTCAATTATTTATTAATACAAAGATAGGCCGATAAGATATCCACTATCTCGTATGTTTTCACCCTTTTTCTCTATAAATTTTATTTGGATAGATCTTAATATCGTTATTCCACCGTTATCTTTTGTTTTAACTTTTAATTCATTCTAGCATGTTATATGGAGCATCGGAAATGCACATGATCTATCAAGTGTAGAGTTTCATTATTATTGGATGAAGGGTATGAATATTGTAGAACCTTTTTAGATATCTTTGCATGATTATGAAATGGTTTAAGATTTTAAAAATGATTATTATAATTAGATTGATGAAGTGTTTCCTTTATTATTAATAATAATAATGACAATTATTAATATCATTGTTACTATTATCCTTACCATTGGGATGAGGAATTTGTGTGTAAAGGTTGTTATGATATATACGATTTAATTCCTTGGACATTGTTGTATATATTCCCCATGATTATTGGTTAGTGATTTAAATTTGAATTTTTATAACAACAATAACATTTTAAGGTAAATTGATTTAGATGGAACTAAGATGACTCTTGAAAAATTAAAATTCACAAAGGAAATTGTTTCAAGGTGGATTTAGATTGTACCTTATGATATTATGCGCTTTAGACATGCATTGCAGGGCTCATAGTGGAGGTTGGAATAAGCTGTGTTAATTTCCTTACTGGCTTTATTAATTATCATTGTCTTGTAATGTGATTGTTATTCTTGCAAAGTTATTGTAACTTAAAATGAAATGGTGTTGTCATTTTATGGCAATGTTATTGTAGTTTTATTGTTATGGATAACACATAAGATGTAAGGTGATTGTTATTTTTGCAAAGTTAATGTGATATAAATGTAATGTGTTTATTATTTCATGGCATCGTTATTGTAATTTCTATTGTTATTGATAAACATATATGGTGGAATGTCCTTGAATTAAGTACAATAAATTATTCTGAGTTAGTAAATGAGGGTTGTTGTTCATTTAAATAATGTTGTATTTGGTTGGTAAACCTTCCGTGTGCTTGGTCTGCTTGTGTCGGGCAGGATGTAGACACCTCCATGTTCCTTAGAACGGTCGCCAGCCCTGAGACCTTAAATGGTTAAAATCGATGGGAAACTAGGCTTGAGCGTTGCTTATGTGTCTTGGAGGTCCTAACCATTACAGGGTAGGATGGGCGGGTAGTCAGTCTTACTTATTGTCGATTGATCGTCATTAAATGCATGCAGTTACTTGTTGTGCGTCTTATGTCGTCTTGTTGTGTTGTCGTCGTTTGCGTATTGTTCGTCATCGGGTGGCGACGCAGAGTCGAATGTGTTTGTTTTCCTTGTACACGCGCGCACACACTTTTAAAAGCAAAAAAAATAAAATTGCACTTGTTATCTGAGGTTTGTCGTCGTAACGAGGAGGAACGTTACAATATGTTTCTTGTTCTGTTGTTTTGGGGCTTGATCTCTTTTCTGTCTGATTGTATCCAAGTCATTACTTGTCATGATTAGGCCTTTGACTATTGATAATTCCATTCAAATATTTTGAACTGTTCTGCATATTTTTCTTTTTAAGATCATTTTTTAATGGGACAATCTCTGCTTCCAAATTTTCAATGATCGTGTCTCTTTCTTCTAGTTGTTCTTTGAGTTCTTATTCAATTATTTTATCTTCTTCAATTTGAACCTTCATATTTGTGATCATTTGTTCTAATTCCTGAGTTTCTTCTTTCTTGTCTAGTTCTGCTTGTAGCTTCTTGTTTTTCCTCTTTTATGTTTTGATAACTTCTATGTCACTCATCAATTCCTCTCGGTAGTCATATTCTGCCTCTTCAATTTCTTCTTCAGATTCTTCATATTCTACTTCAAAGTCTTCTTTATCAAATTCTTCTATCGCCATGAATAGAACCCTTTCTGTCTCACTATCACTGACTTCATCTTCATCTATTGATGAGATGTCTTCATTGCCGCATAGGCTTTTCTTGAAAAATTTCTTTGTGGTTATTTTTCCTTTATATGTTTGTCTTCTTTTTGAGTCAGCTTCATCATTTCTATTTTTCTTATGAGGACATTTGTTAGAAAAATGATCAATACTATCACAATTAAAACAAATTAAAGGAAGCTTACCTCTATACCTACCATCGGTTCCCTTGTTCAGTCTTCTAACAAAGTTGGCCACTTCTTCATCATCTTCTGAGACATCACTATTGTTGTTATGTTCTTTTTCTTGTTTCTTTCCCTTTTTCTTTGATCTTTTGGATGCTTTGAAGGCTACTTCTTTTACATCTTGATTTTCCTGTTCAGTTCTCATTTCATATGATGTGAAGATTCTATGTAGTTCGTCCATTCTTATTGAGTTTAGATCTTATCTTTACTCTAGTGCTGATATCTTAGGGTGAAATATCATAGGAAGAGCTCTTAGTAACTTTTGAACAATTATGGATTATTGAATTTCTTCTCCCAATCCTATGATTGCATTTTCTGTTTCATCGACTTGTAAGAAGTAAGCTGCAATATTCTCATATTCCTTCATATTTAGTTGTTCGAACTGACCTCCCTAAGTTTGAAGCTTTGTTGCTTTGACTTTTTAATCTCCTTCATAAATATTTCAAAGTTTTTCCCAGATATATTTAGCGGATTTACAATGTGAAACTTTGGTGAATATTGTTTCACCAAGACCATTCAGAAGTGCATTTGTGGCTTTAGAATTATTCTCACCAAGTTTCATTTCTTTGTCATTTGTTGGCAGAATTGTTGGTACTGTGTATCCGTCTACAATTGATTTTCAAATTTCAAATCCATGTTCCTGTATATATGTCTTCATCTTTATGCGCCAAAATGAATACGTTTGTCCATCAAACTGTGGTATTCCATTTTTATACAAGTTTCTCTCCATGATCTACCTTTCAATGGTTAAAATGATTTCTGAAGGAACCGACTCTCAAACCAATTGTTGGATTACTGAGAGGGGGGTTGAATCAGTAACAGAGAAATCTAATCCTTTTTAACCATATAATCCAAGTGTTATATCAATGTAACATTGTCATCCAATAACTGCAGAGTAAATAAGCAATGAACAAATGAAAAATCATACACATACACATTACACCAGTGTTTTACATGGAAACCCAAAGCAGGAGAAAACCACATAATGTTTTTTATTATATGTATTGAAGAATTACATTCATTAAAAGCACCAACTTCCTTTGTTTTCTAGTTGCAACTGAAAGGGGGCTCTAACCCCCTAGTTTCTCAGGCTACAACCTGAGGGAATCTCCAACTCCTCAATTCTCTGGCTACAACCAGAAGCAGGATACAACCCCCTATGATCTTTGACTACAACCGGAAGGTTGATACAACCACTTATCCTTGCCCTGTCCAACCGCCCTGAAGTAGAAGTAAAATGATGGAACCACTGTCACACTATCACTGTGAGATATACCACTATAAACAAGTACCAATAAACCTGGACCATGCATCAATCATGCATCAACTTGTACCTCAACATGTAATCAACACGTACCATAACCAAGTGCATCAACCATGCACCAACCTGTACCAAACAACCTATAATCAACCTGTGCCATAAAAAAGTGCATCCAACCATGTACCAAGTATGTACCAATCATGTATCAACTACTCATCAATTATGACTCATCAAGATGTACCAACATCATCAACTATACACCTCATGTATGTGACAACTCATCGACTACTTGTCTCAACCATGTAGCTAACACATACCTCAACCAAAAGTCCTCATCAATTTCATCATCCAAATATGATTTGTAGCTCTATAATAGACCTGGTGTATATGATCACATACCTTAGAAAGCATCATCAAAAGAATTTATCCTCCCTTGAATTTAGGCCTTCTTTACTTCACCTTCTCTCTGAAATTCGACTTATATATCCTTTGGTTAACTCAATCACCTGTAGATATTCAATATGCTCAAGTGTGATGTAAAATGAGAGATCCTTGTCTCTTATTTATACTTTCATGTAGCTTCCTCAAGGGGTTACCTTTTAACCATCTTAACCCACCTTCCTTATTTTATGGTTAACCAACTTCTAACCACTTATCCAATTAGTAATTTATCCATTAAATTTCTTATTTAAATAATTTATTTTTTATTCACTTTGGCTTATAGTACACTCATCACTTCACTTTAACTCAAGGGGTTACATTCTAACCATCTTAAACCACTTTCCTTATTTTAGGGCTAACCCACTTCTAACCACTTGTCAACTTAGTAATTTCTCCATTAACTTTATTATTTAAATAATTTATTTTGTGTTCACTTTGAATTATAGTACACTCATCACTTCACTTTATTATTTACCTTCTAAAAATCTCTTAAACCACTTTGACTATGACCTTTTGGGGCTTCTAGATGACTCATGAGGGTTCTCCAACTTCACATGGCCATAACTCTCTAATCGTGAGGAGTTATGTGGCGTTCCACATACCACTCGAAATGGAATGATATGTATTATCCATATATAATAGTATTAACCTCAAATATATCAAAACTAATATCGTTATCTATCAAACAAACTTGGGTCCATTACCCAAACCTGTGTTCTTATCTTATTAATCTTCAAAGTCAAACTATATTTTAAAATTAGAGATGTCTTAATTCAGAAAATGTTACATTAAATTTTCATTTTCAATCCTCTAATCATCGTAATGATTTCAACTTTCAAGAAGAAGAATTCATTCCAATTTATGATTATGAATTTATCCAATTTCCCATTTTTTTGTCATGATCTTGAATTGTTTACACAAGTAGATTCTAGTATTAATATCGATTGCATTATATCAACTGACACTTGTGAAAAGGAATTTTTTGTAAATAAATCCCTAGTTTATTTTGACATTGAAGTAAATAGTAATGTAAATTCACTTTTGAATACTAATAATTTCATTCAGGTTCCAACACTTACAATAACATCATTTTAGTCTGAACTATTAACCTATCCTTCATTGAAACGTTTCCAACCTTTAACAAGTTTTCATCTTAACTTTTATGATCCAATTGAAATATGGTCGGAGAGTTTGTTTCAAGTAAGGTTTCCTGTAAATAAATTTATTATCCTTACTCTATTATAGGTAGTTGTACATATATGTTTTCTTCATATAGTTTAGTATTAATACTATTTTTCCTACTAACTCTTGTTGCATACATTATTGCAGGGTTTCAACAACTGGAATGGCTCCACTAGAAATTTGATTTTACTTAGTTCTAGTTTCTCCTATAGAGTAGAATAGATTAGGAGTAGGAGTAAGATAGTTTAGTTTTATTTTATAGATTAGTTTAGTTGTTGAATAAGTAAGCAACAAGTTTTTTAGAAATTTCACCCTAATTTTGAAAAAAAAAAACGGATAATAATGAAAATTATACCTATGAAAATTTTCTTTTCTCAAAGAATACATTTCAAGTATTTAACAATGTTTATGTTGATATTTTACTAAATAATTGAAGACATATATGAAATCATTTCCTTTCTGGATGGCTTTCTTTTATAAACATGATGCTTTCCTTAGTTTAGTTTCAATAAATTTGATGATCATAAGCATATGTAAACTCGGATAAAGATGCCACTTCTTCATGTTCTTTAACTATGATCATGAGAAAACATTATTTATTTAAAAATTAACTTTGGCGCATATTAATATCTCTAAGGTAAATCATTACGGCATTTGTCAAGGTAAAACTACATGTGTTTATTTTCATCTTCTAGTAATTTTCCAATTTCATTTTTTAGTTTTTAGTATTTTCTAATGTGAGTTTTGGTTTTGCAGGCTTTGATTGGTTTCGTTGAATCTTTCATTATGCTAATAGCTTAGATTAGAAATATCTTGGGTTACGTTGGATTTTCTTTAGGTGGGTAAAACAATTATGATGATCTTTAATATGCAATCAAGTTACATCAGGGAAGTTTACCTATATTTAGCTTTTATTTAGCATCTTGCTCATATTACTTTCATGAAAAACTTATTGTAAGTCATATCTCTAACAAATGATCATTAAGTATTATTCAATTAAAGTTTAACCTTGAAGCAATATATTTATAAGTCAAATGATAACTTGATGAGAAACTTTATCTTTTACTCATAATTGTGTTTTAGCTTAGGTTTTACTTTTTAATAAAATCTTGATTAATAACCTTCCATTCAAGACAAAATTATCAAAATCTTAACATAAAATGAATAACACATTTGTCAATAAAATATATACTCTTTGTGTTAAGATATATGTTCTTATCTTGTATGGTTAGGTTCTTGATTATTGCATGGCTTATTTCTTATATTTAGCTAATTTTTTCTTGTTTTATGGCTTATTTTTTCGTTTGTTAATACCAATGAGAGACATTTTGTGAACTATATATCTCTTGTATATGCATCCTTAATGAAAGAGAATCATTATTATTGGATTTCATGAAAGACGGAAAATTTGTTATCTATATTATCCTATCAAGATAACATATCCTCTTATGATTAATTCAACTTTTCAAAGGAAATTTACTTAGGAAAGTACTTTGAAACAAGGTATTTTCAAAGTTGATTTCCCTTTTTATATAATATAAATAAATACAATGGGAATGGAAAATATTAAGATGAAAAGCTTAGTTTTACCCCATGAAGTGCACTATATCAAAGAAACTTTCAAATATCACCCCACTTCCTATTCGCCATTGCAAAAATGCAATCTCAAATATATTTATCAAAAGGTGATTCATAAATTTCGATACATAGGAAGTTTCAGGAAGTGTATACAAACCCTTCGGGGCTATGGACACTCATTGGCAGCAGGGCCATGCCAGGAAAAAGAAAGATGAGTTGAACTGATTGTATCTATTCATGGTAGGTAAACTTTGCTCATTAGTTAAATAAAAAGATTATTCTCCCATGTATACTTAATTAAAATTAATTCAATCCATTTCCCTTTGAAAAGACTAAGTGAATAAGTATGAGTACAAATGTATTTTTATTATCTTTAAATTTTTATTTTTATTTTTAAATAAAAAGAAAAACCTTTGTATTAAACTGGAAAAAAATGCAAACAACTGGCATACATAGGCCAGTTGTCTTGCCAACAGAGGAAACCAGGACAGTTGGCCTGTCCACTGTGACAGCAAAAATTAGGCGTATAGTTCCGCCACCCTGCCCGAGGTAAATCAGGGATTTTGTTCTCTGTGTTCAACCGCACAGGAAAGACTAGACTAGAGCAAGTTAAACTAGAAACGGGAGAGCTATAGCTCTGGTACATAGTAATAGGAAAGAGCATAAAAAATATAAAGAACCAGAACCTAATCAGTCGAAATTGCTGCCATTGCCGGGGAGAACGAAGGGTTGCGCGCAAGTAGGACATTGACGTCGTGGAGAGGCTTTGGAGTAGGCCGCGTACAGCACATCCAAGCGCTGGCTGACTCTCATGGCTCAGAACACCTAATCATCCACAAGGTTGCGCACTTCGAAGATTAGTTGGAGGTGTTCGGGATGCAGCAACGGCGGCGATGGTGGTGAGTTTCTTCTTGGCTTCATTCCATCTCGGCTCGGCTCCGGTCCCCTTGTCTTGCAATCCAGCGGCATCTCGTGCTCTTGCTCCCCAGTAATGAAGTCTGGTGGCTCCTCCTCCACCACGCAGGCCGCATAGATTTCACTCTGAGCAGTGGTTGGCTGTGTAAAATTGCCCAAATTGGAAGCAATCGGCGAGTGCTCGAAGCGCGTCGGAGGATCCCAGTTGTCTGGGACAACAAACATCCTACTCTCAGAAAAATCAGCTGGGAGCGTAATAGACAGGTCCTCCTCCACATATGTTCAGGGCAGCGAGGATGCGGTGGTGGCGTCGCCTCTGCGATTTTTCTTAGCCACGAGAATTGCCCGAGCAAACTTCTGGTGGCATTTTCTGTGTGATTCTGCTGCATGCCAGCCAGTGCCTCGTCGAGGCCGACCCCGGATCTGTGGCATGGTGAGCGTGAGGGTCAAACCTCCTGCTCTGCGGTGCTTAACCAGCTGCGGCAAATTCGTATGCAAGGTGGGAGGTCTACTACTCTTGTGACTGTAATGAACATAACCCAGCGCTGACAAATACATTAACGTCGAGAGATTAATGCTATGGCCATATGTTCCCTATCCACGCGCGAGGAGCTCCATCATCATTCAGTGTCTACGGAGGCGAGGGCTCGTATTAACTGCCCACAGCCAGGAGGAGGGGCCTCTATTAATGGCATTCCCGTTGGCACCTCCACGTGCCCAGGATTCCCTCCACGTGCCCAAGTTCTCCACATAGCACCCCATCCGGGGGTTTCTTATCTTTAAAATTAATCATAAGGAAGTTATTATTAATATTCATAAATTGACAAAACTTTCTTCTTTCTATAATCTAACCTTCTTTCTCTTATTTTTCATGAACAGAGATAACTGGTTCTCTCAGCATGTCACCAATTGTTGTGGAAAACAACAACCCCCATATTTTATTTTTTGAACAATAGAAAATTAGGGGCCCTTTTGATCTTTATGAGATGTTTTCTCTTATCTTTTTTTAAGATTCATTGGTTTTATTGGTTTGCATATGACGATGTGTTTTTCATAGTTGTGATTGATTTTTTTCTACTAGACATTATTATGAATTCGCTAATTATTGAAACTAAATTTAACAACAATTATTCATATTGATATCGATTATTCATTTCGAATTTCATGACTTTTAACATGAAATTCAAACTTAGACTATGACAAATTTATCAATATTGTTTAATAATTAGTATGCGCATCCATGTCATGTTTGTTTTCAATGAAAACCATTATCGTTATGACTCAGATTTTATTATATCATCTCAAGGGTGGAATTCAAGAGTTAATTACTTATTAGTACTTTATTGATTCTTGTTTTTCTAACCTAATTATAATATTTTAAATGACATTTCAAAGGAATGATTTTTTACTATGATCTTTACTATGTCATGACTTGAAGTTTTGTATAATGGTAGAATGGTTTATTTGGATCTTTGGTTTAATTAATTCATTATGTTTACTATTAACCTTCGATCCTATCACTTCAAAAGTTGAATATGCATGCTAACATCTAAGACTTGCTAGTTATTTGAGTTATGAATAATGGTTTTAATGGTTTTCATATATTTCGATTCTTCTTGGTTTGATTAAATGCTAATGGTGATATTACAAAGGTCATTTCCATGATCTCTTTGTTGTTGTTCTCATCAATACAAACCCCTAGCATATAACTTACCATACCCCTAACTCATGAACTATCATTACAGTGACCTCGGGTGTGGAGTGTTGTACTTGATAATTGAAATGATTTAATGACCACTATGAGTGACCATCACCTCAAGATGTGAAACAATTACATGGGACATTATATTTGCAACAAGTGTTGAATTTATGAAACATCTACTACATGTTGTCAAATCCATCATTCATATTACTTGTGTGGTCTAATGACTCAAGTTCAGAGTATATCACCATTACTCGTATCTTGCACACTTTCTTGGGTTTGATGTATCAAATGATTTGAGTCTCGATCACCCTCCCTGAATTCGCAATAAATATTCTCTATTAATTCTGAGTTCAACCCTGTGTGAAGAACACTGTGTTGTTATGGCACCAATAGTAAGATTCGAGCCCGCAGGGGCCAAAAGTTTATAGGTCGATGAAGAATGATTAGCAGGATTGGATGGTTAGAGTTTATTATATCTTTTCGATGCCATAAGTTATCAATTTCTAGGTGTTGGCTTGTCTTCTCTTTTATTTATTCTCCTGCAAAATCTTGCGTTGCACACATTACATCTTCAGTATTACAATCAAAATGAGGGTAAGTACCCTCTGGGAGGTTGAATAGATCACACCAGACTCCTTATCTTATGACCTAACCCTCGAATACTAGCTTATTTCACTCTACCACAAGAACCATAACAAAACGTGCTGCAATCACTAGCTTCCCATCCAAATAACTCTTAATAATCAACTGATTGACCTCAACCTATACCTCATAGGTCCTTATTTATATTTTTCTATAGGATTATAGTCGTTACAATCATTTTCAAAAACCCTAACCCTAACATGGTTAGGCATGTCTGCATGGCGTTGTTAGGGTCCTATAAATTATAGGAAATCTGATCATTTGGTTTTTCATTTGTTGTTGCTCTCATGATGAAAGCACCTGGCTCAATGGTTTCCTCAATGATGTTGTCTCTCCCTCCATCCTTCATTCATCATCCTATTGCACCATGCATTCACTTATGTGCCACTCACTCTCCTTCCCATTCATCTTATCGGCCACATCTCACCCACCACTCATCCATGCATAAACAAAGTTAGATAACCTTAGGATAATTAATAATTAAAATTAATTAGTTAGGTTAATACTGTTAATAATTAGTAATTAGATTAATATATTTAGATTAATAGTTAAGTTAGTGTAATAATAATAGTTTTAATAATAAGTTAAAATAATTAATTTTGAATAATGTTAATAACAAAGTAAAATTGAAAAAAAATAGTAATAGAAATTATTAAGAAATTAAATAAAAATTAGTTTAATAAAAAACAATTCAAAAAAAAAGGAATAAAACAATTCAAAAATAAAACAACAAATAAAAATACATATAATACAATACACGTAAAACTAAAACAAAACATTATAAATAAAAAACGCAATAAAAAATAAATTAAATAAAAAATAAAAAATATATAATAAAACAAATAACTTTTAAACTTACCTCCCGTACACACACATCCCAATAACAAAAAAAATCAATGAACATACTATTATTTCATACCCCCCTTGCCATCTGAACTTTAACGAGGGGGGGCAGGGGTGAAAAGTGATTTTACTCCCGCCACTTGTCACTCTCCTATAATTTCGGACCCCCCCCTTCCTAAACCACTTACCACTCTACCCCCCCTCTGAAACACCACTTTCCCCCCTACAAAAACCACTTTCCCCCAATTCAAAAACCATTTTTTGCCCATTTCGACCAATCTTTTTCCGAGGTGATTTCTAGGGAAACCAGGAGGGATTTTGAGAAACCAAAAGAGGTTTTTTCTCATCACGGGCCAAATAACAATAACGTCTCCCATATTTCTCATATCGGTTACATATTTGGAGAAACGAGAGAATATTTGAGCCCTATATTTTGGGATTCAAGATTTTCTTGTTGAAGACATCTTTTTCAAACCTAGATACCGGACAACTGGGGATGAATTTTAAAAAACCAAGAGAGGGTTTTTCTCATAACAAGATGATATACAAAAAATTCCCCCATATTTTACACAGCTATCTCATATTGTGAGATTCGAATACCCCTTTGGAACCTATTTTTCATAATTTCGGGGGGGGGGGGGGG